>CM062918.1:15274561-15502061 GCA_031878705.1 Tapirus indicus
AGAAATGAGTGTTTTAAGCTAAAATATTGACAGTACTAATAATTTCCCCAACTAAATGTTCAAAAATTAACAATAAGGTCAATGTCACATATGTAGCTCTGAGAAAACATATCATGTTTTGTTTTTAATCCAAATTCCTTATGGTTAAAAGGTGACATGAAAAAAAGTATGAACAGACCAATATCCAGGCCACTAGATATTATTCAATCACTGACCACACCCTGCTATTTGGCAAGCTGACCATGTTCCATAGATACTAACATAAGTAAACAAGGGTTGTGTCTGAGGACTAACTTTCTATGAGTAAGATTAAGATGACTTTGTAAACTAGGATTCGAACTAGATAATTTAACTTCTGTATTTGAAATAGCTTAAAAAAGGTTTAAAAGAATAACTGAATTCCAATCACCTCATCAAGTATTAACTATTATAATTAGCTGAACTTCAAGTCCCACATTAAATCTTATGAATGGTTTCCAAGAGTGAAATCTGAAGCAGAGCAGCTGAGTGGTTTTCTCAAGACCTTAAAATGAGTCATTAATAAAAATGAGAATCAAAACTTCAACTGAATTCCTGTATTTCTGTCCTATAAATAATTGTCTCCCAACAACAAAAGTACAAGACTAGCTATTGGAATTTGAGACATTTTACTTTCTTCATTTATCCAGCATGACCACTGTTCTTCAAAAAACAGTATCATGATATACAATAGAATGGATCACTTCCTTTCCCCAAAGGAACTGTCCCCTCATACTATGAATAGCTACTTTGAGGCAACAGCTTTTATTTGGTTTCCTATTATTTATTATTTTAGAACACCAACGTACTTTTGCTGTATTCAGAAACTACCATCTTCCATTGTTCCCTAAAAGTCTTGGAAAATCCAGAAAAGAATCTAGAATGAAAGAACTACTGTTGATCAATTCTGATTATTTGAACTTGGGTAGTAATGTTTCTTTACAAATGTAATAGACACAGACTGAACTTTGATCTTTTATAGTGTGAATAAGAGAAATTTACACAGTAAATATTTTATAACATGGATATTAGTGTTTCAAATGCTACAGGATTCATAATAGATTTCTTAAAGTGGTGAACTTTCAGGTAAGTTCTAATTTTCCTCTGTAAATTATAAATCTATAATTGGCTGCCCTTTTACATAATTATCCTGACAATTACCTTGGTATCCTCTCTGCTGGCATACAACAATCCTACTCACCATGAAAAAAGTCACAAGTAACTTTGAGAATGAAGGTTCTAAACTTCACCCTACTACCTTGAGGATTAAAAAGAGGAAAAGTATCTGGGGATAAAGTTCCAAAGTACATCTCATATAGTTAAGGACAAGTCCTAATGGCCAAGAGCCATCAAACGTAAATAGCTTTTTAAAATACAATAGTCGTGAGAAACCATTTTTAAAGATGAGAAAGCTGTGACTCAGCTTAATTAAGGCTGTAGATGCTGACAGCCTTTCTGATCCTGACAGGAAAGAATATATGAAGGCAGTAATACAGGTGAAGAAGCTTCCAAGCACTTCCAAGCACTCCCACACCATTATAGGACCCTAAAATATAGAGTGTGAGTACCCTGCGTGGAATATGAAATTGGAAAGAAGCTCATGAAAGCCCAGGTACCTCTGTCTACCGTAGGAATTTCTGAAGCAGCCAGATCATCACTGTGTAGGAACTAACGTCTGTCAGCACCATCACAGTAGCCTTATGTAGCAACGCATAAGTGGTAACAAAGATGTTCCTCTGGAAGTCTACTTAATTTGGGGGTACGTTAGTCTCATAAAAGTTTAGGTTCATGTTTTACTTTATTTTATGTCTTTCTAGTGTATTTCCAACTATCCTCTTCTAAAATCTAAAAAATAACTCTTTTATTTGAGAAAGTAATTCTTTCATCAACTACTTTTCACATTTTGATGCATAGACTCAAAGTGATCATGGGATGTCACCATTTTTTTTTCCTCATGTTACAATTAATTTCAGTTTTCTTCTGGCTACCACTGACCCTTGTTAATTTCTAAATTCTCATCCATCATTTTTTGAGTTTCACTTAGTTCCCAGCTGCAGGACTGAACTCATCACTCTTTCAGACCTTAACCTACTCCTTCTGCCCACAGTGTGCTAAGATTTCTATTTGCTCCAATGTTTTTCCCTAAATATTCTTCCTAATTCCTTAATAATGACACTCTCACTAGTAGAAAAAGACAATTCTGTTTTCATGTCCACTACATACAAGTTGTTATATCCAAATTTTCCACCCAAATCTCTCTTCCAGAATCTATTTCTATTTACTAATTTGTTCATTAGTTTAATCACTATTCATTAATTCATTCATTTATTCAAAAACATCATTGAGAATCCAGTTAAATCTCAAGGATATGTTGGTAAATAAAACAAACATGGTGCCTGCTTTCATAAAGCCAACACTCTAGCAGGGGAGGCAGGCCACGAACAGGCAAGCACAACAAAGTTCAATTACAAATTAGGTCAGGAACAGATCAATGCCCACTTGGAACAACTGTTGGTCCATTTCTTTTATATTATATGAAAATATATTCATGTAGTTATAAGAAAGTTAGTACCTATCAATATGCCATGGGAAAAACAATAAGCATAAAACTACTCAAAATGAACATGCTTATTGATGTATGACATAAGAAAACAAATTCTCTCATGTGTTACCACTTCTATGGGACTTAGAGAATTAATAGTTCATACTGCTGATTTGTTTCATCCCTGGTATTGTTCTTGTTCTTTAAAATATCTGAATTTCTTTGCCTATATGAATGTTTTAATAATGCTACAAAAGTGTGTAAACTTTTCCACAAACGTTCATGTAGTTAAATTCAAACCCAAATGTCATTTTAATATTCAAGTTCTCCAAAAGCACCTAGCATACTTCAATCTGAGAGATCGGGCCGAGGATACCACTGATCAGAAGTCTCACAAGACTTCCCCTGATATCCTACAAGTTTGTTATCATGATGGTAGAATTGTAAAGTTTTTCAAACTTTAAAGTGAATACATTTTTTTATGCCTCAAGTAGTACACTACAGAGGTCGAGCTGTGACAATTTAAGAAGTTTTAAACAGCAATAGCTTTATTAAATCCCAGGAATCAACATCATTTCAACAGTCAGGCCAATATTACAGGGCAGTTGTTGACAGAAAGCTTTGTTTACTAGTCCAACTTCAAAGCATAAAGAGCAATAAAACACACAGCTCACAGACCTCAGACTGTTAAAGTTAAAACACTGTTTTTAATTCTTTCTTAAATACATTTGGAAACAAGACTTTTATAGCTACCCAAACTATCAAGCAACACTTTTCATTACAGAATACTATCCTAGACATTCTTACAGATGCTCAAGTTTCTCATCAAATTTAAACTCAAATCTTTGAACATTTTTTAATCACAAAGAAAGATTTCCAAAGTCCATTTTAATTAAGATATTGGGAGTAGTCTTGCAGGGTTACCTGAAATACTGGCAAATCTTGTCATTCTCTAAAATGAAAAGTTAACTCTGTGCCATGGTTTTGAGTTCACAAGGATGACCCACATCTATACTAAAACTACATCTTTGGCATGACCTTTAACACATGTGCCGGTGCTTACAGAAATCACTTCCTACTCAGAAACCACTGTGTTGACCTTAACTGCTGCAAGAATTCATTGAGTGATGTTGAATAACGCTCCAAGAATTTTCCTAGATTTTAATTTCATTCTATTCCTAAGGAAAAATGCTCCAGAATCTCATATATTTTCTTTGCTTTTTTCTCCCTTTGTAGCATTAAAACTCTTCTAATTGAAAGAGAGAAAAGATCCAATTCAGCTCAGATTTAAGATGAAGGAAGGAAAGAAGAAAAGGAGGGAGGGAGAGAAGGAAGGGAAGAAGGGAGGGAGGGAGAGAGGAAGGGCCTGGCACCTAGAATTCCAGATAAGGTTTTATTCAGGGGCTCAAATAATGTCAGCAGGATTGAGTTTCTCTCCATCTCCCGGTTTTACCTCCCACTTAATGGGCTTCGAAGCTCAGGCTTCATGAAGTGTTAGGATGACTGACAATACTGCCAAAGCCAAATCTTCTCAGGTTCAAACCCAGAGAAAAGAGTGTGCTTTTCTTCTAACAGCCCCAGCAAAGGGCTCACAAGTCCGTTGCTAAACCATTCACCATGGCACGATCAGGAGCATCCAGCGCTCTACCTGGGAAAACTGAATCACAAACCCATTCCTCAAGATCACAAGTGGAAACAACTCTACCCAAACTCAGAGGCTGAGAAGTGGGATAAGGATAGTACCCCGGAGGAAAAGTGTAATCCTGATAGCAGGAGGAGAGTGAATGAACACTAGATGGCCAAAGCAACACGCTCACTGTGACACCCCAGCTTAACACTGATATATGGACATAGAACTATGGCAGCTCAGAAATTCTATACTGGGGGCCTTAAAGGTAAGAATCCAATGGAAGGGGTGCAAGTGGACCTGTTATGAGTCTTCATTTGCATAGAAAGCCCATGGTTTTTATTTAAATTGCACATTAATCTGGGGTGACTTGGGGAGTGATGTAGATTATAAAAGGAATACAGGCCCCCTCCCTTGAAGCAGTCAGCATTACAGGATGTGGTTAGAGTTGGCAAATAGGAAAAGAAGGAAGGGTCATGTGCATTCCTGTTTTTCTAATTATTCAAATTCCAGGTGTTTTGTTTAGTTAAAAAATATGGTCAGATTATAAATAATATTTATTACCTTTGTTCATTTACATGGAAAAGAACTTCGTGGATTAGACAATTAACTACTAAACTACATTCCCGCCTATACATCATCTCGCCAGAATTCTTTAAAATAAAGATTGTACTACATCTCAGTATATACTCAAAGACCAGCCAGAAAGAGAAAACATGAAGGAAAGGACAGACCTTGATAAGACAAAAAGAGTTAGCAAGATGTAGAAATAAACAGATTCTTTGGTCTCAATATATTGATTTATTCATATAAAATAAACTGGCCAGCAAAGTTAGAGTATTTCTGAACATGGTAGAAAGTTGATCAGTCTTAGGCAGGCAAAAATATCACTGAAGAGCAGATCTGTGAAGCTTTCCCTGAAACTTAATCTTTATCCCGGCACAATCTGAAAGAGCTAATTAGGAAAAAACCGAACAGCTGGGTGGTTTAGTGGAAACCACAACAGACCTTTCACTGCAGGAAGTGCCTCAAAAATATTAATAACCAATTGCTCCCTCCACTGTACAATGAGTGGTTAAACCTCCGGTAAGTACACCTCCACAAAGCCAGTCCGAAAGCGGGGCAGAAAGGGACTCATCTTAAGCAGGCTGAAAACCTGGACCAATTGAAGTGACACTCGCCGTGATGATAAATAATGTCTCTCATGCAGCGGTGGCAGCTTAAGGCTCCGACACCAACCAACTTGCCAACTCGGAAAGGCTCTCCTGAAAGAGCTGGAAATGTCAGTGCTCCCATTTCTCCTAATGGAAAGATAAGATTCTTTCTATATGCAAGCAGCAAGGTTCCTGACAGCAGGACCAAGCAGAACCCAAAATATTTATTTTAGTCTGTTTTGGTGTGTGTTTATTTTTTATTTGTCTGCAGTAGCTATGAGTCAAAGTACTGAAGATCATGGGTAGCATATGGCTACTGAGCAATATTTTTAGTGAAATACATACTCGGCATCTCCAAATGAAAATAATAATGAGAGTAAAGGGGAGCCATGGGAAGAAATACAAGTCTTCCTTTATTCATTTTGGGAGCTAAGCACTTCTTTTCTTTCATTTTTCTTTGTTAGATTCTGAATAACAGTATACACAAACATTTCCAGATAATTATAATAAATGACATTTATTGGGAGCCTATGATATAGATGGCAGAAATCTAAGTGTATTAATGCATTTCTGCTGGCAACAACCAGACATAAAGTTCCTCCTTTTATAGGTGAGGAAACTGAGGCAGAGAGAGTCAGGTAACTTGCTCAACTAACACTCCTAGGAAATAGCAGCCCTAGTATTGGCACCAGGCAGAATGCATTTCAAACCTATGTTCTCAACTCATGTAGGCAGTATAGCTTCATTTTAGTTTATATATGAACCAAAAAGAATGGAGTTGACACAATTTCTATTCAGAATTCTGCAGCTATCCCAGGACACCAAATTTTTATGCAGACTTTGCAAATCTGGATGCGGATCTCTATGATATAGGTAGTTACATCCATATCCAAACGTAATTGTGATATAGCAGTGGGTTTGCAGCTGCACCCCAGGTGCCCTCATCTATTAGGACTACATTATCTAAGACATACAGCGCTCTCTGGGCTTAATAGATTTAAATCAATACCTTGAATTAACACCAGAATAGGAGTGTTTCAAAGACACACATAAGTAGGCATGGAAGAACCTGCATTTATGAAAGAAAATTACAAACTTTCAGGTAAAGTTTTCACTACCGAGGAAGGTGTGTGTGTGTGTGTGTGTGTGTGTGTGTGTGTGTGTGTGTGTGTGTGTGATTACTGGGGCGTAGGTGTGTACATGTATACACACAGAATAATGTCTATATAAATGTGTACCCATGAAAGGAGATACTGAAATAACAGCAACGTCTTCAGTGAAGAAAAAGTTCCTCTTATGAGAATTAAATTTAAGTTTTTATGAATATTCTCCACATGGGAGAATGAAGGTTGAACTCATTCCGTGGTAGAATAGCATCTGAAAATAAAGTCTAATTCCTCAGTTCTTAATCAAAGCTTGCATTTTTATTTTTTTATTTCAGGAACACATTTGGAGGAAACCAAGCGTCTTCATCTTTCAGTAATTTAAAGGGTAGAATACATTATGTCTTGCATTGCTTAAAGATCTTAGTATTTGCAAAGCACTGCAGCATACATGATCGAATGAGTTAACCTTCTTTCATTTGTGCAGGGACACCATATTAAAGCCTCAGCTTGCCAAAACAGACAGGATTTCTGACTCCATTCCATTGCGTTCTAACTGACTATTTTTTCTAAGTGAGCCATACTATCCTTCACCCACAGGGTATCTTGAACTTTCAGCCAGCAAATAAAGACTTGATTCTCTCTAGGACAAATATTTGAACCAACATCACTCTTTACAAGACTCTATGAAAACACCTGTATTAAAACAAAATGTGTTTCATATGGATCCTAATTAAAATTTTGGAAAGGAATAGTCAGGTCTCAGTTATTCATAGGTAGGGACACATTTAGAACCAACCCATATGCCTTACTGAGGCAAAGGAGTCTAAAGCGACTCTGTGACATTGACCTTGACGGCAAGCAGCAGCTCTTCTTTGAATTCAACTAGTTTGCTTGTGAGTCCTTTATTCAAAGGGTAGGATTTGACTTATTTCTGTAACCTGCGGAATGCTGTCTGGGAGATTGTAGGAGACCAGGATAGAGCTGGATAGGAATGACAGTCAGCCGTGTGCCACACACGGTGTCAGGCTTTTAGTATCCGCAAAGGTCTTCTAAAATGAAGTCTTTTATTAATGTCTCCTCTCAGAATGGTGGAAATTGAAGACATCAACTTTAGGGTACCCTTGAGCCACTACTTTATAGGAGCCAGGAGCTGTCTATCCTGTTCTTGGTCATCACAGCATGGCTTCATCACAGGCCCATTGTGAAAAATTCTGTTGTTTTTTGCTGAACAGTGTAGCTACCTCCTCCCTGCTCCCTCCTCCCATCTCTTCATCAGGAAGGGGACAAAGGCACATTTTATTCATCTCTGCATAGTAGCCAGAATGGTGTTTTACACACAGTAGACACTTGGTGTTTGAAATTTGTTCTCACTTTAAAAGTATTGTTTTTTGTGTAACTACTCTTTTGTGATCTCAACAACATAATTTTGTGAAATTCTTTTAAAAATATTAGCTTGTAATAAATAAAACTGGTCTATTTTATCTGTGAAATTATCTTTCCTTCTTTGGGTCTTACAAAGCCATTCTCTACCAGTCCAAACTCCATTCCAAGATTCCAATTACCCCAGCATCGCAATCAAGGGTGAGTGCTCCATGATCCGGCCCCACCTCCCTTCCAGGCAGCTTCAGCACAGGCAGACCTCATCAGTCCACTGAAGGCACACTCATCATTGATGTCTGCTGATGCTCTCCCCTCACTTTCTAGTCTTGGCAGTTGCAATTCCTGATCATCTTTTAAGGCCCAGCACAGCTACTCCTTTATTGAACAAATACATATGTCTTTACTACCAAATATATGTCAATCACAAGAAGCTAGGAATAAAAAGTCAAGCAAAAACAGACACCATCCCTCCCTTCATGGAGCTTACACTCAGTGGAAGAGACAGATATTAAAGAATTGATCATGCTAATGGATGTATGATGTCAAGGGCCATGGAGGGAAAGAATTGAGCCCTTGACAGTTTAAAACAAATGAATCAGACCATGAGTGGGGCATCCAAAGGCTTCCTCAAGGAAGTTACACTTTAGATGAGATGGCAAGTGGGAATCAAAGTGAAACAGATGAAGGAATGGGGCACTGGAATAGAACATTCCAGATGGAGGTAACTATATCTGAAGGCAGTGGAGGGAAAGAACACAGAGTCCAGAAACTGAAAGAAGGCCAGTGTGAGTGAAGAACAGAAAGCAAGTAGAAGCTGGAGAAGCAGGCCAGGGTCAGACCATGCTTCATGGTAAAGATTTTAGATAACTACAGCTTAAGTGCAATCAAAGAACACTGAAACATTTTCCACAGAGCCATCCCCTGCTCCCCAGCCAGAAGCAAGCTTCCGTCCTCTGAACTTCAGTTGCACATTTGCATCTTTCTCAAGGCACCATCACATTCTGCCTTCTTCTATGATTATTTGTGAACACATCCCCTTGCACATCTTGCCTTACTTAGCATCTGCATAGCACATTGCCTACAAATGTTCAATAAACATTATCTTACTGGATTAACAATCCATAGTTTAGGGAGCAATTCTTTTACCTTGAACTATCCAATTACTAATAAACATCTGTTTACTTTCATATATTACCTTAATACTCTAACTTCTTAATTCTGAAAACTTAGCTATTGCTGGAAGTAAATTATTTTTACCTCTTTCACTTGGCCATAAAGCCAAATATAGCACTCTAATTTTTGGAATTTTGCATCTCACTTCTCAATTAATTAAATCCTTTATGATGACAAAATCATTTCTTCCACCCTTTTCAAGATAACATCTACCACTCAAGAGTAATCTTCCCTTTGCACGTATTACCCAGTTTTAAATGAAACTCTCCATCATACTGAGCATTCCTTATCAAAACTCCTTAAAGAGAAGCTGGTTGCCATCCTAAGTGTTTTCTCTCTTGTTTTCTATCATTATACTTATCACTTGAATCATATTATTTTTTCAAAAGGTTTTTAGAAGATTTTAATAGTATCTTCATTGACTGTCAACATTTTTTTTTTACCCTAAATAGATGCTGAATAAATGTTTATTGAGAAAAGGAGGACAGAAGGGAGAGAGGGAGGGATGGATCATCTCTACCATGCCTACCTTTATCTTTTGCTGACTTAAATTAAGTATTAGAATAACTCTTGCCCATGCTTTTAAATTGGTCTTTTAATATTTTTTTCTAATCCATTGGACTCCACTTTTCTTTTCTGCATCTTAAGGTTTTTAACTATTAAACTATGAGTAAGCAGAGAAAGTAGGAAGGTAGAGAAATGAGAATTGGTCAAGAATGATAACATGGATGCAGCCTAGCAGCTAGGAGAGCTAACAAGAGATGCTCAATTTTGAGGAGACAACCACTAGAACATCTGATGGACCACCAGAGCTTCTACTGAAGCAAGTGGCATGACAGTTGCATCCTGAATGGATGTCTAACAAGCACAGAGGCAGTACTGCGAAGACTGCTTCCTGGTCTTCCTGGGATCCCTGTGTAACTTTAAATACATCCACATTCATTGTGGTAACCAAAAAATTTCTCAGTCTCTTAAACTGTTTGTGCCTCACTCATACATTTCCTCCAAAGTGGTTTGTCTTACATTAGAGTAAACAAAATATATTCCAGAAAATGCATCAAGATTTCTAGACTCGGACACTGGAAATCATGTACTTCAGCCATTTACAAACTGTGCCCCATGCAGGGGAGAGAGAGGGAGCTGTGCCTGGACCCCCACTCCAACTTGAATCTGAGAAGCTCTACCTCGTCAGTTTTATTTATTTATGCTTCTGGGTAAGACCTTCCTCAGCTTTAAAACAATAATAAAAAATAAAAATTAAAAACCACAAACTGGCCAAATCTTTTCTTTTTATAGAACATTTATTTTCTCTTTTTTTTCCTCATTCAACATTTTATCTTTGAGATCTGTCCATAATAATACATTGGAATCTTGTTCATTCATTTTAAGTGCTGCATTTTATTCCATCACATAAATAAACCACAATTTATGTATCCATTCCCTTACTAAGACATTATTTAAAAAATTTTTGTTACTGAAATCACCCTTATTTATTTACTTTTTTCACTGAGGTAACACTGGTTTATAACATTATATAAATTTCAGGTATACATCATTATATTTTGATTTCTGTGTAGGCTACATCATGTTCACACCCAAAGACTAATTACCATCCTTCACAGTACACATGTGCCCTATTACCCCTTTCGCCCTCCTCTGTTCCCCCTTCCTTTCTGGTAATTACCAATCTAATCTCTGTATCTACATGTTTGTTTATTGTTGTTGTTTTTCTTCCACTAATGAATGAAATCATATGGTATTTGACTTTCTCCATCTGACTTATTTCACTTAGCATAATACCCTCGTGGTCCACCCATGTTGTTGCAAATGGCAAAATTTTATCTTTTTTTATGGCCGAGTAGTATTCCACTGTATGTGTGTGTATATATATATATATATATATATATATATATATATATTACACACACCGCATCTTCTTTATCCATTTATCCATAGACGGGCACTTAGGTTGTTTCCAGTTTTGGTTATTGTGAATAATGCTGTGATGAATATAGGGGTGCAAATATCTTTTTGACTTAGTATTTTCATGTCCTTTTGATAAATACCCAGTAGTGGAATAGCTAGATCATATGTCAGTTCTAATCTTCATTTCCTGAGGAATCTCCATACTGTTTTCCACAGGGGCTGCACCAGTTTATATTCCCACCAGTAGCGTATGAGTGTTCCCTTTTCTCTAAAACATATTCCTGGGCATATTTAAAATAAAGAAAAAAATATCTGAGTCTATATCTATAATAGAAATTTATAGTGTTCTCTATTAGTTTGTTTGATGAAAGAAATGCATATTTAAGAATTAAAATCTAGCCACTGGCCATGAGGAAGACCCGTCAAGTGAAGGGAGTCCGGGTATCCAGGCAAGGATTCCCAGGGAACGTCAAGAACAAACAGAGCCCAAGTCTAGGGGCTTCTGAGTCAAGAATCATCCTCCCTAATTCAATGGGGAACCATGATGTCCTGGGGCTGCAAAGTGAAACAGTTTGTAGAGGGAGCTGTGCTTTATCCCTCTGTGTAATGGGCAGCCTATGTTTTACTATTAAGTGCAGTGCTTTTTCAAATGGATGCTTCTGAAATACCCCAGAATGTAAGTTCACAAAAAGAGAACATATGTATAATAAGTATGGTGACTGAATAAATGAGAACACTCAATACCCATGCACATTATACCACGTGAAGTAAGTAGTGTGAAATACTGGCACTGTTCTCTGAAATGCATCCTTTCTGATGTATCAAAGAGGTCACACTTAAGAAATGCTGTGGGGCAGCATCCTCCATTTATGTGGTTTTACTCCAAATCTCATGAGTAGCAGAGCAAGGAAAGGCTTTGACTTCCTGGCCGTTTGTCAGCCGCAAGGGCTGCCTCTGGTGGAAGGCAGACACAGAGTTATGGGAGATGATGGCAACATTATTCCGCAACACCTTCCGAGTGTTATCACAAAATGACAATATTGTTCTTAGCCCATTTTCCTGAACCAGATTGACAGAATTACAGGTTGACATTATTGTGAAATTTTATGATGTATCATGTTAACTGTGCCAGTTTGATTAGCCTTGATTGACAGGTTGTACCTGAACAGAAAGTGAAACACTTCAAAAACATAAAACCAGCGGATCTTGCGTGACTTTCACAATAAACAAAATCTCTAACTAATTTAACTTTTAACTAACTAGGAATTTCATCCTAACCTTATTCTATTAGAATTTCATTTCTTTCATCCTTGTCTTGAGGCTGAAGCTAGAGGAAAATAAATCCAGGCCACAGTTATAAAATCACCATTCGCCTTCTGAGACTTTAAATGCATTAGGAACAGACTGCTTGCCTCATGTGGCCCTGCCCTGCATCACTGTCAGAGGAAAGAGATGCACCCCAGACCTGGCAGCGCTACATAAAGCCCGGGCTGAGATATGAGGCCTTTAAAAACACAATATAGAAAGCCAGGCACAAGCCCCCATCTGCATTATCACCATACCTCTGCAATGCTTCTCTCTTACAGCATCCTCATCTGTTATCGAAACACAAGCTGATATACTTTTAAACCCCGGAACTAGAAACTAGACTGCCTAGTGAATTAAGCAGAGGTGTTGTACTTTCCCCTCTGGCTCTGCAGGGTGAATTGGACCTACAATTCAATCTGGAATAAGATTGGTAGTTTCCATTCACCTTGCAGATTAAAGCCATACATATTGCAGAATCTGGACACACTAAGAGGTGCAATTAGACACCACTTGTAGATTCCACTTGCCACCTGACTTGTAAACACATTCATAAAAAGTGGGACTGGATCCAAACAGTCCCTTCCAATCAAGAATCTGCTTTACTTCATGCTTTGTATCTCTCTGGAAACCTGTACCAATTATGCTGCCCGTTTAAAATTACTGCATCACAAAGGGATTATTCAGATGCTCTGGAGTTCCATTCTTCGTTGCATGGAGTGGAAACATTAGGTTCCCACAAAATGAGTCGCTGAGCTCTGTGGCAAAGCAGATTCTGAGGGCAAAGCATCCAGTTATGGAAGAAAGCAAACTGCATATAAAAAAATTCAACATGCCATTTTTAGAAATTCTTTTTCTTTTTAGTGTGGATGGTTTATAAAGAAGGATTTTGTTATTCTTCTTATTTCCTGGATGAACAACCAGTTGATCATCCAATCTGCAGGAAGGAAATGCAACTGCTGAGAGGCGCTGGGGCATATTTTGTTAACATAACCACACAACTTCCTGTCAGCATTAAGCACATATGTCCATTTATTCATACACACATTTGAGCTTAATAAATCTGTCATTAATCCCATAAAGTGTACACTCACACAAAAGAAAAACATGCTTAACACCTCTTTCTTGAAGATTCTACATGCTTCAGGCTGGTCTCTCCCGGCTCCGCTGTCTTTCCTAGGAGTACCAATTCCTGCTTTGGATTGCTCCTCTCCACTTGCAGTCCAGACCCAGACAAGTAAAATAAAGTCCTGGAATGGAAAGCATGCATGTGCCCCCAGGGTCTAACTTCTAGAGTTTTGGTTTACATTGATAACCTGAACTGTGAATATTACATAGACCCTCAGGCTAATCGTGGACAGTCTTGGCAGGTAACACGAACACAGACCATTTTAAAAGCTGTGATAGATATATTCAAGGTTTTCAGAATGAAAAATCTACACATATATTGAGTCTGTCCTTTTCCTGATGGGATCAGCCATGAAACAGGCAGCTCCCAGAAGGCTATGGAAAAAAAGCTTCAACCTCACCTCCCTTAAGAGGATGGCCAGTAGTACAAGAGACTGCATCCACTGGGAAACTCAAGTATGCGATGGGCAGGTCTGCTAGACAGCAGTCTGGGTGGGGGCAGCATTTTAAATGAGATATACCATCAGGCTGAAAAGGACCACAGCCAGTGTCAGTTGGTAGTGTACAGCGATGGGGAACTGGCAAGTGTAAGTTATCAGTCATTGTGCCAGACGTCAGGAAAGGCAGGGTGTCATCACCATAGTTTGCCAGGGCTGGAGCAGGCACCATATTTTATACATATGGGTGACATATACCATACACACACACACACACACATACATGAACATATACACATATATATCTCTCACACACACAGCCAATAGCATCATCAGGGTCAAAAGCAGAGGCTCTGAAATTAGAAAACCTGCATTCAATCCTGGCTCCAAAACTTATGAGGCACATGCTTTGGGCAAATAATTTAACTGCTTTAGCACCCTGTTTTCTCATCTGCAAAATAGGAATGATGAAACGGATTATAAGGATTAAGTGCAATAATCTATGGGATGCACTTGCCACCTGTCACATCTCTAACATTAAAAAATCATCGTGTATCATTACTCCTCTCCTTCAATGACTGGGAAACACATAGTTGTGCTCTTTGAATGGTACCCTAATTTCATAAAATTATTCTTTAATCTGTTCCCTTAACGAACATTGACTGACCAGCTTCAATATGCCAGACACTGTGCTAGGTGGACACTTCATGGCCAAACACTCCCCAGGTTGGTTCACTCTGAACTCAGGCTCTATAATAACTCAAAATGTGTAAAGTGGATTTTTGAAGTAGTAGTGCCACTTTAATAATTTCATATAATCATCTCTGAACAATCTGATCCATCCTGGGTAATACATAACCTGGATGAAATGAGGACAAATGGCTTTGTGGAGACTCCGCAATGTAAATCCTTTGGAAAAGACGGACGCACAGGAAAGGCTGTTCTTAGTAAACAAGGCTTTAGAAGCCCAGAGCAGATGAGCAGGGTGCTGATGCAGAGCTCAGACCCTGGAGCGGTCATTAATACCTGGGACTTCCGAACCTGGCAGACCAGGCTTTCCCCCACCCACCTGTGCTGAGCTGTGCAGACATCTGACCTCTCCAAACCAGTTTCCTGTTCTGGGCTAACCTGCATCAGAGGGAGTCTGCAAAGAATAAGTGGGAAATGATTGTAAAGTCACTTGCACATAACAAGTAATCAATAGAGGGTAGATATTGTTACTAAGAGCTATAGTTGGTCTCCTCAAAAGCTTTGGTTTCCTCTGAGAGAAGAAAACAACTGCCTACACAAATTACTCAAAAACTTCACAAAACAATACGTTGACAAGTGCCAAATAATGGAACAAAATATGCCAAATTTGTGGAATATATATGCACTGAATTCAAGAAATCCTGTGTTCTAGTCTGTTCTGTCATTAACTAGTTCTTCAACCATGCACTTTCTTTAATCTCTCTTAGCTTCCACTTTCTCATCTAGAAAGTAAATTCATTTTAGCTCTAATTGTTAAACACCTCTCCAAGTTTACAGGAAGCCAGATGAGGGTATACTGGTGAGTCCTGGCTTGAAGCCTGGAGAAGGGGCAGTCCCGCACTGCACTAAGTAGTAGGGGAGGGAATGAGGGAGAGAATAGAGAGAGGATGAAGCGAGTTAACTTGGGAGGAATGGGGAAAGTTAACGTGGAGGGAATGGGGTAAATTAATGTCATGCGCGTGGATAGATAAATGTGGAAGGAGTGAGAGGGAGAAACGCGGACTAGTAGTCAGCCGGGCAGTGTGGCCATCTCTGTGCATCCTGTTAGTCTCTCTCTTCCTGCTCCGTTGCTCCCACCCCCACCTTCCCAGGGCCTGCATGCCTCACCTTCTCTCACTGTGGGATTTGTAATCACAGAAAAGTCTATCGACTAATCCCTGGGAATTCCAGAGCAGTTTGCAGCTGCTCTAAATTGCTCCATTAAAAAATTCTTAGTGCAATCTACATTGTAAAACTTCATGTTTAACAACAAAATGAGCTTGCAGCAAGATGCCCATACAATGAAAAGCTAAGAAAGCTTCACAGCATTTCCAAGAGATAGGGTTATTCCAAAAGCAGTGCACATAGCTTTTTTTCCCACCACAAATAACTCCAAAACTGCAAAGTTCATTTCTTTTAACCTATATTCATATACCAGCTATTTTTAAAATTACAAATTGCATTTCCAGGTTTTTGTTATCTAAAGATAAATATCCTATCTGCAAATTAGATTTCTTCCCCCAGCATTGCTAACCATGGATCTTCTGGACGACTCCAGGGATAACCACCATTCTCTGCACAGGAAGTAGCTTAACTCCCGTTTAAGAGCTGATTTTAAAGAAAATCATGGCTGCTATTTCACTATGGAGAAGTATCCTATTTCCACTGCATCAAAGGGATGGTCCTTTGTTTCTTTTTCTATCTTCTTCACAGTGGGAAAATTGGCGATTTCAGAAACCTCACTCTCAGAGCAAGTCAGTCCTCTGAATGTAGTGGAGAAGGTTCTAAGAAAGTAGTGTACTTAGAAACCACCTAATAGAAAAGTAAGAACAAAGCCAAATTCAGATGATGAAGTGCCAAGAAAGGCCCTCAGTGTACGCTATTACCAGTCATCATAGCATGGGACAACGAGAGGGAGGAGATAGCAGAGTCAGTCATTCACGCCAATTTTCTGTGGCCCCACAAGGAGAGAACTTCCTCAGTTGAATAAGCACAAGCATTTGGGAGCTGAAGATTCCTTTAATATAAAGCATTTGGAGGCACCAACACAGTGTTTATAGCACCCTACCATTACCTGCTTGCTTGTCTGTCTCATGGAGCTTTCAGAAACAACTATGATTATCTCTATATTCACAAAACCTAGCAGATAGCTGGTAGAATTATGAATGAATGAATGAGTAAAAGCATTGTCCACACAAAAGAAGTAAACTTTCCAGAAGGGGTTTAATTAAACCAAAGAAATCCTACAAAGTATGAGATACAATTATATGTAATTTTACCAAAGGAACACACTGGCAAAAATATTGATCTAGATAGGATATGTAGAAGTTATGGTAAGAGCCCTGGAGTTAAGAGACTGGGGGTGACCTCTAGTACAACCCATTTAACTGGCTACCTGATCTTTGGAGCTCAACTCACTGATGGTGTTTCAGGCATACGCCAGACACTAAAAGCAGAACAGGGAAGAAAGGAGTAATGGTCCCTGCCTTCAAGTGTGTCACCAGCCAGGGGAGGGAAGACAAACTAATGAAGATACCCCATAAAACAGTGTAATAGGTGTTATGCCAGAGTTAAGGATGGAATGGGATTGGGTGGGATGGAATGGAGTGGGATACAGAGCACACAGGAGCTCATAGGAGATACACCTAATTCAGTCTTAACTAGTGGAGGGTGGTGGAAGGAGTGCTATACATAAGGATTTAAATTCTACTCTGAGTCTTCAAAAAGTGAAGTAGATTTAGGCTTTTACACAGGTGAGAGTAGGGGTGGGCGATGGGGAGCAATCCAGGTGAGAGGAACCACAAGGACAAATGTCTGAAGAAATGAGAGAAAGAGACTGGCACACAGAAGAGGAGATCTGCATGGCAAGGGTGTAAAGATAGAATCTTGATCATGAAGGGATTTGTCCATGATACCAAAGATGAGCAAGACTTTCTTCATTTCCCCTCACTTTTACTATTATGTAATATTTTATATACTATTCACTAACAATGCCTTGAAGATTCTTACAATAAAAAAGGTTCTAGTCCCAAAGAAGAACAACAGATGCACAATATTAATTTCCATCCTTTCCTCTCTTTTTTGTCTGAAGGCAATTCTTGGAGGCTCAGTTTAAAGAAAGTAGGATGGATTCTGAGGATTGGATATTGTGCTTCATCTGATGCCAAATCCTGGAAAGGTTATTCTAATTGCTGTCTAAAAGCTTGAAGATTATCCCAAATCTGACTTAAAGAGAGGAGAGAAGTGGGCACAGTCTCTCATCATGTGACAGGAACAAAGAAGGAGAAAGAAACCTATTCAAACACTTTCCACTAGATCATGTTTGAGATGGAACAAAGGGTAACAAACAACATTCCTGTTTCACGGTTGTTGATTTTTGGCTCCATCTGCCATTCCAGAGTGGGTCATTGAGTTTGGATGATCCAGATGTATCAGAATGAGAAAATATTTTACTCAATAATTAAGAGGCATGCCATATACCATCCAGTTCATCTTAAAAGCACAATAAATTATTCCTTAATTCTTAAACCAAATAATGATCACTCATGTTCCCATTTGATTAGTAACTAGACAGATCATTTTCCCATTCCCGTCTAAAGAGGTGTAGAATCCTGGAGGGAGTCAACCATTTGACTATGGCAGCCCCAACTACCATTCCTGGTTTTCATTCCTCATGCTATGTGAGCTGAACTTCTGATAATCAGATTCTTACGTTGCTCTGAGGAGCAAATGGATATTTTATTTAAGTATGTTTTCATTTTCCATATGACTATGCTAAGAATGGAAATAAGTGCTCCATAAAGCCCTTTAATTAATCTCGGGGAAGAAATATGCACAAATCCACTTAGGAAGGCATATATTTTCCGTCTCCTTGGACCTTTCCAAAGTGTACACTGGCATCGTGGTTACAGCATGGGCTCTACAATCCTATCTGACCTTTGCTCCATGCCTTTGGGCAGGTTACTTCACCCATAGAAGTCTCAGCTTCCTCAACTGTAAAATGAGAGAGCTCATTCCTACTACAGATGAATGTTGAGACGACTAAATGATATGCAGACATGAAATGTGTGGATGAGTGAGAGGTACATGGAAAGTGCTCATACATGTTACATATTATTCAATGAGAATTTGTTTTTTTGCTTATGCAATAATTCTGTTCTTTATTACAATACTTAAGAGAAAAAATCATTTTGAAGGTAATATAAGAATAATCTTCTGCCAGTAATTTGATTATTGTCCTAGTAATAAGCATTGTATACAATATAGTGGATCAGTAGCTCCAAATCAAGGGTCTGTCTATAGAGGCTATTCATTTCCATTAGTATCATGATTATATTTGACCCACATCTATAGTTTCTGGCACACACTATCCACATCTGCCTAATGTATTTCTGGGATTGCCTCTACATACAAATTATTTATAATTCTGGAGTTCACAAAAATTACATAGAATTAGAAATCTTAAAAAATTGAACACTGACTCTGAGTAAACATTTTTTAAGTCATTTAAAATACGACTCAAAATTACAGCTAAACAGGAGGGAAGAAGTAAGGTTTCCTGGGGACAGCATAAGTGCTTGTGCACCTAACAGTGTACGTTTTATCCTTCTAGTATTTGTTGGTTGCACTTTGGAATGGGAGCCACATTTATGAGAAATATTTTCTTTCTAATGCCACACTTTATTAAAAAAAGATTTAAAGACGTTACAAAGATGCAAACAATACAGCAAGATAAAACAAATGAAGCAAAAATAATAACTATGAAGAAAGGAGAAAAGGGATGGGGAATTAAGGGGAAGGTGAGAGAGGAATCAAATAGCAAAGTGCACACCGTCAAGTCCTCTGAACTTGAAAGAAGGACGCTATGACTCTGATCTTCACAGTGTTCTCAGGATCCATAACCTACAGGCCCATTAGTTGCTCAAGAGAAGCATAATTATTCCTTTACAGGACCAGAGTGAAACCTCTTCCATGGATCCAGACAGAACGGAAACCTGATATATGATGACCACAACTTTCTCACACAGTCAACACAATGATTAGAGTTTTTTTTTTTTCTTTCTTTCTGTTTTTTTTCTGATGGTCCTTAATACCAAGCCTGATGCTACAACACAATTCAACCCAAGAAATTCTCTAGTGGATCAAATGATACAGTCGGCGAGAGGCTTTCTGATAGATTGTGAAGTCTCAGCTCTAGAGGAACAGATGGTGATAAGTAAATATACCTTTCTGAAGGCAAAGAAACGTGGTCAGATGATTTCTACACCTCTCTGAGAATTCTTGAAATGCCATTTGTGTGTGTGTGTGTGTGTGTGTGTGTGCATGTGCTTTACCCTCTAGAACATATATTGATAATGGTAGAGAGCACTTCAGTAAGTTTGAGTGACCTCAATAATGTTAAAGAAAGAAGGAAGATAACCCAGGTACTCTAAGACTGTTAATAATGCCTGCATCATAGAAATTCTACTTTTATTTATGGATCCGTGGAAAAGTATAATACTAAACCAAATAATACCACCTGGTGTTAGCAATTCACTATGATGAAATGAACAGCAGAACAGTAATCTTGGGCCCTGGGTGACCTAACTCTGTGACATGGGCATGGCATTTAACTTCTCTGGCTCTCTTTTTTATCACATGTGAAGTGTGACTGTTGGACCAGTCAGAGCATTCAGTAATTATGGAACAAGCCTTTGTTTAACACTTAGAAACAGTAATATGCATTGATGTCCCCTCTCTGCATAATGTGCCCTACTCAGAGTAGACTGTGGGACAGTCACATATGGACAGCTGATGAGTGATTTATAAGTTCCCCAATCCCCCCTATTCTAGAGGAACCTCAAGAATGGAATGAGCAGTAATTATAAGCTAAGAGGACAGAGTTAGACTTCTGCATTCTTTGAATCAAAGCATCCCACTTTGAAATGGATTTTAAAATATTTAGGAAGGGATCCTAATGATGAGACAGTACAAATCAGAGCTGTCTGAATATGCAATGGCGTTATCCATTCCGATGGGCTGAAAAAACAGTCATGAATCTAAGTTTCCCCTCCCCCAGCTGCAGTCTCACCAGCCTATCCCCTTTCCAGTACCGCTCCAGGCTAGCAGTTGAGCAGACTAGTTAAAAGACAATTAGTCCAATTTCACATTCTCTAGCAGCCGAAAAATTTCATGTTATTTCAGTCACAGTGGATGGATGCCAAGTTCACTGGAAGCAGCCCTGCTGATTTATCCAGTCCATTTTAATACTTTAGAAATACTGTTAAAACATGGCTGTCCTAATTACACAGGGATCAACGCACAGTGTCCCTCTCACCCAGGATTCTCCCAGAAGGGCTGCAATCAGCTGCATTCCCCTTAATTTCACCATGCAATTCCAACTAATTTCATCCTAGTACAGTGCTGTCAGACAACTCCCATGCCTCTGCGGTTTTAATCGATTAGCTCAATGTCTCTATAATGCATCACCAGCTGCCAGGCACAGAACTGGACGCTTTGCAAGCATTTCAGCTAAAAGACAGTTTAATTACTACACCAGCCTCTCAAAGGCATAGCCACAAAGCCTTGGAAGCAAATTATTAAAATATTTGGTGTCAACAAGCCACTTTATAACTGAGCAAACAATGACAATCCAAAAGATAGAAATAAGGAGAAAGTCGGCTTTTAAACTGTAAGCTTTTTATGGACTCTAATATATTCAAGCAAATGGACTGGCTTCAGCATCACTGTTTCCATAAGGCACTTGTGTTTTCTGGTCGTTCTTTTGTGGAATATATGAACATTTGGGATATTGACAAGCTTGGAACACTATCCTTCAATGGAAAAGCAAGGACTGAGGTACCCAGCATTAGCAAAAAATCAGAACAAATGAGTCACAAGTCTGAATATCCTCTACTGACAAACCATGGGCTAAAACAATCAACTTTGGTCTATATACTCCTTAACTGTCAAAGCTTACGCAAGAAAAATTTAAGTGTCTGTGGTCAAAGTACGGTATTAGATAAATATATGTAACAGCAAAGCTAGAGAAGTGTTAAAAGATACTTGTTAATCATTTTATGGTGACATTTTTCACCCATTCTGGGTAACAAAGAAATCAGGAAAATTGTGACAAAGGGAAAAAATGTTCTTAGGCATGACTTAACTGTTCACACAGAATTGTGCCAAAATAAGTAAACAAGAAAAATTTATTTGTAAAAATCTATTTCTAAAGCATCTATCACTAAAGACTCTATAAACATGAAAGTCAACAGGTTTCTTAAGGTGAGGAGGAAATCCAAGAAACTGACCACCCCCAGGCTCCATGACAAGGTTCTGAGTGCTGGTCTTTGCCTCGTTTGCTCTCTTTCCCTAAAGAGATCTGTACATAAGTCTAGAAATAGAAAATAAGTCACTGACTATAAAACAAATGGTCCTCAGAATACCCTCAGATAAGAAAAATATCCAGCTTCATTATCAAAGGAGAGTAGAAACATCAAATGAACTCTTATCTCCTTAATCAGAGGGACAAATCAAGTTACCAACACAAGTCAATAGCTTATTTTAAAAAGAATTTGGAATATATAAGGAATAATGGTTTTATATTTCATTTTTTAAATTCCTTTTGATTGAAATTGCTAACTGGGGGACACACTGAGTTATGATGGGCAGAGTATCTTCTGGCACAAATCACTGAAAATGAGTGGCTATCCCCCATGTGAAGAAAGGGACTAATTATGTTACTAAGAGTTATCTTTTGTAGTTTAATTTAAAGTATTATCAGTCTCTATTTTGTATTTGATCAAAATTTTCCTGTTTCCCCCTCATTTTTCCTTTCTTTACAGCATGATATTGACCCAGTAGCCATACCATTTGTAGTTCCTAAATGCTTCTAAAAGGCTTCCATCTACATTGTATCATATGATCCACCCAATAAGTCACTGAGCTCAGTGGAGTAGATTTTACTATTTCCATTTCATAGATAAGGAAACAGAGACTCAGAGAACTTCACGGACTTTTCCAGAATCTCAGACTGGCAAAATCATGACCAAAACCCAGGTCTTCAAATGCTCATCATGTGCTCTTCCCACCATAGTGCATAGCTATTAAAAATCTTAAGACCAGCTGTGATAAAAAAACTTTCTTTCATTTTAGATCATTTATGTTTGCCTTAAATATCCCATAGCCAATCTTGCTATTGTTTTAATAGATAGTTTTCCAAGCATTACTTTTCTTCCGATTTTCTTATTAGTTGGGTGACTGCACAATTCATTACCCAGAGTGAGAGACTTTTGAGAGTGAAGGGGGGTTGTTGATAATTACTCTGGAATAAATAGTAGAAAACAGGTGCTGACCCCAGGCAAACGGGACTTACGGTTAGGATACCTATTGTTCGTCAAGTACCACCACTAATGAAGCTACTCGGAGAGAAGCCTTCGTGTGTGCTGAGACTCCCCACCAGCACTCAACAACAGCGGGGTGGCAGGCCGCGCCTGTTCAGCACACAGATTTGGCCACACACGGTATTGGGCTGCAGGGCTGCTGACATTTGTATTTAATTCATTCCTAATAAAGCATATCAGCTGGCGTTCCTCATTTGCAATCTATATTTGGGTCTCATAGGCATTTCAACTTGAGTTTTTCACTCTAATTATTAGATCATTGTTTTTACAGGTCAAAACCAGTTAAATATTGGTAATTTCATGTGGTCCAACCTGATCCTTTGAGCATCTCTACTGTGTCATTACCAGGGTAGAATGCTTTGTATTCTGATGCTATATCACACAGAGTCCCAACTATGACTTCTTCTGGACTCTTTCTTCCACCCATTGTCTTCTTGATTGCCTATGTGCTCTGAGTCATGCTAAAAAGCCCTCTACACCTGCGCTCCTCAAACTTCCATGTGCACATGGATCACCTGAGGATTTCGTTAAGTTAAATAATGAGATTCAGGAGGTCTGAGATGGAGCCTGAGGTTGTGCAGTTCTAACAAGCTCCCAGGTGACACCAATGCAGCTGGTATGTGGACCACACTTTGAGGAGCAAGGCTCTACACTGGGTTGTTCTGGCAGATATAAGTTTTATTACCAGCTTCATTAGTTGTTAGTTGTTGACTGTGGGCAAGTTATTCAACTCCTTTGAACCTCAGTTTTCATGTATATAAAATGATACCCATCTCACAGGGTTGTTTTAAGTATTAACTGAGATAATGAGTTCAAAATGTTTAGTACAGTGCCTGGCACATTATTAAATGAACAATATGAAAGTCATTACTACTATTATCATCATTATTTAATAAACACAAAGTAAATAGGACCTCCACCCCCAGGAGGTACCATTTAAACAGTAATTCCTGAAGTATGGTCCTGGGACCACCAGCATCAAATATCCTAGGAAATATTAGAAATGCAAATTATCAGGTCAAAACCAGACCTACTGAATCAACAACTCTTAATGTGGGGCCCAGCAACCTGTGCTTAATAAACTCTCCAGTTGGTTTTGATGAATGGTGAAGTTTGAGAGGCACTGATGCTTTTCCTTAGGAATAAGATTTTTAACTTAGAAATATTTACGGCAAAGTTACATCATAGGCTTGACTTCTTTAACTGTGATGTGTGTGATTCTTTCCATGTCTATTATTATGCTGTTTTCAAGATGAAATCTTCATACTCTTCCTGCTCATGTAAATTACATACACACATTAAGACTTTACATAGAGCTTCTTAAATTTAAGATAAAAGCGTTTACTACAAAATGTGGTATGATATATTTGAGTTGAGTATTACTGAACTCAGGAAGTTTTAATTTCAAATCTGTTACTCTCCTTCCTTTATTGGTCATGCTTTTGTGATAGGCTCAATCCTTAAGTAATTAGAATAAGTACCATTTGTTTACACTAGATTGTAAAATTAAGGTAAGCTAGAAAAACTGTTAGAGTTGTGGTTTTCATATCTTTAACACAATTTTAATGTCTTTTGTACCTTTAGTATCATCCTTCTTTTTCTTCTTTTTTTCTTTTCGTACCCTTGAGATACTTTCTTCACTTGGCTTCCAGGACTCCACAGTGTCCTGATTTTCCTACCGAGTCACTGATTGGGTCTTCTTAAACCTCTGGGCTAGATTCTCAGCTTGTTTTGATCTATAGATATTGGAGGGTCCTGGAGCTTCCTCCCCAAAACCCTTCCTTCTCTATCTACACTTATCCCTAGGTAGCCTCACCCAGCCCTTTGGCTGTAAATACCAGATGCACACTGGTAATTCCCAAACGTATATCCCCAGCCCAGACCACCTACCTAACTACAAACTCACTTTGAACTGTCGTAACGTGACGGCTCCTTAAAACTAACTTGTGCAAAACTGAACTCTGGATACCCCCCACTCCAAAGCTATTTGTTCCTCTAGGAACACCACCCTCCCTTTTTTGTAAATTACCATCATTCACCCAGTAGCTCAGGCAAAAGCTGTGGAGCCAGCTGTGACTCCTTTCTTTTTCTCAAATCTACATTAACAGATTATGCTGGGCTTACCCTTCAAAATATATTCTGAAGCTGATCACTTCTCACTTTCTCCACCACCTTAGTGTAGGCCCCCTTCTCTTTCACCTGGAGCTTTGCAGTAAATGGTCTCCTCAACTAGTCTCTCTGCTTCCACATCAGCCCTAAAATAATAGTTCCACATACAGCAACTAGAATAATCCTTTTTATAATTCAGATCATTTCTATTCCCATCTCAAACCCTCCAGAAGACTCCCTTCCCTCTTAGATAAAACCCAAAGCCTATGTCTGGCCCTGGCTATGGCTCCAACCTCATCACCACCCACCCCTTTCTATTTGGCTCCAGCACCACCAACCTCCTTGCCTTTCCTAGAGTCCATCAATCTGGCTCCCATGGGGGCTTTGCATGCTATTGCCTCTGCCTGTCTCTTCCCAGCGATCTGTGTAACTTGCACCCTCTCTTCACTGAGGTTCTTGCTTAAATGTTACCTCTCAGAGAGACACGGCATACTTGGAACCTCATCTAAAATGTCACCCTCTATTACACCCTAATCCTTTGCCTCGCCTTTTTTTTATAGCACTTGTCACTGATACCACATGTGTATCTGTTGACTTAGCTTCTCTGAGAAAAAGTAAATTCCATGAAAGCAGGGATTTGTAATGTTCATTTCCCTATTCCAAGTACCTGGCACATAGTAGGCATTCAGTAAGTACTTGATAATTTTGACAAATAAAATAACTGAAGCTCAGATAAAGTGAACTGCACATGGTAGCCAGCTAATCTGTCCAGAGCTGGGACTAGAAACAAGATTTCCTGCTTTCCAACATCCATGCCTCTCCAATTTGACCACACTGCCTCCCCACTTGATTGCATCCCTTGGGAATCAAGCAATTCTGCATAATAGCAATAAAAGTCTTTTTTAATGGCTGACATTCCTGTGTTTCTGGTTTTTTCCTGTAAGAAAAAATACTTGGCACACTATCTAAAATATCATCCCATATTCTCTCCATCCCCTTACATGGCTTGATTTTTCTTTGTAGCATTTATCACGTTATTACATGTGTAATTGTTTACTTTCTCCTCAACAAGAAACGCAAGCTCAGTGGAGGCATGGCTTCATTATGGTCACGTCTGTATTCCAAATACCTGGCACGTGGTAGGCACTCCCAAAGCATGTGATGAGTGCAAGAACAAACGTGGGCATCTGACATTCTACCAACCATTCTTTCAGAAAGCCAGAATTCTACCTTAGAAGAAACAAACAAAACTTTCTGTGAGAAGAGTATTTCTATGTTTACAGACATTCTGCTATCACATTATCATTTACCTTAAGGCATGAGAAAATAATCATAATTTCTGTTTATATTAATTTATAAAGTGCCTTCTCTATGCCAAGTACTTTATGTTCATTATCTCTGATCCTCACAATAATCCTGTGAAATTAATTACCATTATCATATTCATTTTACAGATGAAGGAACTACATAAGCTTAGAAAAAAGAAGTAACTTGTGTAAGATCTCACAGTTTGTAAATGGTGAACTTGGGACTCATCCTAGAATCAGTGTTTTTTTTTGGCCTAGAAATCCATGGGTTTTCCAACAAACCATATTAATTCCTTAAAATTGGAGCAGTATTCTTGAGAATAAATATTATTGTTCACAGCCTGGAGATCAGGGGACTGGAATAAATGTTTGGTTTTATAGGTACTTCTGACATGGCAAAAGGTCACCATTTTGGTCTGTAGGTTTGGTCTGTAGGACATAGACCATAAACCTTGCAGACAGCCCCCGTGACTAAAGAACAATTAATTCCTTCTAACTGTTGTAATAACCGCATTCGCTCCCACCCTCACTACCGTACTTCTGTGTTCCTCTGGGGAGTATGTTTAACACTTTTTGCAATTCATAGGAAGAGTACATTCATAACTCTTTATCAAATTCCTCAGGGCAAATTAATCCTACTTTCAGCGTAGAAGTGATGAACATAAAGGAATCTTAAGGTCTGGTGCTGACGCAACTGTCAGTACACAGTGCCTGCACACCGCACGCTGCTGTGGCACCCCGTTGGTCTCCGAAGGGGAAGCGTGAAGCTACAAGCATCCACAGATGGAGTAATCCACCAGGACGAACCCAGTGTAGGCACCTTTGGTGTTTTCATATGAAACCAAGTACTAGACAGAAGAGAACAACTTTATTGTGTGCTCGGACACTGAAGAGTTCTAGAATACTTAAATATCTAAAGATTCATATGTAGTTTTGTGGCTTTAATGTCTTAAAACTTAGATTGGTGAAATCATATTTTGAAAGTATTTGGCCCTTACTAAAACAGGGCCAGGTGATCAAATAAATTATACTAATTCGCTGTGACTACATACTTAAATTCCCCCATCAAAGGCAAACGGAAGAAAACAAGTGGGAATACTGTCAATCGAGTCCGAATGCTGGGCGTAGACAGGTCCTTTAAACATGAATTCTATCCTGGATGCATCTATTACGATTTCACTTCACAAGGCAGCAAAATTACTTAATTCATTATCAACCTACCCTGATTTAGATCTATGCATGTGAAAACCTCTGTTACTAATTTTAATTGCACTATTCCCTCTCTACAGGATACTGTTAAATTGGTTTGGTGAAATAGTGAATCACATCAAAGTGGTGGGCTACATTTTATAATATATCTAAATAACTATCCCATTTTCCCAGCATGTTGCTATGCATTTTAAGTATTAATATTATGACTCTGGTTTAGAAGAATGTAGCCTTTTTCTTTAAAATAAATTTTCTTGCTCTTTTAGTACTGTTAAAATTGGGCTGGATTTTAAGTGGCTAACGAGTAATAAAAGAGCAATATCTGCTGCAGGGAATCACAAAAAACATGCTGGCAGGCTCATAAAATATGTTCATGCAAGTCACTCGCAGATACATCATTCTGATACAGTAATGGTTTCTCCAAACTAAGTGGGCTCTCTTTTGTAGCTACACTTTATTATCTGGATTCTTATTTTCACTCTTACCCCTGGATCTCTAGGGAGAGGCATTTTTTTCTCACATGCACATTTGTAAATTCAGGGAAGCGGAAGGGTCAAGAGAAAAGAAGCAAATTCATGATTCAGAGCTGAGAGCTCTCACAGGCGCTGCCACTGTGGGGCTCCTATGCCTTAAATTTTGTGCAGCGTTTCAGTGTCTTCAACTAATATAATGAAAAAGAGCCTCAAACTTTTCTTACGTGAAAATGCAGCCCTTTAAAAAACGTTGCTAGATTCCTGGCATGTACATCCTAAAGGGGAGGCATTACGGTCAAATGAAAGATGCTTAAGTGTCTGCAGCAGGAAGCCTAAATTCTAGACTCTGACTAAACTCTCAACTTGGCCCCTGGCTAACTGAGGGAATACAAGCAATTCCCTCCATCTATGGAGGCTTCAGTTATTTCATTTGTACTACTTGGATGGTTCTGAGTTCCCCAAAACTTGCTCTGGGAACAGCGTAGGTAATATTTTAAGACAAAACTAAAAGAAAGGAAGCTAAGTTATAAAGCTCTAGTCACAATGCAATGAGAAGGGGTAGGTCTGCACTCAGGCAGAGTCTGTAGAAATATAGGGGATGGGGTACACTGTAATGATAATTAGGATTTGGGAACCAGCTAGATTTGGGAGGTCAGGAAGAAGGGGAGACTATGGTGACACTCGGTTAATGGTTGGGACCACAGGGATAGGAGGCGCAGGTTGGGGAAAGGGCATACTCATGGATGTACTCACCGATGCATCCAGAGAGATACAGAATAAGAACTTAGAAACATAGATCTAGAGTTTGGATGAGAAATCATCACAGCCAAGTAAATTTTGGAGTCACTGTTTCAGCGAAAGTTTTTCTTTGGACATTCACTCATTCAGCAACCATTTAGTAAGTCTTACTACAGGCCATGCCCTTATTCCCGAGCTGGGATACAACACAACATGTATCCCCGCCTGATGAGCTCACAGCCTAGGGGCTACAGATATATATATTCAGAGATAAAAGCAAAAACTACCATTTTTATGAGTTTATTCTACATGCCAGCACTGTGCAAATAACTGTTTTTAAAAATCACATAATTCTATAAGTTGTTTTTCAGGATGGAATAAGTATGATAACTTCTAATTTATAAATAAGAAAATAGAGTCCCTGAAAATGTATATAACTTTCTCCAAGTCATGAAGCTAGTAAGCAGCAGGGTTAGGATTCAAACCTAGGTTCTTTTCTGATTCTAAAGCTTTTAACTCCTACATTCCTATAGCGTGAGAACAGAAGAGCCATAAGGAAGAAGACTGGGAGAGGCCCCAGTGTAAGGGAGGCCAGCAGAGGATGAGCCCAGGACCAACGTAAGGAAGAAAGAACAGGAGTCTTAAAAGGCAAGAGAATTAAACCAGAAACCAAAGGGAGAGAGAGACTGAGGAAGTTTGGGGAAGGAGGAATCTGGGATAATCCACAGGGTCCAATGCTCCCAGCGGAGTCAAGCAGCACCCCATGCAGACTCCCCACTGGAGTCGGCCTTTCGAAAATCACCAGGATGAACAAAGAGACAGAGCCCAGCCCTGGAGGACTGATGGGAAACTAGCAAGTGGCAACAGTGATTGAAAAAATATAACAAGTAATTTAATTGGAGAGAAACTGGAAAGTAAAATAGAAATACTGGCCCATAGTAACAGGAGGAATTAGAGTCAAGATTATAGTTTAACTGGAATAATCCTACTTTATAAAGTTGTAGACAGATTTCAGATTTCTATTTTTTTTTCACACAAAATTTTCAGTTACCACTATCCTTTGGGAGATTTTTTTTCTTCCGTTCCTCAAAGTAATTGCCTTGGATGAAGACTGTTCTCTTCTTACAATGTCATATCTGCCAGAATTCCAGTGATGCTTTATTTGAGGAAACAAAGTAAACACTTGTAAAAATTAAATGTAATTCACTTTTATTTCTTATCTGGCCCTCTACAAGATACTTAAGATTATGACTCTGGTTCAAAAACTAAAGCTCTAGCCAAACCAAGAAGTTGAGACAAAGGTCCTAAATATCCCACTGCCATAATTATGGGTATTATGGTCAAGAAGGTGGTGTTCTTTGGAAAAAATGCGAAGCTACTAAGTTTAAGAAAGAACTGTAGAATATTATCATATTAAAAAATGATGTGTATGACTCAAATCATGATTTGCCTAAGATGCTAAGCAAAACAGGATTGAAAAACATGATTTCTGGCAGGAGAAAGCAGATCACAAGTGCTACACAAGGAGGCTGGCCCCGGGCCTGGAATTTGATGAGCACTTGAAGGCGTCACCTTGATCTTCATCAGCTTATTCACTGTTGTTGAAAATTTACAGTCACTTAATTTATCCATGTTTTGGAAAAAAGAAAAAAAAAACAGAACAACATCACAGTAATAACAATCAGCTTGATCTTTGGGGTTTATTTCTACTTTCCCTTTGAAAAATCATTGAGGATCATTAAAGGGCTCATCCTTTACTTTGGGTTAAATTAATAAGGAATATGACTAATTTCATTTTATAAATACCTTGTCAAAAATATCGTCCTCCAAAATGGATATATTAGTTACAGTACATGCCAGAACAGAGGAAGGTGAGATAGGAAAGTGCTAATTTAATTATGCTAATACTGCTCTGGTAACTGTGGGACCAGATGGTAGAGCTAGCAAACAATGGAGGAATTTTTTAAATCAGATATTTCTCAATAAATATTTGTTCCCCAAAGCTCTGTCAGTCGCTCTGGTGGAAAGATTATCCTTTCCTAGGCACCTTATCTACAAGGCGGGTGGAAAGCTTCCCAGGATCTGTTTCCAATGGTCTCTATCCCCTGCCTCCCACGCCCTCCAGGAAGGTATTCACCTAGCAAGCTGGTTGACCTGAGATGTGTCAGAGAGGACAGCACCTATTATGTGGCAGCCTGTCGAATGATAACCCACGGTTGTGACATGTGCTTAATAGGCTAAGGCCACAAACTTATAATTTAGAGAACAACAACAACAATACAAAGCTGTTTTTAAATTATAGTCTTCTGGGGAGAAAAACATGTAACTAATCTAGCCATCATAGCAATGATACTTATTCCTATTCTGGTGAATGAAGTCTACATAATTAATCTTTTTAAATAGCAGAGCACATTTTAGAAGCAGGTAATCCCAATCCATCCCCCCTTTTTCCATTTAATCATCTCTCTGTCTCTGACATACATACACATATACTCCTGTATTAAATTTAACTCGAGGGCTTTATTCATACTATGTTGTTAATGACTATAAATTCCATCTCCACCAGGTAGAATTAATCTTTTTCTTCTCTGTTCTCTCAGAGTATCTTGTCCAAGTCTTTTGTGGGAGATGGCATTGGCATGCCTCTCCACCATCCTTTCCCTTTATAGGACCAGTCACTCATTCCCAAGCTGCCGTGAGTGTGGCTGTCAATTGTTCACAGTTGTAACCCTCTCCAGAAAATTCTTCTCAGCTACTGGAAGTCTAGTCTTCTGGAAATGCTCGGGAGGTTACACTTGGTGGTTGAGGGAGAGGGGAGTGGTAGGGGGACAAGTCAACGACTGACTTATCTGGTTTACAAAAGGCCAGCCTCTTTCCTCAACTCCATGGAGATTACTTGTTCCAGAACCCCTCATAGGAACAGACTGAGGCTGTCCTTCCCCCGTCTTGTCCTCAGCTTCCTTTACTCCCTCACAAGTTTCCTCTGAGAGCACACTCTCTCTACATCATGTGCACAAGAATCTCATCTCAGGCTTTGCTTCCAGAGAACCAGACCTAAGACACCTTCATTGAAGTTCCTGCCACTTTGTAACATGTGTCCTTCTGTAAGTGGTTGCTTAAATGAATGATATTTCACCATAGTTCCCCATCTATTAGGGTATTTTGCATTTTAACAGGTATTAATGCCTTAAGATAAAGACATGAAAATATGAATAAAGCTTTTTGGTATTGGAGGTGATTCTTTTGTACATCAGAGGGCATCCTTAAGTCATGCTCATGGGCTGGTACCTACTTTGCCTTAATCCATTCCAAACACCCTAAATATTTTTCGCACTTCCTCATAGTTTCTCTAAATAATCATCTGTGCCAGGAACCTAAAACTGCTAAATGACACAGGTCAACAAATTGAACTCTTCAAAGTCAAGTCACTGATCTGTGTGTCTCTGTATCCGAATGTTTAGTGTTCCCTCAAAGGAGAGGGCATTTAACACAGTGGTTCAGGGTGCGGGTTCAAGACCCATCCTGAAGTGAGTTCAAATTCCAGCTCTGAAACTTATTAGATTTGGATCTTGGGAAAGATATATAACCTCCATGTCTCTGTTTCCTCACCTATAAAATGAGAGAAACAATAAGATACCAATTTAGGTTTTTGTGTGGATTAAACTTTAATACAAGTTAAGAACTTTCATTAAAGCCTAACATCAAGTTAGCACTCAACAAATTTTAGCTATTTTTATTTTTAAATTTCTCAATGTAGTTTATGATAGAACATTTCAGAAAAAAATCAGTCACTGTTTCCTAGGGGTTTACACATCAAGGTCATACTAGGCATTTCCAGCCCTAGCCTGGAAATCACGGAGATAACTGGAGGAATGGATGGAATAGATCCCAGATTTACCACCAGTACTTCAAGAAAGCATTAGTCTCTCATGACCTTTCACTTTAAGGGAATCAGTAATAACATCAGGCACAGAAGATGTAAATTACAGGAGCAAAGCCCTTTCCAGGACTCTCTCCTTCCTCTGAGAGAGAGAGAGAGATAAGGAGGGTAAAGACTTAGAGAAATACTAAATATTCTAATAGAGAATTGGTTTAAACCCATACAAATGACCTTTCAATTTTCTGATATCCATGACCCAGACTGGCATGGAACTAAACAGAGAAAACTCTTGTCCAAGTTCCTGAGCTCCTAAGGAGTAGAGACTCCATCAAATATACTTTGAGAGCTTTCCCACAGTGTCCCACTACTATGATAGGCGTATCATAATTGACTGATAAATTCCTGATGGACTAAGCTGAAGCAAATCTGTATACCAGTATAAAAGAACAATGTAAGAAGAAGAGTAAAAATGTTTTAAAGGTAAAAGAACAAAAAGATAGGATAAAGGAGAAACACAGAAATCCATGACAAGGAATCATCAAAGACAAGGCCAATTACACATCAATAAAGACAACATGAACCGTAAACAACCATAAGGACAAAGGTTCCTCCCACCTCAAAGACGTGATAATGTTATATAATTATGTCTTACCATATAATTATTTTTATTTACAAAATACTGTGCATAGAGATAGCATCTCATAAATATACGAAGGAAGGAGTCAAAGAGTCTGACCTGAGGAAGAGATCATGCAGGTCTCTGTCTGTATGAAAATGCAAAAATCCTCAACAAGATATTAGCAAACCAAATTCAACAGTACATTAAAAGGATGGGACACCATGATCAAGTGGGATTTATTCCAGGGATGCAAGTATGTTTCAACATCCACAAATCAATCAATGTGACACACCACATTAACAAAATGAAGGATAAAAATCATACGATCATCTCAATAGATGCAGAAAAAGCATCTGACAAAATTCAACATTTTTCAAGATAAAAACTCTCAACAAAGTGGGTATAGAAGGAACATTCCCCAACATAATAAAGGCCATATATGACAAGACCACAGGTAACGTCATACTCAATAGTGAAAAGCCGAAAGCTTTTCCTTAAGGTCAGGAACAAGATAAGGATGCTCACTTCTGCCACTTTTATTTAACATAGAACTGGAAGTCCTAGCCAGAGCAATTAGGCAAGAAAAAGAAACAAAAGGCATCCAAAACCAAAAAGGAAGAAGTAAAATTACATCTGTTTGCCAATGGCATGATATTATATATAAAAACCTCTAAAGATACCACCAAACTGTTAGAACTAATAAATTCAGTAAAGTTGCAAGACACAAAAATCAGTTGTGTTTCTATTCATTAGTAATGAACTATCAGAAATAGAAGTTAAGGAAATAATCCCACTTACAATAGCATAAAAAAGAATAAAATACTTAGGAATAACTTTTACCAAAGAGGTGAAAGATCTGTACACTGAAAACTATAAGACATTGATGAAAGAAATGGAAGAAGATGCAAATAAATGGAAAGATGTTCCATGGTCATGGATTAGAAGAATTAATATTGTTAAAATGCCCACACTATCCAAAGTTCTCTACAAATGCAGTGCAATCTCGATCCAAATTCCAGTAATATTTTCCACAAAAATAGAAAAAACAATCCTAAAATTTCTATGGAACCAAGAAAGCTCTAGAATAGTCAAAACAATCTCGAGAAAGAAGAACAAAGCTGGAGCCATCACACATCCTGATTTCAAACTATATTACAAAACTATAGTAATCAAACAGTCTGGTATTGGCATTAGACACACAGATAATGGAACATAAGCAAGAGTCCAGAAATAAACCCATACAAATATGGTCAATTAATTTTTGACACAGGAGCCAAGAATATACAATGGAGAAAGGACAGTCTCATCAATAAACGGGTGCTGAAAAAACTGGACAGCCACATGCAAAAGAATGAAACTGAATCACTATCTTACACCATACACAAAAATCAACTCAAAACGGATTAAAGACCCTAATGTAATACCTGAAACCATAAAACTCCTGGAAGAAAATATGGGAGGTAAGCTCTTTGACATTGAGTTTGGCGATGATTTTTTGGATTTGACACCAAAAGCAAAGGCAAAAAAAGCAAAAATAACCAAGTAAGACTACATCAAACTAAAAAGTTTCTACATAGCAAAGGAAACCATCAGTAAAATGAAAAGGCAACCTATGGAATGGGAGAAAATATCTGCAAACCACACATCATGTAAGGGGTTAATATCCAAAATATACAAGGGACATATACAACTTAAAAGCAAACAACCCAAATAACCCAATTGAAAAATGAGCAAAGGACCTGAAAAGACATTTTTCCAAAGAAGACATACAACTGGCCAATAGATACCGGAAAAGGTGCTCAACATTACTAATCATCAAGGAAATGTAAATCAAAACCACACTGAGGGGGCCGGCCCGGTGGCGCAGCGGCTTGGTTCGCGCTTGGCAGCCCGGGGTTCGCCGGTTCGGATCCCGGGCGCCCGTGGACGCAGTGCCGGTCAGCCATGCTGTGGAGGCGTCCCATATAAAGTAGAAGAAGATGGGCATGGATGTTAGCCCAGGGCCAGTCTTCCTCAGCAAAAAGAGGGAGATTAGCAAGGAATGTTAGCTCAGGGCTGGTCTTCCTCATTAAAAAAAAAAAAAAAAAAAAAAAAAAACCACCACACTGAGATATCACCTCAGGCCTGTTAGGATGTCTATCATCAAAAAGCCAAGAGATCAATTCTGGTGAGGATATGGAAAAAAGAGGACACTTATACACTGTTGGTGGGAATGTAAATTGATACAGTCACCATGGAAAATATGGAGGTTCCTCAAGAAACTAAAAGCAGAATTATCATATGATCCAATGATTCCACTTCTGAGTATATATCCAAAGGAAATAAAACCATTATCTCAAAGAGATATGCACTCTCATGTTCATTACCTCATTATTCACAATAGCCAAGCTATGGCAACAACCTAAGCGTCCCTCAACAGACAAAAGAATAAAGAAGATTTGGTGTGTATATGTATATGTGATATGTGTGTGTATACATGTATACATATATATACATGTATACGCACACACAATGAAATATTATTCAGTCTTAAAAAAAGGAAAAAACTTGCCATTTGTGACAACATGGATGAATCCAGAGAATGTTATGCTAAATGAAATAAGCCAGACAGAAAAAGACAAATATTGCATGGTATCACTTATACATAGAATGTAAGAAAACAAACAAACAAAAAAGTCAAACTAATAGCAACAGAATAGAAAAGTAGTTACCAGGGGCTTGGGGGTGGAGGAAACAGGGAGAGGCTGGTAAAAGGGTAAAACCTTTCAGTTATAAAATGAATGAGGTCTGAGGATCTAATGTATAACGTGGCAACTACAGGTGATAACACTGTATTGTACAACTGAAATTTGCTAAGAGAGTAGAACGTAAATGTTCTCACACACATGGAAAAAAAGTAAATATGTGAGGTGAGTGATGTGTTAATTCAATGGGGGGAGTCCTTCCACAATGTATACTGTATATCAAATCACCAGATTATACACTTTAGATATCTTACAATTTTATTTGTCAATGATAAGTCAATAAAGCTGAAAAAAAAAAAACAGATTACATAAAAAAAGAAAAGACCAGTAAGGGAAGCAGATTCAAACACCTGGAATCATCACATGGCTGGCATGCAGTTCTGGGGCCAGCATCTTTGTCCCCTGGACAAGCAAGAGAAGAGGCTAGATTTACAAAGGTCACTGGGAGTTTAAATCACACCTGCTGGGCCAAGTGCACATAAGACACATCTCTTTGGGCAAGTCTCTTATCCCAAGAGACTTCTGAAACTTAGCAACTGAAAAAAAGAACCATCAAGAAGAATATAATAATCATGTTTTCAATGTGAATCTCAGGCACACAGTAGGAGGTAAAATGCAACTTGTTGAATGGACGAGAAAACGCCAAAAATCTTCACAGCTATGAAAGAAAGTGGGGTAAGAACAACGGGCTCTTGCTCACATAGGTGCAGAGTGACCAACAAGAGTAAAACACAAGTTTGCTCACTTCATCTCAGCATGCGTCATCAGCACTCGTGTGTTTGTGCCCAACTCTGGGCTCAATGTTTTGTGGCATTAAAATGAATTATACATGTAGATTTTGGCCTCAGGAAACCTGTAATCCAATTACAATCTAGTCAGTAGGAAATAATCACTTAAATATAAAAGGGATATTTTAACTTGGTTCCATCTTAAATTATTTTGAAAATTTTTATTTAGTGAGACAAACTCCAGAATATGTCAATAAATTCTATTTTATCTTCATAAAGAAGAATGCTGTCTTATAGTATAAAAGCATATAAAAAAAGCTTAATTTCATGGTTGAGATTTCATAAGCATTTGGAGTGCCTACAAAATCTTTCAACTCATAGAAATATAGCTCCTCCCTGTTCTTAATTCTCTTTTCTACATTTTGATGAGATGACACAAAGGACAACAGATGTCTGTGGGCCTCTCATAAGTCAAGACCCCTAAATGCTGGTGACACTACCTCAGTGCATTAAATTTCAAAAATCTTCTATCTGTATATATTCGCTTAATATATTCTCATTTGTACATTTATGTAGTAAAATTCACACCATAAAATATATAGAAAGTACAATGAGGTAGAAGCAATATCTTCTAGTATTCTTAATACCCCAGGAATAACCTGACCTTGGTATGCTCAGATTCCCCAAAGTCTTAAAATTATACAATGTGAACTGTGGCATTTAATTTATTTTATTCTATATGCTTTAAAATGCAACCATTGATTTTTTAAAGCCTTTGGGCAATATACAAAAGCAGATTTCATAAACTACAGGGTAAAAATGACAAAGTCATAATAACAAATGTCAAGCTGGCAATTACCCATCCCAAACAATTCTTTGCCTTCCTAAGTCAGATATTACAAATGTGTCTCTTTTGGACAAAAAATGAGAGAGAATTTTCAAACTCACCAACTCTCCTAACAGCCCTCTGATATTTATCTCTAAAGATGATCAATAAGAGGTGTTGACAATACCCAGGATATGAATGCAAATATCTGTAGTGGCTAAAGTATTAAGGGTCTGTAACACACAAGATTCCATTAACAGTGTTCTGCAGAAATATTTGAGATTCCCAAAGGGACTCCTGCAAAACCAGATTAGATGAGGAGATAAAGGGTCTAGACATACCTTGGCCAGTGGTTAAATGACCTTGATCAAATCATTTAACCTCTACAAACCTCAGTTTTCTCCTTTCATCTGTAAAATGAGGTCATTGGGCCAGACGTACATAAGGCACATTGTAACATATCAGATACATGGGAGGCAGTCATTAAACTGTAGTTTTTAAAAAATTATTATTTTTAGTTCATCTCTGCAGTTCTCTGAAGCAAAGAAATGGCAATTATATCTGAGATGGAAAAATCGCTTAGTGTTGAGGACTCTCATGGGTAGGTTTTGGTATAGGACTTAGAACCAAGACCAATTCTCCCCTCAGTCTGAATTATCCCATTTCAGACTCCTACCAGAAGGGGCAGTTTTGACCTAGCACTACAGATTTCCAGGTATTCAAAGTTGTTGAAATCGTCCTGGCAACCACAAATTAAAAGATACCCTGTCACTGGTGTCTATCAGATATATAAAGGAGGAAAGAGTGCATGTAACTCACCCTTTGCATTGTTTTAGCCAGGCAGGCCTCTAATTTCAGATTGAGTTAAAAATGAGCTTCAAGAATGGGAAATGCAATGCCTTCTCAAAACAAGGCATCACATTTGCTAACAATTCCCCAGTGTTAGCCTGTGAAACACATAATTTACTTCAAGGTACAGGCTAAGCAAATAGATGTGTGTCTATGTATGCATGTATGTCTCTGAAATGTAATACTCTTTAAATGTCATTAATAAAGGAAATAATTGAGAGTGTCAAACAACACAATCTAATGACAGACCATCAGAAAGTCAATATACAGTTCTACTTTTAAAATATTTCAAGTAGAAGAAAATAATGAGCCAGATGCAGAATATAGTGGTTCAAACTTGAGCTCCAGAGCCACATTGTTCAGGTTTGATCCTGCTCCCTGGTTTACTTGGGTGAGTGACATCTCTCTGTGCCCTCACTTTTCTCAAGTGTGGAACAGTAGTGCCTCCCCACCAGGACTGCTGCGAGAGTGAGTGAGTGAACACATGTAAAGAACCTAAAACTGAGTATGGCACAGTAAGTGTTAGCTTTTACTTTATTTGCGATTATGACCTGAAAAAAAACTTTTTAATGCCTTGTTATTAGCAAGTATCACAGAAAAACTTAAATTCGTTACCATACAAAAGAAATTGCCACATCCACAGGTAGAACACTATGTTGTAAAAGATGAGGAAAATACAACTCCCTAAGAAAACTTTACAGAGTATTTAATACTATTACTCAACTGAAAAGTAAGTAGTGTCCAGTCCCACACTTATTAAGTCTACTTGACAGTTCTTTGAAATAAGGCCAGACCAAAGAGTTCAGTGACAGAAGTTTAGGTTTATATTTCAGAACACAGAAATGTTAGGATAATCCTGGCATCCAACTAGAGTTGGCCCTTGTTGCCTCCTTTCCCCTACAGATGCTGACCATGGTGCTAGGCTTGGGTGAATATCTCCCCATCAGAGCGGCTCCTTTGAAGTAGATAGTAGAGATGGGCTCTGTTTCTAGGAAGCCACTAGAGATCCAGAGAGTGCTCATCGTTGGTGATGGTAGCTAGAAGAGCCCCTGCTCTGTGCCTGCCATTCTCCTAGGCTCTTTGCCATATTAACTCAAGAAATATGACCAATCACTGAGAGAAACTCGTGGAGACAAACCCTGGGAATAAGGTAGAAAAAAGAGAAGTTGAGACTGTGGACGTAGTTGGAGGCCTTAGATCCTGGGCCTCTGAGGGACTCCCCAAGAAAGTTGACCAGAGAGCCCTGAACAAACGGGGAGGCATGAGGGCAGGCTGCTATTGGGACTGAAGGTTGGGAAAGGAGCATGAAATGAGCATTTTTTGAGTACCTTCTGTCATTCATGCTTCTCCTGTGAAAGGACTTTGCTAAAAAAAGGAGACAAAGATGGCAGCTCAGCAGAGGGAGGACCACAAGACAAATTTCATCCATTTCTCAAATATTCCTATTACCCTTTCAGAAACTAACTCTTCTAATAAAATCTATCTCTTCTAGTAAAATTTAGTTAAATCATGTGTGTGTGTGAGCACGCGCGTGTGTGTGTATAGGCCATTAACAACTCATATAACATCATAGTATACAATGTTAAATGGAAGCAAATTCAGGTTTATTTTCTTTAAAAACAGCTCTCTCATCTGGATCATGTCATTCTCAAATCAGTTACTTTTTCAAATCAGTTTTTAATAAACCACATTCCATTATTTCATTAAGAAAACTAAAATCTTCATTTTGGTTTTCTTGGGATATTTCCTTTATAAATTAAAAGAACCTCTTTATTGAGTTGATGAATCGGTAAATTAAAAAAAATCTGTAACAAAATGCCTTGCATAATTATGGAAAAGTGAAAATGGGCAATGTTTTACTGTTAATAAATATGTCCAACGTAACAATTTTAACATTTCATCATGATTTGATTGAAATCACTTAAATTGTGTGCCTACCTAATTTCAATGAATCAAGGTGAAAATATGACCTTTCAGGTCCTGGCATGCTGCTCAATCAATCAACTTTATCATGCTCTGCATGTAATCCATCTGGCTGAATAGTGAACTTGAAGGAAATCTAAAACAATGGGGTAAAAAGTGGAATTGTACTCGCTACACTTAACGTTTCTTGGCTTATGAAGCACAGTGTGTCTTTACAATTTAACTATGAGACGATCAACACAAAATTAGGCAAAAAGTTTCTCTTAGGATTAATTTCTAATTACAGCATCTAGGATGATAAAAGCAGAGGCGGAAATACCAATACCATGAAGGTCTTGACACATGCTGTTTTCTAAAGGGAAAGCTGCCTTTCTTCAACCTGTTAAAAATTGTTCTCTTGACCTGTATCTTTGGAATACATCTGGCTTAAAACAAAGCAGAGGACAGAGTCATTTTTAAAGTCAACACTTTTTCTCTCTGTCAAACTACTAGCAGGTAGTTTATCTTCAACTCCAGATGAGCCGAATCTTCTGCTTCATTACCTTTTACCAAATACTGCACATTTCCAGAACTTCTCCTCTTGCTCTCAAGGCAAGCAGGGACTCCTCACGATTCTTGCTAAGCCCAAGAGCCAAGAATTCCTGTAATAAGATAGATACCACACTATTTCCCAGCACTGCTTTAGGATAAAATGATGTCCGAATTGCAAACTCCATTACCTTAGAATAGAAATAAAACTACTTAACTTCTTACATAGAAAAAAGAATATTGGAGGAAAATTACTTTGACACATAAAACTGTTATGTCAAGCTTGGCATTATGATGATCTGAAATATTAACTTGCCAGTTACCAGATTTAGATTCTGAATACCTAAAAGAGTCAAAATACCAGCTTTTGACTTAATATTAAAGTAAGGGAAATGCTTAAATGCAATTTTAAAGCCATAAATAGTGTACATATAAAAATAAACTTTTTTTTTTTTTACTGACACAATTGCTTCTTTGAAGAGTTACTGTCTTAAACATATGTTACAATGGATGTCTCTTACCACAAAGGATAGAGTTGGTCTAAGTGTCTAACAAGCCTAATATAATCTTTGTCCCCAATTCCTAACACCAATTTGACAATCAGAATGGCTTATAGAGAGTGTCCAAAAAGACCCATCAAGGAAGGAGCAAGGCAATTTAAAAACAAAAGCTTAAAGAGCTGGGTTTTCTTCAAATAAATATTCCATTTGATTAAATTCAATTAACACAATATTTTACTGAGCAAATATGACCAACACAGGAAGAGGAATGAAGAATGCTGCCTATAGAGAATAGCTAGAAAAACCTTCATTAAGGAGGTGGCCCTTGACACGGCTTCTTGAAGAACTAACTGCTAGCACTCAGATAAACAGAAGGCAGGATGGTACTCCAAGTGGGAGGAGAAATACGGGGAAAGGTATGGAGGATGTGATGGCAGGTCTATCTGCACTATTTTCTTCATGCATAAAAGGGGAATGCTATCCACCCTGGGAAGAAAACAATCAGCAATGGGTTTCAAAACAACTCTAAAGGGCTACATGAACATATATAAACATGGGATTATCATTATAAGTAAACATGAACTGACTTCACTCAACAGGCAAACATAGCTGTAGGTTTTTTTGCAGGGAAAGATTTGCCCTGGGCTAACATCTGTTGCCAATCTTCCTCTTTTTTTCCCCTCCCAAAGCCCCAGTGCATGATTGTATATCCTAGTTGGAAGTCCTTCTAGTTCTTCTACGTGAGTGGCCACCACAGCATGGCAACTGACAGATGAGTGGTGTGGTTCCACAGTCAGGAAGCAAACCCAGGCCACCAAAGCGGAGTGTGCCAAACTTTAACCACTAAGCCATCAGGGCTGGCTCTGTAGGTTTTTGAAAATAAAAATGACCAAGAAAAAATGGAAATTGGTTAGTATTATGATCATGAATGAAGGAGGGACAGGAGGGAGAGGTTAGGAGATTAGATGAATATCTGGTACGCACAGGCAGGAAAGGAGGAGGGTCCGGACAAACCTATTGGTCAGAAACAGAGAAGAATAAACCTGAAATTTAATGCAGGTAAAATATCAATTGAAAATTTAAATGTTATAAGAAATAGCCTATTAATGATGAGTCTCAAATTTCAAGGCTAAGTGATTGAAAGAATGGTAGCAGAAAACTGAAGAAGCAATTTAACTTAGGAGAAAAGATAAACTTAATTTGAGCCCCGCTGCTCAATATACAAGCATGCGGCTAGATTTATCATAACTTCAGAGCCAGACGGGGACTTAACCAGCAATTTAGAATAACAGGGGCAAACTTGAACTCTGGTTGACCTTAAAATAAATAAATAGCTGACCAGGTAGAAAGTGTTTCTTTTTTTAAAGATTTATTTAGCTAATTTAAATATATGCCACCAAATCATAACCAGATGTTCAAAAATCTAAGTCCAATCTTTCAAGGTATAAACTTAAGGATCTAAGGTCTCACCACATAAGAAAAAAAAAAAAGGGAAGGTTATTCCTTAGGGAAAAGCAGGCATTGGGATAAAGAGATGTGAAAGTCAGACACTAGCCTTCGGAAAAAATTTATACACACAGAAGATGGCCACACAGTGAGGTTTGCAGGACCAATAAAACAATCGTGCATGGTCTGGGCTTTTGGTTTTCAGACTAGGTGACCCATTTGGTTCAGCCACTCCATGTCCCCGTGTGGAGGCTCCCCTTACTATCCTGTGCTTCCTTCCCTTTTGCTCCCGTATCTCACTGTGTGAGTCAAACAGATTCATCACTTGGTGTCATGGTTAATTAGGTTGCTGTTTCTTTTTATTTTTATATGCTTTTTATTTTTTATTTATAATTAAGAGCAACTTCTTATTTATCTTTATATTTTAAAACCAATACATAGTTGTGGTCAAACTGGGTTTTATTTGATTATAAGGTTGGTATTTTTAACACTCGTCCAAGCACCATGAATCTGTCAGGTCCATAGATAAGGTTTTATGACCTACTTATTACTTCCTTCCCACTACACAGTTTGATTCTTCTCTTTAAAAATAAATAAAAATAAAATATTGGTTTTTTACATTATTAACATTTACAATATTTCTCCCCCCAAAATATGAGTGTTGCCTATCATCTGTGTTCCTTAACATTAATTATTGGGGTGACTGTGAATATTAAGTATGACTAATTCAGGCTTGTGTTTTGCCTATTTCATCTGTTTAAGAACTAGCAGGAATAAAGAGAAGCACTTATGGATATTTTTTAAAGTAAAATCATGTAAGTGAGGACCATCTTTCCAGCCCATGGGTGAGCCAAGGATCTGGTGGGTATTTGATTTGAGAACCATTTTATGAATTGGAAAAGTAACAATGAGTGGCCATTGGCACTTTTTATTGCACTCTCTTCCGCAAAGTAAAAAAAATAAAATTAAGAAAAAGGAGATAAAATCAGAATTGGTGTCTGGAAGAGACTGAACTAGGAACCAGGAGGCTCAAACTCTGAGCTGGGAGGTTGAAAGACAGCTGTCACCACGAACTGATCAGAAAACCCAATCTCAGACTGCAGGCAGCTCCTTCCTGAATATAACAGAGCTAGAGATGTTTAAAAGAAAGGGAGGTATTTTCCTTCATTCAAAAAATACTGAGTTGAAAGATTTATAATCCAGGTAGATAGGAAATATGAGGATGACCCATGAAGTCTTAGGGCATGAGATGAGATGAGGTCAACATGCCCTTTTTTTGATCAGGTTAAGTCCTATGAATACTCACAACATCAAAGCAATTAACTATACACATCTCACATCAATGTAGACTGCAGTTCCAATCAACCACTAGAGAAATTTTCCATTTTCAGTTTCTCATAGTTCTGCCTACATTAGCTTTACCCATATGGAAAGGACAGAGTCAGATATAAATGCTATTTCTAAAATATAACATCACATCTACTTTAAATTGCTACCACTTCCTTACAAGAACTTGGTACACTATTAAGCCTGGTGGCTTAACTTTCCTGATTTCCTAAATACCTTACAACAGCAACAATAAAATATTGAGTTGATTGTTCTCAATTTGCTTTGCTACTATCAAGAAGTACCAATCAAAACATGATTCACATTTTTGCTGAAATTAGGAAGCCCTAAAAATGTGGGTATATTTCCCAAGGTATAATCTTACTATCACACCCTAAAAAATGAAATCCAGCAAAGTATGATACAAAGTGACTTCTTTATGATTAATGGCATATACTCTACCCTTGAAAAAAAAATTGTGGCATTTCTCCTTTGTAATCTAACAGAAAAAATATCATTAAAAGATGAAATGGCACTTTTATTTTTGGGAGTATGCAAAATGAGAGTAACATCTTCAATTGTGATAAGCCATCTTTCCCTGGAGTGACCAGTTAACGGTAGATTGTAGAAAAAGAGCCACATTCAGTGGCAAGGGACAGAAGATGTTTTGAGAACTGACATATTCCTTATACCATTTAATATTTTCAAAATTGACCTACTCACATGGCATACTTTATTCTTCACTTCAACAAAAAGCAATCCCATCAGCACAATTGTATGTAGACGCAGCTTTAGTCAAATAAGGAATAAATTTAAGTCCTTAGATATGGGTACAAATATTTCACCAGCAGCTCTGTATTTTCAGTTTGTCTTAAGGCCCAAAGAGCTAGTTCAGGGCTGTTGTTGGGTAAAGTCAGAGGAGGGCGAAGCTGAAGTTACAGAGAAGTGGGACTATCTGGGCGACGAGGCCCAAGGCCTGAAGAACAGAGGAGTTAATGTGGTAAAACAGGTGTAGGGGTGCCCCTTTCCCCAAGTCGGAGGAAAAAAAATGAGGGTTAGTGCAGACAGACCCACAGATGTGGAAGCAGGAAGCTGAGCAAGTTCATGTCTGGCACCACACGCTCTGGGAGGAGATGGAAGGAGGAAGATCATCTCTTAGGGGAGGAGTGGAGCTCGACAGGTTTGCAGGCATGAGGAAAGTGGTCATGCTTGGAGGCACTGCCCAGCAGGATAAAAGAGCATATGAAAGGATCTCTAGCCCTGAAATAAACTAATGTTTGAGACTCCATTTGAAGAGGAATCCATCTATGAACTCAAGTCAGCCTTCAATCTTCTTTGTCACCTGACCTTGTAGGGATCTGCTTTCCTGTCTGTAAAATGGGGACAATGACTACATGACCTCTGAGAGATGTCCAGCCCCAGCTTTCCATAATTTTTGCTTCACATTTCACTCATTCTTTCAAAATACAATCTAGAGAATGCTTGACTTAAAAACAATACTGACATTAAAATTATGCTTGAAATAATAAAGCTAAGATTATTGTGTAATGAACTAATATTTAAGTCCAAATTAAATTGCATTTTATTATGAAGGAAATAAAGTTAAGACATACATTCAGGTTGAGGAGTAGGAAGTTGGAGCATATTTATCTCCAGGTTTGTGTTTTTCTGAAACAAAAAATTATAATGGCCAGTATGAAGGGAAAAAAAAAAAGATGAATCTGTTTTAAAATGGTCTCCTTGGATTATATCCTAATTCATCAGAAAATTAAGAGCAAAGTGAAGTTGATAATACTTGGGTTAGATCTTAAAATCTAATTAGTGGAATTACTACTAACTCACCATTTCCTAGATTTAAATTGGGTCCCGTTACTATTCATAATTTATGAAAACAAAATCAATCAATATAATTACAATCCATTCCAAATGAGTGGAATTACTTATACTCTCCCCCCAGAAGACAGAAAGAAACTTTTTCTATCATTAAATGCATTGCTTACTAAACCAAGTTTTATGGTCAAATGGATAAGGTTTTGTTGTTATTCTTAAGGGATTTAAATTCATTGAAATTTACCTAAATCATGAATATTTAGACAAATGTCAAATGGTTAAATATAAACCTACAGGCAAATCCTATAGTAAACTATTGGTTCTTGTTTTAAAGAAACAGAAAATCTATTTTTTATGAGTAATTTTAAATTTAGAGAACTACTCATCACTGTAACACAGACTTACCTGAACAAATGACTTCTAGTTACCCTTCTAGCCTGAACAGCAGCTCTCTTTGAGGGCATCATATATATACATATATATATATATATATATATATATATATATATATATTTTACAACTAACACTCACCTGACTGGCCTGAAACGTTGTAAACCATAGATATGAAACCCTCTCCTGATGTGTTAATCAGTCAACCATAGATCCTCAATGAATTCCACCTGGTTGAGAGACATCACAGAGGGCACTGGAGAAGCATGAGACAAAGACCTTAACTGTGAAATCAGCTTTCCAAGACCAAGGCTAGATCATCTTCAGAAATTTCCATTTGAAGGTGTTCATCTGTAGTAGGGTCAGATAGGGCTGAGTCACCCCCATCCCACATTGGATGAGAGCTGGCTCAAAGTTGAGGACAAAAAGTATGATGATGGCAAAGAAGGAAACTAATGGCCCACTTGGCAATTCCTCCTTGAAAATAATACACTTTGATTTCACAGCGTCCCACCAGCTCAAATATTCCATGATTTAGAAACACTCCAGTCAGGTTGATGTGGTTCCTATTGTGATTATTATGATCATACTAAAATACAGTGACTAGGCATTAACTTCTCTATGTATTATTTTACAAAAGAGTTGTAAATTAAATGAGTATGAATAGTTTTACAAAGGCTGATGCATTTCCAAATTTTCCCTATGCTTAAAAGAATCACCTAAGAACAACACTAGCAGGGAATGTCTTCTGATAACCAATTTAGGTAGACATTCTGCTCACATACTACCTGAATTATAGTCAAAGTGAAGACAAGCATTAAACAATTTCAAAACAGTTATTTTCAAAGTTAATTGTAGCATGCTAGAGTTGGAAAGGAACATATCTGTTATTGAACAAGAACAAGGTCAAAAGCATACTTCATATTCACACAAGCTTTGGGCCTGTTCCCCATTCCAAATTTTCCTGGCCAACATATCCTTAACATTTTTCCAGAAATGGGGAGAAAAGAAAGACTGGGTCAGTCTGCAACCGGTTTCCTGTAGAAATTTCTCCAATGTTCCCAGAAAGATTACAGCATCTCCTGACGTAGTCCATAGACATGTATTTCCATAGGTTTCACAATGACTTATATCCAACACTAAGAGTTTTCCTCATGCGTTTGACATTTAGGAACTATAACCAAGTTCTGAGTCATTTCATATTTGATAATTCCTCCAGAATTGACCAATGAAAAATGTCACTGATTATGTAGCCTGCTCGATCTTTGTTTTTTCCACTGTTTGCTTAGCTGTCTCTTTGTATTTTTCAAAGTTATTGCATTATATAACTTTATAAATGGCTTTCATGACTGGTTGCCTTAAAGACTGATTCTCCTGAAACATTAAGCCATCATTCAATACGTAATTCACTTAATAAGCACCTACTGTGTGTCAGGCAATACACTAGGCCTTGAGGATACAGAGGTAAAAGGCTTGAGAAGGTGACAAGTAAATAAGCAATAAAAGTATATCAGACTGATATGGGACTACAAAAGAGGGGCCCCTAATCTCTGGCTTGGGAATGAGGACAGGGAGTGTCAGAGATCTCACCTGGGTTTCTGAGTGGACACTGGAGGATGAGTCACTCTGGCCAACAGAGTAAGAAAGAGATAGGAGAGACAGTGGCATGCTCATTAAAGTTGAAGAAGTTTGCTAAGCCTGGAGGTAAGGTATGTCCTGAGGACAGGACTGGCAAAAGATGGGGCCAAAAAAGTTGACAAATTTTAGGTTGAAGGGCCATGTATTCTTTGTGTAATTGAAAAGCAAAGGAAAAAAAAAACACAGAATACTTTTATGTAAGAAAGTAACACAAATAAGTTTTCGTCATAGAAATAGGACTATGGAGGCAGCTATATGGAAAATTGGAATGGAAGCGGGGAGAGAGGAGAGGTTGCAGTTAAGGACCTGAGTTAGGCCTCCACACCATCCAGATGAGAAAATAGTGGTGGGTTCAAATAAGGCAGAGGGGATGGGGATGGAGAGGAGGAGATACAACCAACTTGAATGAGAGATAGAAATTGAGGTTCACTTCCCAGTTTCTGTCTGGGTGTCTAGGTGGATGGTGACTCTTTTCATTGAGCTAGCAAACTCAAGAGGAGAAATAGGTTTTAGATGATACTGAGTTTAGCATTGGACATTTTGAATTTAAGAAGCCTATGGTAAATGAAGAAATAATGCACAGTAGAGAGCTGAACACATGGTCTTATAACTCCAGAAAGAAATCTAGGGTAGGAGTATAGAAGTGCCATAAGCAACTAGGTAGTGGGTAAAATCTCAAAAAAGAATGAGACCACCCAGTCTACATGTGCAAGAGTAACAGAAATCTGAGAAATGTTTATATTTAAGGGCAGATAAAGGAAGTAAAGCCCACAAAGGAGCACAATGAGTGACTCAACATGGAGGTGCAAGCCAGGAACAATTGATGATTTGAGGCCAATGGAGAAAAGGACCAAGAAGGAAGTGATAAATAGGGTGAAAAGGGGTAGAGTAGACAACAAAAATTAGAGCAAAAAAGCAATAATTGGAAATGGAACCCAGGAAGCCTGATTACTGTTGGGAAATCAGTTGTGGTGAGTTTCTTCTCATAATGGGAAGGAAACTGACTTGTCTTAGAGTAACACTGTATAAATGTCACAGGCTTGGCAATTGGCTAGATCTGAGTTTGAATTCTGGTCCCTCCAGTGACTAGCTCTGTTTAAGCAGGAAAGTTGTTCAATTGCTCTGTGCCTCAGTTTCCTTATCTTTAAAGAGAGATAAGAATAAACATGTGATGGGGTTATTTTGCATATTAAATGAAGTGAGATAACATAAAAATACCTAGTGCACTGTCTAGCAGAGAAAAGTCACTCAATGTATTAGGTATCTCGTTAGAGAGACATATGCACGTGTGTGTGTGTGTGTGTGTGTTTGTATATTCAATCAAACCTAGAGAAGACTTTTACCTGAGTTGAGTCTTCATTCATCTACCAAATTTGAATATCATCCTATAATGAGCCAAAGACGCATCTGAATAATAACTTGCAGACTCACAGGAAATAAAATCAGCTCTTTTAGAAACGTAGTCCTATACCCCAATTCCTTGAAAGTCTCCCTACACCTCACAGGGATGAGCAATTTGCTTATAGACACTAGATAAATGATACTAGCTTGTCACAGCCTTAAACATGATAGAAGTTGATATTAACCTAATGAGTTCATTACAAAAAAATGGAGAGAGGTGCAAATACCCATTAAATGATAAGCTTTTCTTCTTAATTATGAATCTGAGACATAGAATAAAGTAGTCAAAACAGTCAAATTAATTATAATGTGCTTCAAGCCCAAGGACTAAAAGAAATTGGACCAGGACACCCTGTAAAGTAAGGGAGAAAGCAGAGAAAAGTTTTAAAAATTAAATTTAAAATTCAAACTAAAGCCCTGTTTTGGTACTAGACTACTTTATGGAACTGTGATTCCATGTGACTGAAGAAAACGTTTGTAAGATAATATTAAATTGGAGCAGGGCATCTTGTTATTGTGATTTAATATATTTTTAAGGCTATATGTTAGGTTATAGTAAAGATTTCTTTCACATTTGTTCGGGGATAATATTTGTTATGTAACATACCTGATTTAAAAGTAGGCTATATCCACTTCAAGTAGAAGAAAAATACAAAATATGCATAAGTATAAAAATAAAGACTTGGTTTAAGGACCAGATAAACCACACATAAAAAGTTGGGATGGATTTGGGGGGAACAGCCTTTCTAGTCACTGGGGCACCTATGGCTCCCAACATACAGTGCAACAAAGTGGCTGTAATCACACCTAGTGCAGACATCAGCAGGCAACTCAGTTTATTCAGAAAATGTCCTTTTTGCCACATCTGACTTCTGTATATGGAGGCACATCCACTGAACCCTAAGCAACACACAATTCTACAAATATATAGCATTAATTTTGTTTTACCCACCTGACCCTCAACTGATTCACAACCAAACTGAAAAGACACTCTGAGAAAAATGAAGTTCTGTATAGGAAAAGAAAAAGGAAAATGGCGAGGAAAAGAATCACACTGAGTCGTATTGATAAGCAAGATTGATGGCTTCAGATTCCTCTTTGTGTTTACTGACAAAAGGCAGCATGCAGTAGCAGGCTTGGCTTGTTCCAGTGAAAAATGAAGCACGTTAGTAGATTGCCTACCTCCAAAAAATGCTTTCTAGAACACTAGCTATCTTTTCCCGGTCTAACACCTTCTGTGTCCATTGAACCATAGTCTATCTTTGGTAACACAATTAGAATTTATACACATTTTGATAAATATATATATATATATGTGTGTGTGTGTGTTTCAAGAATAACAAGACCTCCTGAATAAGGGTAGACGATTGTGGAAGATATTATCCACAGTACTTATGCAACCAAGTATGCAAATGAATTTTTGGAGAGACAAAAATATCCCCACTCAAGTAGTTGGTATCGCTAAACATTCATATCCTTCAAATACCAAAGACTGAAAAATGAGCAGCCACAAAACAAAATAGGAGGGAAAAAAAAAGAAGGCCATTCATAACCACAATCAAGCATGAATAATTACCAATTTTGAATGTAAAGATCATTCAAATAAACGTAACTGATGGATCATCCACATAGGGTGCAAGTTAAAGTAAACAGACAGTCCACTTTAGAAAGTGTCTGGTGAATTGATTTAACAAGTTTAATGTGAGCATCAGTGTGGGGCTATTACTGATCGTAAGCTTTACTGATGTTATTTGTTCGCTTGGAAAAATACCGCTCTTTGGAATGAGCACATTAAGGCTAAAATTGCAGAGAAAACCCTATTACAACTTTATTGCTGGCAAATTGGAACCAAACCTTGTCTGTATATCAATTACTTAGAGTTACCACAGAGATAAATCCTTTTTTTTTTTTTTGTATAGTCTCAATCTTGAAGACAGTGATGAGAAACTCCTTATTATACCCTACCAACATCACTAGGTTTTCTTAGCAATTTCAAGAAATTGTCAATTAAGTTCTTTTTATTAGGTTCCAAAAGCTGTTAAGTCAAACACAAATCTATCATAAGGCTTGTAACAGCATGTTATTTAGGCACATTTCAATGCTTCACTCTTTCATTATCTACCTACCCCAATGTAACTGTAAAGTTAGAAAAAACTAAAGAAATTTCTTCCTGATTATCTTAGGTTCGCAGAAATCTGGAGTAAATCTGGCCACTCATTTGTAGTAAATGCTCCACTGAACTCCCATTCTTATTAAAAGTGGGGGTGGGGCAATAAAAGTTATATGCCTAAGAGAGAGATTTGCTTCCAAACTCACTACAATAGAGGGAATGAGTCCGATGCAGTTATCCGGGTAGTAACCACTCAAACAGCATAAAGATTTTTAAAGAAGTAGGACATACATGCCCATTTTTTGCTGATTTCACTTATGAATTGTGAGATCATTAAAAGAAGCATCGAGTCATCCAGATGGCAACTGGTGACAAACCTGCCCCTTACAGGATCCTGTAAGCAGTTGCCTTTCCTGCTCTCTGACCTGAGAAAGGGTAAATGCTTTGAAAGGACAACCCTGCAGGTCCCAGGAAGAAGGAAAGAGTTAGTACCCTTGGAAGAGCAAAACAATAGAGGTGCATAGAGGTCAGCCCCAGAGGCAGCTGCTCCTTTGACCTTCTAGACAGACAAATGGGGCTTAATAGGAAAGGGAGACAAAAATGGCACATAATTCTAATGAATAAATATGGCCCAATGCTATTCAGGAGTCTTACACTGGAGGCATTCCATGACATTCACATTTCAGATGAGAATGTTTAAAAAAAAAAAAAGGAATTAAAATGGAGTAAAGGCCAGGAGCACCAGCTGAAGAATGCTATATTCTTCAGTTTGACTCTTTGAAGCAATTTTGACAACTGGCTTCACTTTTGAAAAAAAGTAAAATTAATGAACAGTTTTTATATAATCCTAAATCCCTTGACTGACTTACTAAACAAAAATGACTACCGTTCTAATCTTCTAAAACTTTAACAGTGTCTAGATAAAGATTTAAATTTTTATGTAACTTATTTCCTGAGGAGGGTCACTCAGCAATTTGAGCTTGACTTCTCGGGACGGCAGGTTAGTAGGGTCAATTTTCTTATACAATGTATGTTTCAAAGATAGGCAGTGCTGTAAACCCAATTCTAGAAGCAGGAGTTTGAAACCCAGAAACAGGAGTCAACAAATAACAGAAGAATGTCCGTTCGGCACACTGAAAAAGCGACACATTTGCAGAATTCCAGAAGGCATCTACTGTACTCTCAGACTTTCACTGCTGTGATTTTGTAAGAATTCTCACTTTGTATTTAGTTTTCCACAGCATTTTGCTATAGCCTGACTACTTGGTCACAGGCTAATGACATTTGAAGAGGAAGAAGGTCAAAGCTATCATTATGGTGGTGACAACCAATCACAGTGGGAAAAAATAAGTTTTATTTATTACTCTTAATACAAGAAACCTTTACTGTGGAATATAATTGCACTGTCACTACACACCAGAGATTTTTAATCCCCAATCATTTCAACATATTTTACAGTTCATTACCTTTCCAGCTAGATATTGCAGGAAGGACTCTCCTGAGCCTACACAAAAGCATTAAAAAATCTAGTATTTTTACTCTATTTCAAACACGCAAAATACTGAATAGGGAATTTGAAAGAGGCTAAAAACTTGTATATTTCAAATGAACACTGCAATGAAAATACACATCTCATAATCAATTTTAAATCCCTCCACTAAAGATTAGAACATCTAAAATTATGAATCATGGAAAGAAATGAAGGCTGTGTAACATACAGGTTAGAATTTTAAATTGGTTTTATGACAACCAACATGGCAGCGTCCAGACTAAACAAGACAGACTACACACCTCGTCAGCAGCACACACAATCCTGCAGCTGATACAAAGTTCTGTTGCCTTTAGGAAGAGATTACCTGTTACGATTCTCATCAGTTCTAATAAGTGTCACTGTGAAAAGGTAAGTAGTTGCATCACTGTGAATTTTGTTCAGTAAAAACCTATCACTTACGGTCATTTTTCACACCTTGTAGCTCATGCATCTTGCCCTGCATGGATTGAATCTAGGCTTCATCACAATTTTATCATGACAGAAGTTGTCTAGTTAGCTAAACTACATCATGAAAATATAATTCACTTTTTAAACACCTCCAGATTCTGCAAATGCTGTTCTTCTGGATTTGGGGGCGGTTGTCTTTACTGGTCCATAATGAACGTGAGGGCAGACACTGAAGTGAAGTTATATTCTCTATAGCTCCTACCTAGTAATGCACATTTGACTATTGAAAATAATTTCCACAAAATAATTTTTTAAAGTGCTTAGCAAATAGTTCTAATTAAAAGTAATTGTAAGTTTCTATATGAGTCCTTCTAAAAACAAATTAGGGAAATGATGTTCCTTTCCTCTCATCAATGAAGCATGTTTGAAGTTAAATTGTTTTAATCTCAAACTTGAATATAACTTTTTATTTGGAAATTGTGACAAATATATAACAGAATGTAGTCATTTTGCCAACTTGCAGTGATTTTTCCCAAAATGTAGCAAGAATTTACAGGGAAAACCTGTTTTAACACAAAATGTCCTGCTGTTATTACATGTTGCAATTGCTGGGATTCATAAAGAGTTTCCACTGTCAGCATTTTTTTTTAAGAAAACCAAAGTCTCTATTTCAAAATAAATTAGCCCATAGTCTTCTCCTTATTTTTGAGTAAAGGAAAAGGCCATTCTGAACATTTGTAAAGATCTCATCAGAAGAAAAATCATGTAAAACAAGGAGCAATGCCCTCCATTCCTAACGAGCTTTCTGAGCTACTGAAAGTTTAGGCTGGTTTCCCTACAGAACTGAAACCTGAAATTGCTCTATATCTGCAAAATATTTACTAAGCAAAAAAATGAAAATTTAAAATAAATGATTAAATCAAATTAACACAGGTAATAATGGGAAGGGTGAAGAATGGGTAGTAAAATATTTACTCAACATTTTTATTTTAGAATATAAAGAAACTTATAAAAACAGCTCTAGGAAGTTCTACCTTCACCTACTGTTTCATTAGCAAATCTTAGATTAATGGGCCTGTGATTCCAGGAGCAACGAGTTCCCTTTCAAAGACTAGAACTTGAGCAAACCAAAATGGAAGTCACCACTCCAGTGATGGGCATCAAAGCTCTGAAGGCAGGTGAGGAGCGAGCTGGTGCCGAGCTCCTGTCTCAAGTCAGGTGCTGTGCTGCTGCCCCCACTCACGCTGTGCCGGGGGGTCTTCACCACAGTCCTCTGAGGGTTACACAGATGAGGAAACCAGGGCTAAGAGCACCTCAAAAACTTGCCCGACATCACAAAGCTGGTTAGTGGCAGAGCCAAGCTTGACCTTAAGTCAAGTGACTTCTAAATTCACGTTCTGGCTGCCAGCTATAAAGCTGCTGAAAGGAGAACAATAGCTAAGAGGCAAGATATGTCTTTGTTTCTTTTTAAGAATAGTAGAAATTAGTGCATCAGTTGGAGGAAAAAAGTTTACTACTGATAACAAAAAATTAAAATATGGTTTGGTGCTGATATCGTACATTGTCTACAAAGCTTAGTTATGACTTGTCCAACGATTTTTTTAAAATTCATCAGAGCATGAGATAGTTTTGGACTTCCTCACTAACACAGCGTCAGGAAAATGTTTATTTTGACAGACAACCAGACAGGGCTTAGAGGAAACTGTAATGGGTCCTCAAAACAGCCTGTTTCATTCTACAAATTTAAATCCAGTTCGGAAACTCTGCTTACTGCTGTACTCAAGAACATTTCTTGCGAGTGATTCAGGGCGGATAGAGCATATCCATCTCACGTTTTATTTCTTGGTCTGGTATCTTACTCCTGGTAGAAATTTACATTATCAATCATTTTTAAATAACCTACTTTTCAGCAGGCTACTTTAAAGTAATCTAGTATCTTGGCAACAGACGCCTCCTATTGCAGAACCAGCTGAGAAGCACATATCTGGTCGGGGAGAGCAGGGAGGAGAATCAGCACGGAGTGAGAAGCCGGGCCACAGACCTACAGCACATGAATTAAGGGCTCTCAATCGGGAAATCAATTGTCTGGTTTTGAATTGCAGGCCTTCTAACTGGCCAGTTCTGTATCGTCAGGATTAAATGAGATAACCCGTGAAGTGCACTTAATGCAATCTGGCACACAGGAAGAAAGTCTTAGTAATATTAGTTATCATTATTATTCTCAAATCAGGCCGATCATTACAACTAGTAAATTTCTAACAGATATTCTGAATCAGGTCATCTGACTGAGGCTACAGATGCTATTTCATAAAAGCGTTTCGGCTGTTTCAGGAGAACTGCCAAAGTTAGGAACCACTGGCCTCGAGGTGTGGTTTTCAAATGGCTTTCATTGTATTTCATTTGTATGTCAAGGTGAAATTTCCTCAGACCAGAAGGAAAGAAAGTTGGAAACCAGTAGCCTGTCCAAACTTGTCCAAACACAAGAGCAAAGACAAGGTCAGGAGAAACAACGCAGGGAAGGGATTTCACTCTAGCTGACCTGAGTAAAGTGGCCTTTCCTCATGCACTGCTGAGTCAGGGCCTGAGCTTCCAGCAGGCCAGGCCAGGCGAGGATCAACAGTCAAAGGCTCTGATAATGTGATAGAGAAGAAACGGTATTGAACTGATCAAAATAGAGTATCCTAACATTGACTGAACCACATAGTGGCCACGTGGCCTCAGGGTCAATTTCTCTTGGCCTGTTGGATCTGTAAAATAGAGATAATGATATTCCAGAACTTGTAGGAGGTAAAATGAAAAGAGAATAAGGTATGAAAAAATGAAAAACAGCTTCAGGTAAATGTAAGGTGGTTTTACTTTTACATCGCACCCATAAGATGTAAGGTCCAAGATGGCAGAAGCTACAAGCATTTTCTCTCCACTATCATCTCAAGACTTTGATTTCTAGAAGTATCACAGAGTTCAGACAACCCAGTGCCTTTGAGCTAGCTCAACTCTAGATACTGAGAAAGAAAAAAGTGAAACTTAACTACTTACAAATATAAAATATTTTTAAAACTTCCAATGCATTTATCAATCACCTACTATATATTTAGAGAAGTAGAAGAAATAGGCCCCCAAGTAACTGGAGAATCAAATGCAAATTACAACAATGAGCACCAACCCAAAACAGTGAAAATCCTAATGTGATTGTATTTTATTTTGGCGTACAATTTTGTAAATAAAGTAGGTGTCAATAAAATTGAAAGTCAGATTCTCCAAAGAGAAGGCCTAGTGCAAAAGAGACTCGAAAAGGCGTACAAATTCGAACCAACCTACATGCACAGAAGCGAAGTGCATCGGATTGAGAAGCCTTCTAGGAAAAGCGTCTTTCATATTCCTTTCTAAACGGTAATTACTCAATTAAATTTTTAAAGGCAAGTAGTCATTTTTTCCCTTTAGAGAACATTAGTGACGTTTTAGACTAAAGTTGATGCTAAAAAAAAATAGAAGTTTTCTCCAAAGTACCTGACTTTCACTTTCCTTCCCTTTTCTCCTGGAAAGCTCCAAATTCATCTTTCAGGCTTCAGTTTGAACTTTAGATCCTGCAGAAGGCATCTCTCAACCCCCGAAGCTTCTTAGGTGCTCCACCATGAGCTGCCATGCTGCTCTGGGCACATACCCAACGTAGCATTTTGTGCTCTACTTAAATGTCCCTGCACAGCGCTAACTTCCCCAGGGACAGATCTTCAGCTTCTTGATGGCTGTCCTCCAATTCCTAGCTCACATGAGGAGATTAATAATTGTATATTGGTAGTATGAATGAACGGTTCTCAAAGTGTGCTTCCCCAGCAGCATCAGCATTACCCGGGAATTAGTTAAAAATGCAAATTCTTGGACCCCACCCCAGACCTCCTACTGAATCAGGAACTCTGAAACAGGGGTCCAGCAACGTGTTTTAAGAAGCCCTCCGGGTGATTCTGATGTGTGCTGAAGTGTGAGAAACACTGGAGTAGGTACTCAAAAAAAAAAGTCTTGATACGCATTACTTAGGATTACCAGTAGACAACTGCATTTTCAGATATAGCGATCATGACTAAATAGATATCTGAGTTTGCATTATTCTCTCCAGAAACTTTCTCTGATGAGTCTTTTCTGCTTCCATGATGAAGGTATTCATTTATTTTTATCCTTTGAGGTCACAGTAGCACAGAAAACAGTCGGTAAGTAATGCTTTTTTGCTAGCTATATGGTTTAAAAAAAAGAAAGAAAGGAAATAGCCTTTATCATGTGCATGCCTATAGAGGTTACTAGATCAACACTGAGGAAAACAAGATTAAAAAAACAGCCCCCTTAATTTGTTCCTATGTCAAAATTTTAATCAAAATGCACTTAAAGTATAAAAGCCTTCAAGTGGAGTAGAATGTAGACTGCAGAGAGCCAAGTTTCAGGAATACTCATTTCGGTCAGTTTTTTCATTCAAAGGAAATATTTCATGCATTTCTACATCATCTAATGCCACAGCATTGCATCAAGAACAAAATAGTATAGAAAACACATTTGTAGCATACTGCTTTAGATTTATCTTGGAGCAATGTATCCACCAACTACATTATCTCTGAAACAGCTACTTAGATCTGGGCCTAATCAAGAGAATAGAGTAACTATTCACTGAACTTAAAAGTTATCACAAGATTAGAAAATCATACTCAAATCTCTAGGAAAAAGCCACATATGATCTTAGTATTGTGAAGAATGTTGATGCATCTGAACCTCTCTCTTTGTCTTGCAGACCTTCTCCAATCTGTAGCTTACTTTGACTAGGACGTTTGAAAAGGCTGGGAATGAAAAATGATTCACGAAGCTCATTTCTGTTTTTATAAGCAATCTCTGCAGACTCAGACACCACCATATATTTTCCACCTGAGTTGTGGAAAGAACCATCATTAGGAATTTTATTACAAATGGGCACTTACTTATGTACCACTTTCAGGGGAAAAAAAATAGAACAGGTGGTCATACGGAAATCTGAAATTCCCACAGCTTCCTGTCTTTTATGAAGAAGCATTTGACACTTCTGCTGTCAAACGTAGAAAATCCAATTCATCTTGAATTTGAGAAGGTTACAGTAAACCAAAATATACTTTGTATTATTCTTTTTTTATTCTCAATACTATTCTTTTTCTATTCTTTGTTCTGCTCAGTGAGTTTGGATCTTATTTTTCTTCGCCAAAAGGTTGAGCACTGAAATCCCATAATATAACCACAACAATATCAGAGCCACCTCTGAGTTATTAGTGTATCAATTGGAAAACAAAATCAGAGTTCTAAGTGGTGTGTTATCAGAATTGCTACTTGCAAGGATTTACAAATGGAGAAGTTTATCACTTATTATTTAAAACATGCAACTATTTTCATGTTACATCAATATGCATGTCTAGAAGCCTGTTTAAGGAAACTATTCACCATGCAAAGTTTTAAATGCATGGTATCAAAGAATAATTTTTGACATTTTGATTCATACATGCTTATAAAGCTCCAAGACAACATGGTTTAATTATAAAACATATTTCTACTGCCTTAGTCATGCCAATTAAATTTGATTGGATACTTTCTTTATTCAACAAGCCCCTTTCATGTCATTTTAATTTACTGTCAAAGCAGCCTGAATATTGGAAACTAAATTATTTACTACAGCCCATAAGCCAATAATGTTCCATTTGTCTCGTACAGAGGGAGACTAGACTAACAAGATTATTAAGGACATTACTTGTAATAGCGAATGTCCTTCACTTTATTTGAGCTTCATGCTGTGCTTTCAGAGATCATACTTCAAAAGAGTTCCATTTCATTCCATCACAGAACCTCTGATATAAATTATTCTCCACTCCCTTTGTAATATTCTGATCATAGAGAAAGTGGACCCAATATTGTTGGGCTGAAATGGAAGCACACTCTCTAAGATAGCTACACAGTTTATTTGTGTTAAACACCTTTGATTCACTCCCTTGTGCCAGTACTGCAAAACAGGCAGAAATCAGTTGAATTTATCCCATAGTGACAATATTTCACACATTAAATTCACAAAAGCATTTTGTCTTCACTGTCTTGGATGCAAACAATGCTTCTAAGATTCTCAGATATATAAGTAAATCAACAATCTTAATTTTCAGAAAACCAGAGAGAGTTCGGTACATATTATACATCTGGACAGAGACTTCACACAGAGCTGCATTATTGTGAAATCCTAGAAAAATGAATTAAAATGCCTCAACCAGAAGCACTCTTAAAGGCAGAGAAAATAAATAGAGCTATAGTAAACTCTAATATGCCCACGGTCCAGGGGAATTCTGTTGAGGTTAGCCTCATGCTAAGACTTATTTAACATCTTCATTAGTGGTCTGGAGAGGGAGGAAACACATCAATTATATTCACAAATGGCAATTAATTGGGAAGTGTTGTAATTATTAGTACAAAAATGAAAAAGAACACAAAGAGGGCTGTAGAGGCCAAACCCACAGAAAAAACTTCAAAAATGGCAACTGATCACTAAATTAAAAGGCTATACCAGAGTAGAAATATTAAGTCCCAAAGAGGTGCTTGGAAACAACATTTTAAAAGATCACAAAATGATGTCAGATTAGGAACCAGCTGTAAAACAGCTCAAAATAACAGCCAAAAAGGGAAGTGGGGGCAAGGTGGTCTCTCAAGAGAGGAAAAAGCAGAGCCATCAACTCTCAGGGAAGTCATGGGGAAAAAGCAAATGTTCCCTTGATGTCTACCACCGTGAATCAGAGATTATTAAAGAAGAATATTAACCAGAAAAAAAGGGTAGAATAGTATACTTTACAATAAGTGTTTATTCTAGCTCATTGATGAATGAAAACTTCACCGACAAGGGTATCAATACAAAGGAAGGCTTGCTTCATTTTACGTAATGAAATTATATAATGATTCTTTTCACGGACCTCACAGTGCTCCAAAAATTATTTAATAAGGCTTAGAGGGGCATATGAACTATAAAATTAGAAGGAGGTAAGAGAGAAAAATAACAGTAGGATACAAAATGGAGCTAGGAATTATCTTTTTTGTGTGTGTGTGTGTGAGGAAGACCAGCCCTGAGCTAACATCTGTTGCCAATCCTCCTCTTTTTGCTGAGGAAGACTGGTGCTGGGCTAACATCGGTGCCCATCTTCCTCTACTTTATATGGGACGCCGCCACGGCATGGCTGATAAACAGTGCGTCAGTCTGCACCCAGGATCCGAACCTGCGAACCCCAATTGTCGAAGCGGAGCGTGCAAACCTAACCGCTACGCCACCAGGCTGGCCCCAGGAATTATCTTAATATAAACATTTATTCTGGTTTTAAACCAGATAACTGTTGAGTTGTAAGCTGTACCATTCTGTAAATGAGTGATCAGAGTAAACAGCAAAGGGTTCCAGCTTTCCAAGTGAATCAATTCCTGAATAACATTTTATATATCCTGTATATCACAAAAGATTATCAAATCATTCTCTCTCTTATATGCATGCTTCTATTCAAAGTAAAACAATTCTACCAAAATAATAGAAAGAATTACATTGTGCAATTGATGTAAAGCACATTTTCTCCAGTAATGTGAAATAAGCTATTTAGTAGTGCTTCGACCATTAAGCAATCAACCATCTTTTGATAAAGGAAAATATAGCAGGCCCTTAGCCACATTCGAGGGGTTCTATATGCTATGGTTAAAAGCAATGCATTCTCTCATAAGTTTTTCTTCAGTTACTGCACTGTTTAACTCAATTATGAAAAGGAAATCTCTTTCTAATTTTGTTGAAGTAAATGCTTGTAAAGGGAACAAATTGCCCTTTCTAGGCAATAGGTCTCAATTTTGATGCTGGAGAGCACAAGGTGACACACCTGTGCCTGGCTCAGATTTACACAATCATGGGCAAATATTTCAAGGCAAATGCAGCTATAATGTTTATGTTAAAAACAATAGGTTATGACAGCAGTCAGATGTTCTATATCCCTCAAGTGTTGAAAATAAATTGTTTCTTTTTGCACACAAGAGATGGAGATTACCAAGGTGAAACATGACGGAAAATTTGTAGAAAATGATCTCGTCTGTAAGCGAGGCTTGGTTCCTGGTCCCGGTTGATAAAAACACTACCCCACAGGACACTGTGTGTTGCCTTAATGAGTCAAATGACAATGAATTTTGAACAAAGAGCCTTGAAAAAATGGTTTTGTTGTTATCTTTCTGCTACTAAAATTCTATTCACACATAAAATGACAAAGTTTTGAACTCAAACACTGCCTAGAGACAAGTTTTATCTTCTCGCAAGATGCTGGTAAGGCTGGCACATGTCGGGTTCTCACTAATTATCTGTTAAGTAAATGGATGAATTGGTTTTCTATAAGCCCACACCTCCCTCCTATCTGGCCATCCCCTCCTTCTCCTGAAACTCCCCCTTATCACCTAACTAAATGAAAACCAGTATTTCTCAGCACCAACACACTGAGAAGTTCTCTCACCTCCTGTCCCCTTGGAACTCCAGGAAGAACAAACCAGAAAGTAATAAATGTGAGGCCAAATATATGCCACTTTCTAAAAGATATAAACTTGCTGATATCATTTTAACTCACCCTAAGCCCTCTGAATTCTTGATCACACATTTATTTTGGTGACTGACATAATCTCACACTGGAAGGACATCTGATGAGCTGCAATGATTTGTTACAACTCTGAGGACCTTGTGTAACTTGCAGAAGTAGGGACTTTACCCCAACTTGTGTACCTATTAGTTACAGCTGACTAAATTACCAGACATTACACATGAAGCAAGACTTTCTATATTCATTTTATATGCCATTCTGTGATTTATTCCTCCATTATTAGACCATTTGCTTTGGTAAAAGAGCTAATTACTAAATTCACTAACACAAATGGGAAGAACTAACTCATCGCACTGCCCCACTAGGTAAAAGTTACAAGAATTTCATTACAGCCTTGATTCAATTATACTTGGATTTCATTTCAATAATATATGTCTACAGACAGTATCATCTTTTGTCATTTTAATTTCTTAAGACTTTTGCAATAACATGTGGCAGAAAATTAAATAAAACATTACATTTTAGATTATTCAAACTACTTGAATTTTTCAAACACAGGATTCATTTTCCCTCTGTATCAACATGATTCATCTTCCTGATCCATGATCTTTTTAATCCGAAACTTAAACACAACCATTGATAGTATATTCAGGAGAGTTTATGTTTTATAACATTTGTCTGCAGGACTACAGAGAGGATAGAAATAGAAACCAATTGATTGCAAGGAAAAGGAAATGCTTTCGATAAAATGATCACATTTTAACTCACTAAATCATTTTCTATTTATATGCATACTGACATAATTAATTATCCGTATACTTCCTATTTGAATATTATCAATATCAGGTCTATCATTTATAATCCTAGAATTGTCTAGGGTCTGCAGGTAATATGTTTACAATCTCAGTAATTTCTTTGGAGTTAATATCACATATTTCTTACCTCCAAATTGAACGTGAACAAAGGTATGCCTTACAGACTTCTGATTTATCAATCATTTGTCTTCCCAAAACCTAACACTTCATTTTCTATGAGCTGATCAATGTTTTAATTTTTTTGGTATTTCATTTTGAAGAATGTGCTATGAATTCACAAGATTAGATTCTTTATGCAAGGGTGGAAATGTACACCATATTCTGCTGTGAAAATGTACATGAGAAAAACCAAACATGTATAAATATATTGTAAAGATATGCATTTTAATGTTGTAATTATGGTGTATGCAAAATGCATAGTATATATACTGCATTCAAATATTTTAATATACTTATCTTCTTTATGTAAATATCTATGCATAAAGTTCTATAAATAAAATTGCAAGAGTGAATAACATTTCGACATAGAAAATATATGTATATGCAAATCCATAGATATATATGTATGCATGTATATTTTCCTGATTGAACTTTATATACTACCCTCCATTTTAACTGAAACAGTGAAATAACTAGCATGTTGCCTCTCTGAAGCCGAAAGCAATTTCCTTTTCTAATTTTAGTTATGCAAAGCCTATGGGCATCATCAGCATTTAGTAATTAGTTTTATAATTACTGCTGTTTTGCTTACTGTCATTCAATTTTTCTTACAACATGGTCTGGGATTGAAACATCCCACATCCACAGCTGTGTAAATTGCTATCCATTTATAAGACAAAAAAAGTAACATTCCACATACATCATTATTCAGTCAAGAATGTGTTGCTGGTGCTTAGGTGATGCCTTCACTGCATACGCTGCCCACTAAAATGCCAAGAGAAACGGCATTCCAAGTCCCAGGAAATGCCTGTGCAGGTAATAAAGTAGAAAGAGAAGATGGAGCTGCCAGAATAGTCAGATTACATCAAAGAGTATGATAAAACATGACAAATCTAAAGTTTGTGACATCAAGACAAGTGTCTAAAATGTTAAATAGCAGTACTTCCTTTCTACAGGAAAGAAGAAATGAACATGCATATATATCCATAGCTGTTGGTCTGCTATGTTAAAAACTATTGTTTCTTCTGAAAGGCAATCAAATCTCAAGACAGGTTTCAATCATGATATATTAAATTTTCCCTAAAATTCACTGAAAAAGCCCAAATCCAGCTAGCTCACTATTTGATACTTCGGTTTAATTTCACTGATGAATTGTAAAATCACAATATTGACCTATGTCTCAGAAAGACTGAAAACTTAAAAGCTAACATACTTCAGTCTAACGTTTTTTTGATGACTATTAACTACTTTCTCCAAGCAACTCAGAGCACTCTTTATCTTTGAACCCTCTATTTGTACCTACATTCTCTTAAGGTTTGTGGAAAATCAAGACAAAATGACTGTGAGTCTCATTTCACAGACTAAAGTGTTCAGGCCAAACCAGGGGATGTCCATCAACCCAGGTCACTGGGAGTTCCTTCAAAGACAGCCGTAAATCTCGGGGCATCTCTGCCTTGAGAAAATGCAATAACGTGCTCCAGAATTAAGAACCCATCTACCCTTGAACAAGTCTCTCAGTGTCTTTGGGCCTCAGCTTTCTCATCTGTAAAACTGTAGAGGACCTGTCTGTCTTCATAGGATCCCTGAGTGGCTGAAGAAGTATAATGATTATGAAGGCACACTCCAAAGGACAACCTTCTCATGTAGCTACTGAGGTTACAGAATGTTCTCCTTTAGACCTCTGGCTACAGGGAAGGGCACTGGACAGGATTATTCTTTGGTTTGTGTTTTTTTTTTTTAATACTGTTGTTGTTTTTTTAGGAAGATTGTCCCTGAGCTAATGTTTGTTGCCAGTCTTCCTCTTTTTTTTCCTTTTTCTCCCCCGAACCCCAGTAAACAATTGTATAACCTAGTTTTAGGTCCTTCTAGTTCTTCTGTGTGGGACGCCACCTCAGCATGGCTTGATGAGCAGTGAGTAGGTCCGTGGCCAGGATCCAAACCAGCGAACCCCAGGCCTCTGAAGCAGAACACGTGAACTTAACCGCTGCGCCCTCATGCTGACTCCTATTCCTTGGTTTAATAGGCAACTCACTGCACCTGCTATTGGGTTCTCTCACAAATGCTTTCTACATTTTTTTATAGCAGAAGTCTTCTTTCTACAAATAAATTACAAATGTTTCGAGAGCAAAAATGCATCTTCTATTTCTGTTCTATCTCCAAGTGCTGGGAACACACAGCAGGTGGTTAATAAATACTTTTTATTCTAAATGAATAAATAAAACTACAATGAAGTAACATAAAGGAGAGAAACTATTAATAACTGAGGGACTTGTACCTAGAGAACTGTTCTATCAGTGACACACAGGAGCGGGCCAGAACTTGAGGGGAAACAAAATGAGAGAGGCAGATGGTGAGAAGAGAGGCCCCAGGTTCACCCCACCACTTCTGAGTAAATAACAAGCACCAAAAATCATTTCTTCTTTGATTCTTTTCCAGGGGAGAGAGAGTGATGAAACTCCGAAAGGACAGAAGGCAAAGCAGAACCAGCCCTGGTGGCGGCGGGGGAGAGAACTTGATGATTAAGAATGACTAAAGGATACGTCTAATAGATGCGAAGTGGTTCTATGATTTATACCAACAAAACATGCATTATCTTGTATTCAAGATACACTACTTGTGGCGGAAAGACTCCTTTGATCTCGGGTTGAAAGTGATTAGAAATCTCGATTTAAAACTTATTTCCTCATGAAATGAATGAAAGTAGATTTGGACCAAATATTTCTTTCTAAAACTACGTCATATGTGGGCACATATATACGTGTATCTGTCAATACCATCTGCTTAGAGATTTTCTGCTATCTTTTTTTCCCCATCTTTATTGTCGCTCTCAGATAAAAGTCAAAAAAACAACACTGAAGGGATTCTTCAAGGAAGGAGTAACAGAGTTGTTGATTTCACTGTTACCACAGTGATTACAAGCTGCGTTATCCTTAACCTGCTAGCTGCAGATTGTTACGTGAATGAAAAAAGAAAAGCCATAAACTGGACAAAAACTAAAGCGATAAACCATTATTTCAGTGAACAAAAAGGCTACCAATTCCCACTCCTCATCCATACTACCGCTTAATTACCACATGCAGGAAAAAGGAAGCCAAAGAATGGACAAACAAGAGTGAAGAGGTTTCTCGTTAACACTTTTACACAGAAATTAATGACGTTTAAAGGTGTCCATGGCAGGAATGGGGTTGAGGAGGTAGAGGGATTCATTCATCAAATATAATTATTGTAAATTTAAGAAATGTGGACAATCTTAAATTCATTTTTTTAAAATCACATTTCACTATCAATGCATAGTTCTACATTTACATATTGACTTGATGAAGTAAATTATTTTCTCTATGTTGTTTTATCTAGTTTAGGGCTTATAATTTAAATTTTGTATATTTTCTAAACTTTACTTTGCCATTAAAGATGTAACTACAATACTATATCTATTCAGGTTGTCAGAAAGCTTTATGGGCAAAACCTCTTATTTCAGTCAAATGTTTAAAGAAAGCAAATTGCAAAGTGAGCAATCAAGAACCAAATACGGGAATCTAGTGACAGTGATATAAGCTTGAAATCTGCCAGAACTTGCTATTTATGCTTATAGATTTCCAGACTGATACTAAACCTGAGAATTTTCTAAACAGGCCAAGTAAATTACACAAACGTTTTTCTTTTTGGCAAAGAAGAAAGTCGACACAAAGTGTGGCATCTGTGCAAAATGTGCTCTGATCTGGCCACCACTCGGCCGCGGTTGTCTGGCCCACCAACCCTAATTCCAGTTCTAGTTTGTTAGAACTGAAGCGAATATGAGAGCTGGGAGAGGAGTCCAAACACCGGGTGTTAGAATTCAGTTACACTAAACATTAAAACTGCTGAGGGAAAAGTCATTTAATAAAATGCGTCTAGAAGAAACACGTCTCTAACCATAAAGGCACCCACAGTTTCTCTATGCCTCAAATCTTTGCGCAATACTTTCTTTTTTTTTTTTTTGGTGAGGAAGACCAGCCCTGAGCTAACATCCGTTGCTAATCCTCCTCTTTTTTGCTGAGGAAGACTGGCCCTGGGCTAACATCCGTGCCCATCTTCCTCCACTTTATAATGGGACGCCGCCACGGCATGACTGGCAGGCAGTGCGTCGGCGGGCGCCCAGGATCCGAACCAGCGAACCCCGGGCTGCCAAGCGCGGACTAAACCGCTGCGCCACCGGGCCGGCCCCTTTGCGCAATACTTTCAATCAACAATTTCCATTAAGTCTGCTTCTTGCTTTCCCATTTCTTGTCTGCAGACTGTTTTAGACAAGAGTGCTAGAAAGATTCCAGAGGAAATATTTAGGCAATTTCATTTTGCTATCCACACTCACCTGAAGAATACAATTGTTTATGGAAAGTCTGATAAAAGTAATCACTGATATTTTAAAAAGAATAGCCACCAGAAATTTCTCTGGAAAATTGTAGAAAAATGCTAACAAGCCAAAAAATAGGTTTTTAGAACTTTCAAGGACCGTTTTCACTTAAATATATGTTTTAGTGTTTTGCTATCACTAAGACTTCTTTCCCATTAGCGCTGAATCTAATACACATTTGAATTAACAGCATATTTGTATGTGGTTACAAATCCTTTTATGCACTAAAAATGCACACTGCAAAGAAAAAAGTCTTCATTGAACAGTCTGAATAGGAATAATATGAAGGAGGCAGACCAACATAATTGTTTTCCATTATATTTAGTAGCATGGAGTTAACACCCTTTGATGCAAATAACTACAAATCTTTATCAAAATAGATTTCAAGTGAATAAATACCTTAAGCATGAAGACTGAATTTTCTGAAGACATTTTAGGAAAGAAAAGGTCACCCTCAAGTCCTTTTTACAACTGCTAATAGCTATCAATTCTAACCGCACTAAATAGTAAAGGGTTAAACAGGCATAAATTAACTTTATTGTCAATCATTACATACAGAAGAATAATTAACTCAGTATGTTTATTTATCTACTTTTGCTACTTGATTAAAAGAATGATTGATGACAGGTTCCTTGTTTTCTTTTCTTCCTTTTTGTCAGTATAAATGATCAGTATGAAACTAAACGGTGACATTAAAATGAAATCATTAGCAACCTAAAATGCAGGGCAACCTACATGCAACAGATTCTGTCTTCCTCACTATTGAGAAATTAATCAGTTCCCTTCACACCCCAAACAGACGTACAAAATACTTAGACATACTTTCTAATCAGGAGCTTTCCCCTCGATTTCCCCTGTGTCTGCTACATCTCTAATTATGCTAAAGGCCATTTATTTCTTTTAAAGTCATTTTAAATAAGGCTAATTTATAGCATTCTGGGTTCATTGTTGGTGAAATTTATGAACTATGTTACTGTTTGCCATTTGTGGTCTTACTAAAAAAGGAAATATCAAGAAGTCCTTGAGGTAGACTCATTCAAAATTAAAATATCAAATGAATGATCAATGATCACTCAAGTAATTTGATTGGTCTAGGATTTGTTATAATTTGATAACATTTAGAAAGGTTATAAGTTCTAGTTTTCTGAAAATCAGGTTGCTAACTTTAGCAGAACAGATCCATAGCATACAATCAATATGGATATAAGGTTTGCTATAGATGACACAGTGTGTCATACAGTGCAATGGGGAGTTTTGTCCAGCCCGCAAATCCACTGTTCAGTGTTCCATGCCCTAGAAACCAAAGTGAAATATTAAGACCTCTGAGAAATCTGTACTTCAATATCTGATATGGACTGACTGCTCTTATGAGCATTGCTTAATCATTATTTAAAATGGTACCACTGTTTGACAATCTTGCTCTGCAATTCTTCAAACAACATCATGAAATATAGCACCTCGAAGGAATAGTTTAGATGGGGGCAAAAAAGAGCAGAGGAAAGGAATACTAGAAGTAGAAGGAAGCCAAGAGTTGATTGCAGAACAAAGTCTGAGAACTCCGATTTCACTAACATATCATCAACTTTCATTAATCACAGGGAGGGTGCGGTTTGCCATAGAAAAAATTCAAAAGAGAGTGTGATGTAGAAGAGGAGAATGAGATCAGCAAAAAACTAATGAGATTGGGGGGTTATAAACCTGACACTGGGCACATCATCTCACTATTTCATAGTAAAATGTTATATTATGAAAAAAACAATTCAGTGTCCTATGAAATTATGATCTCATAAATACGGTTTAACTCATAAATACGAGCGAGTGTGTGTGTGAGTGTGAGTTACACCAACAGCACATGCTCTGTTGTGGGATGGGTTCCTCCAAAGCCCTCAGACTCTTATTCCGAGTCCACTTTGGCTAAGCAAGCTAATTATGGCTAGAGCGAAGTCTACGGACTGGATCTGAATGTTTTTCTGCTTGTGGAGTTAATTTACTCACAGTTTAACAAAAACAATGACACTGACATCAGTGTGACCACAATCCAAGCAACTGTCTACTTGCCAGTCTCCACCTACTTTTGGGGTATTAGCTGGAATGCAATCATCACCTAATGGCTGCTAATACAGGATGGTACAGTTACTAAATGGATACCAGTTGTCTCTATAGGAGATTCACATCAATCGTGACAGATACAAATTTATAGAAAATAATGTTTTAGTCTTTCTTGCTCTTTGTACAGAGGCTAATATTAATGGATTTGTGCCTCTTGAACCACTTGCATATACCATGGGCCAAAGTGAATGACTTTCATTTGGTAAAATGGGTCAATATACAAAGCATCTAAGTTCATTTTAAGAAAGAATCTTCAAACATCTCCCTCTTTTCCTTTCTTATATATCCTTTGCCCACAGAGAGCAGGAGTCATTAAACAGAACTCTACATACAGAAGGAAAAATGATGCTCATCTCATGGAGTTTTATAAGGATGAAATGTGATCACGGATGTCCAACATTTTTGTATGTTTTTCTACCCAATTCTACCCAATTCTACCAGAAAATGCCTTTATACTCTATGAAGATTGGCATGCCATTTCTATGATTTTTGGAAAAGATAATGCATAAGTGTAAAAAATGATCATAGATCTCCATAATTCCACATCCAAAACACGCAGACTCCTTGAACCACTAAAGTAACACCTAAGTAAAGCAACAGGAATATGATATGGATCATTTTGTGCTTCTAGTATTTTCCTGAAATATACTGTCATTAGACACAAATCAATATCTAAATTTATTTTTTATATTTCCATTCCCTTACTTTAAGAAAACTTAAAAATTGAAAATGTAAATGTAAAATACATATTTGGGAAATCATCACTTTATTGAAAGAACTCGGTTTTTACAAAATATAAATTGCCACAGAAATCCTTTATCTAGAGAATTTCTCTAATATATAAGAAATGTGATTTTAGTAACTTATTTATAAAAGAACATTTATAAACAATGTGCCTGGGACTTGTCATTTCACAAAGTGCAGTACCCCTCCACTGGGGGGCACATGCGAGTAAACAGAATTGCAGTTATTGTAAATCCTTATTAAATTCAGGAAACATTTGAACAACACTTGAGTAACAACTTGAAGTGTGAGGAAGCAGGTCACTTGAATAATTTTAAAAACATATCTTCATTTTTAAGGTAAAATAACCCATTTTAGTAATTTCCCACCATCACATTAGTGCTTTTTCATTAGTATATATAAAATATTAAAATTTGAGGGGACACCATAATATATAGGTGGATTCAATTCTGAGTGTAGCAAAAATACTCCTGGTTTCATATTACACATAACTCCATTTAACTGAGCATTTTTTACACCTATAGAGGATATGAAAAGATTGGATTTTTTAAAAAGAAAACAACAACAACGAAGATCCAAACTCTCAGTATTAGAGGAAGCCTTTGATCAAGTCAGTGAAACGTCTATGGTCGCCTCTGCTCTATGACCACCCTCAGTGAACGAGTCTGTATTAATTTTATGTCATTTTTAGTACATGATTTTGTGTTTTAATAGAGTAGCCTAATTCTCTCTTATGCAAATATCAAGTGTATTGTTGACTAAAAATAAAAGATGAGGATTCCATTACATTTTATTCTCTACTATTAAGGGAAGTTTGAGGGTTCTTTCCCAGGAGCTTATAATTTATCAAAATTACCTTATTTTTTTAACTCCATCACTGGAGTCAAAGCAAGCAGAGCCTGTTGCTGTCGATTTTGGACAACCAGCGCGCAGAGGACAGATCCGAGACTAGACTTAGTTGTATACTAGAAAAACTGCATGGCGTCTATGATGTTAAACTACGGAGAATTAACACGCATTAATTTGGCACTGGTTGCATAAATGCTTATGGCATTTCCTTCAGCACTTAAACTCATTTTCAGAGAATGGACTGCTGTAAAAGAATGCAGGATCATTAAGAGTTTATTTCCTCAAAACGCTGAAGGATAACAAGTTCTGCTGTGGGGGATCGGAACACTGCATTTCCTCAGCGAGGGAAAAAAAGACGACCCCAAAGCTTTTTGTTTTTGAGCAAGCATCACAGGTTTGACAATGAAGAATTTCATCTTGTCACACCCTGCCTTACCTCGTTTCAAGGCTGGCTGTGTTTTCTTTACACAGAATGAAATTTTAGCAGGAGCAGAAGCCAAATGCTTAAAATGAATATCAACTTACAATTCGTATGAATCTATTCTTTCCTGCCGCTCTGCTTAAAAATAGCATCATAAATGCACATCTGCAAAGACTGTGCAACCCCCCTCTCCTGAATTGTACAAATTATTAGAGTCGTTGACAAAAGATTTTTTTTGTTTAGGGGTTGGTCTGGGCACTCTCTTTGGCAGACTGCCACTTTTCCAGCAGTAGAAATAGTGCTTGTAGAAAGCCACATTGTACTGAACAGCTGTTCTGCTAAAACATTGAGCTAGCAACCCAAGAAATGACTGACTTCGCTTGTGAAGCAAAATTGTTCCCACCCTTTGTGCTAATTTAAATGAAATGAAAGTATAAAACATTCTCTTCCATGCTGTCTAGTCTTCCCTCCCAATTACAGGCTTTAGCGGGGTGTGTGTGAGCAGGCTGCCAAGATGAGCACTCGACTCTCCCGCCACTGCCCCTGTGGCAGGCTTGAACTTTGGCCGTTCTACTGCAAGGCTCTCCGGAAAGCAGCCACTCTTCTGATCTGATCCTTTCTATATTCAGGTCTTAGATACTGAGGGATTCTCCATAAACTAAATACCTCAGGATTGCAAAATTTAAAAATCTGCCTAATTCCAGCCTTTCTTCCATCTCTAAAATAATCTAAGACACTAGAGAGAAGAGGGTAGATTATATTTGCTTAAGCTCTTGGTTTATAAGGATGGTATGTGATTCATGCTTTAGGTTATTTGAGATTATGCTCAGATAATAGAAATATACACAAGTATTCTGGGTTCTACATGGCATTTGGGTATTCTGTTTAAAATACTCTTCTGAAAGGAAAAACCTTCATGAGCTTATTTGACATCTAAGGGATCACAATTCTCATTAAAGTTATAGCTGTAACTATATTAATGCATAATAAAGTTTCTAACACCAATGGGTATCTAAAATAAAGACTTGGAAAAATACTCATTTAAAAAACAGAACTTCATGAAATAATTGTTTTGGAAAATAATAAAATACTGTATTTACAAACTATCTTATATAGGTTCAATATGCTCACCTATGAAAACCTCTGTGGAATTTAAAATCCTATTCGTCTTTAAGGTCCAGTTTAAAGGCTACCTTCCTGGTTTCCCACCTTCCATTAACCGTGGTCTGTGATCACACGGTACTTTGCTTAGATCGCTTTCCACATGAATAACATCTCACCTTATTATTTTGTGAGCATGTGCATCACTCCCATTTGATTATAAACTCTGGGAGGAAAGAGTTCAGTTTTTTCCCCTCTTTGCATTCTCCATAGAGCCTAGAATAGAGTCTTCCAATGCCACAAGCATTCACAAGGAGGATTAAAGGTGAGTAAAATGAAAAGAGAAATATGACCCACTCCTGATCTCTACTGATAACAACAAAAAATGTTATCCTAAAACCTACTATAAGGTATCTATAAAGCCAAAATTCTGAGGAAGGAAATGTCAACTGTGTCCATTGTTTCAATAAACTGGCCTTTCATTTCACATACAGCCTATGTTAAGAGTGCTTTTGTCTTCTTATCATCTCAGCGAAATATCCACATAATAATTTATATAATCAACCTTATCTCATTATTCTAAGCATTAAAATAACATTAAGTTGCCTTAACAGCCCCAAATCACCTGTGCCATTTAAGAAAGTGTAAGTTTAAGAACTGTAAATTTCCTCTACTCTGTCATGACACAAGTTAAGACATTTTACATGCTAGAATCTCAAAATGTATTTCAAAATAAATACTGCATGTTGACCATCTTTTCCTTCTGATTAACATCATTTTGGAAACACAATCTCACCAACAACAAACAACTAACAAACAAACAAACAAACAAAAACTAACTTACCTCTAACATGATAAAAATCATAAATAGGAATTCTAACATGACTTAGGTAGTTTCTGTGTAAACTTAAGCCTCTCAATAAAACTGAGGCTTACTGAAGCGTAAGACCAGCTGGCCCAACCGCATCGTTTTTTCAGAAAGAAAACTGAGGCCAAAGAGATGTTACCTGTTCACAGTCACAAAGATTTGAACTTTCAGGAATATCCAACATTCATTGACCAAAACCTTGCTTCTAGTAAGGCATTCTGAAGGCACATTAAAATGATGGGGATAATTAGCTTCCACTGTGGTCATACATTGTGCTGGCTCTACCAGCCTTGTTTACATGGACTGTACCTTTATTGCAGGTTGTTAGAACTCCCTGTAAGTTTCCTCTTCTCTAACCACTGTAAAGGTATTATTTAACTTTTCCAATAGGAGATGTTCACATAGCAAAAAATGTAGTGACTCACTCACAACAAGGAGATTTGATCTGATTGCCTACCAGACAGAAATCACAGCATAGGCTGAACAACTTGTTACAGACTTTTCTACAACTTCAGGCACTCAATATCTATAGAAGATAGAACGATGAGCACGTTCGGTCAGGTATCAACCAAGAAAATATCACTGCACCACTTTATAAGAGTTCCTGAGTATGCCCAAAGTGAGGCTTACCTGCATTGGCATCCTCTTTTTCCTTTTATAACTCTCTAGAACATACTGCATTTTACACATTTTGTTATGCGATCTTCACATCCCTTTTCAAAATGGAAAATGATAGCAATTTTGCTTTTATGCTAAAATTCTTGTAAAAACCTGGATACTATTCATCTATTTTTACAGAAGAAAGCCAATATTTTAATGTATTTATATAAAACCCAAACTGTGTACACAGTCTGTTTTCATCATCAGTGCTGATATTCAACACAGCCTTATTTCCCAAACTGTAAAATTATATATGAGTGATGTGCTTTAATTACAAAATGGTACTGAAAAAAAAATTTAAGTCTCTGTAGTGCTTTGGGAAGTCATGACTATGATGCATGAGTTTTACGTTCTTCCAACTACTCTGTACAGTATTCACCTCTGAGTATTCACTCAACATCTTGTGATTGACCCACCTCAATGGACAATGGCAGAGCCCACAGCAGCTATTTCCTAGTGACTGTGTTTTTGTTCCTTTAGTAACATATTTACTAAGTTGTGAAAATTAAATCATTCTGACAATTTAGCCATATTTCTTCATTCTATGTACACATGGTTTTGGAGATACATTCAATTCTACCTGCAAATGACTAGTTCAGCTTTACTAATCTTATTCATTCTAATGTTCATAATAATATTTTTATATACAAATCTCAAATTTATGTCTAATGATTTTTTCACAATAGATACAGCCATATCACGCCTTAAAATCCCCAACAGAATCAGAAAGACAATTAATAATTATGTAGGAAAATAAAACAATTATTTAACTGAACTGAGCAGTTGATTGATAAGTTAAGTAAAAATGACCAAAGAATAGTCCTGTGTAGACAAAACTTTCATCACATTTCTCTTTAACAAGATCCTGTATCTAGAGAAGACTATCTGAATAGCTCTAGTTTGGATCATTTGCCACCTTAAATTCAGAAAGCAGGCAAAACAATAAGCCAGACCATGCCAATGATGTAATATGACTATACACAGTTTTTCAGTAATATACGCAATGCAGAAAACAGTATACATCTATGAAACCTATAAAAATATGCAACACCACACCCCTGGGATGGCACACACTTTAGTTATAGGAAGCAGACTATATGAACATACATTAGCTTTGAAGACGATTAAAAAACAAAACAACTCTTCACCAGTCATTTATCGTTATTGTTATATCTTTAAAACAAACACAAGACTCAACCTTTTACAACCAGTAGTATGCTTCTTACCACAATGGGTTCTAAAAGAGTATCTCAGGCCCTGCCAGCTGGAATGCTCTTTACAGGGGTTGGCAAACTACAGCCTGCAGGTCAAATTCGGCTTGCCATCTGTGTCTATACAACTCATAAACTAAGAATTTAAAAAAAAAATTACACAGTTAAAAAAAAAAGAAGAAGAATAGTATTTCATGACATAATAAGATTTCAGCATCCAGAGATAAAGTGTTATTGAAACACAGCCATCCTCACTCAGGTACGAACTGTCCAGGACTGCTTTCGCACTGTGACAGTAGAGCTGAGTAGCTGCAGCAGAGGCTTAACGGCCCACAGAGGCTAAATTATTTATCATTTGATCTTTACAGAAAAAGTGCGTCAGTCCCTGTTCTAGAACTCTGTAACTAGTTTTGGCTTGGCCTTCTACCTTCTCCTTCTAGGCAATCTTTCACCATGATCAGAAGAATAGACAATGTAGTACTAGTCATAACTTTTAGTGAAGAAAGGAGGGAGGATAACCAGGGTGTGGTTTGTGCTCATATATGACTTCTTATTGATGGAAATAGGTCATTTATAATGATTTTAAGAAAACTGTATGTAAACAGTTTAATCAATTTTCTTTCTTCCATATCCTGATTGACACTGTAATTGTCAGTTAATCATATTTCTTAAACCACACAACCAACAATGAGGTCCTAGAGAAGGCTGAGCCTGTGAGGACTCAATAGTGACAGTTGGCAAAGCGGGCAACTGGGAAAGAACAAGTTTCCATTTGAGCAGAGGTTTGTTCTTCTTGTGTTTCTGTCATTAGAGTAAATGCTTTTCTTAAAGTAACCTTTTTATTTTGGAATAATTTTAGATTTATAGAATAGTTGCAAAGTTAGTACAGAGTCCCATATACCCTTCACCCAGCTTCCCCTAATCTTAGCATGTAGTGTTTTTAAATAATTCTTTTCATTGAATTATAACTCCTTTGCCTTCGAATAGCCTAAAAATGCTTTCTGACATTGGACAACACGGTAACATTCGATCTAAAAAGAGCCGGTCTCTACATGTGAGCCATATATGTTCACATGTGTTCATGTATAACATAAATAGGGGAAAGGGATACTAATAGACAGCTGTGACATATGCTGAATATAGAAAGTAAAATCTCATTATGGAGGAAAGCGTACTGAGTTGGGATTCCAAAGGTCCAAATTCCAGTCCCAAGTTTGTTACTGACTTTGTTTGTGTCACTGAACTCTCCACATTAGTTTTCTCAACACAACAGCAAGGGGATTTAAACAGATGATCGGTATGATCTTTAAACCTGACATCCCATTGGCCTTCTCTTCCTGCCCAGGCTCTGATATTTGTTGCCATATTATGGACCCAGAAAGGATGTGAAAAGCTGCAGTCAATCAGTATTCAAAGCCACATTAGTTTTACAGGTGGAGGTCACCACATGTTTATTAAGGCACAGCTAAGACTTATGCACAGTATCTAGAAAGCTGTTTCTGAAAATTAAAGCCACAGTACAATTTCAATCATGAAAAGCAGTCAGAGGTGACGCCTTCTTTGCTATACCCATGAAATATTGTTGTCTGCAGAGTGCTGAAACTATATATGGGGCTTTGCAAGAGGTGATAGGGCTAACAAAAGCACGTTAAAGAATTCCAGCCCTAAAGAACAGAGCACATAAACTTGAAAGTCCTAAATAAGGAAGTACAGTGTAGTATCATGCAATGCCACAGGATGCCATGACTAAAATATTACATTATCAAGAACTGGTAGACTTCTTAAACTATGTTGGATGTGATATAGAATGTACGTAGATTCCCTAAAATGTTGTCAAGAGTAAAAGCGAATCAAAATTATATAAGGTTCTAGATTTGTATTTTATCTATATCATATATATGGCACTAATTTAATTTAAAACTCCATTGTGTACTGTCTTATTTTCCTCTCTTTTATTTATAATAATTGCATGTACGCAAATCTTGATAATCAATAGATAAAAGGTTTTGTTTTTTTTTTTTTTTAATTTTGTGAGGAAGACCAGCCCTGACCTAACATCTGTTGCCAATCCTCCTCTTTTTGCTGAGGAAGACTGGCCCTGGGCTAACATCCGTGCCCGTCTTCCTCCACTTTATATGGGACGCCGCCACAGCATGGCTCGACCAGCGGGTGCATCAGTTGGCACCTGGGATGCGAACCCACGAACCCCGGGCTGCCAAAGCGCGAACTAAACCGCTGTGCCACCGGCCGGCTCACAACAGATACAAGTTTTTAAGAGAAGGAACTATGTCATATTTTTGAACCCATACCACAAGGGAGACACAATACCTTCATGTAAAGGAGAATTAAGTCAAAGAGAAGGAAAATAGAAATATTGGCAGAATATGAAGAGTTAGAGCATGTGGCTCTTGAAATTATTAATAAACAGCTTCAACAAACCTAATAGTCTTAGGAGAGGCTAATTTGAGACAATGGCTAAATTCTAAGGAATTGGGGTTTTGGATTAGAGAGTAAGTAATCATCCAGACCAGAATCATTTACACAAAGAAAATCCAAATGAGAAAACTGAGGTCTAGAAAGGGCTTTATAACCCAGGTCACATGAATTATTCAATTTTAGCAAAAGCTCACCTTCCTTCCTTGTTTTCTTTCACATTTCTTTCTCAGTGAATGGTAAATACCTCCAAGGCCAAGATCATGCCTTATACTTTCTCTATAGGCCCCCACAATATGCAGCAGAGGATTACTAAGAGAAGGTGCTCAGATATTTGAATAGACTTGAATTTATACACCCAAGACACTCATGGGTTTCTTGAGACTATTGTTTTTAACTGTCACCTCCTCAGTCTGTATATTACATGAGAGAAACACGTTGGTAGGGGACGGCCATTACCAGGCAGGGACTGGCAGTGCATCCCTGGGGGCAGGAAGTGGGGTGTGGTTACCACTCCTAACTCCTACTCTACACACTGCTTATTTTCTCCTTGGTTTCACACTATGCCCATCATTCTCCCCCCATTTTTCTTTTGTCTTTTATTTTTACTTTCCTTTTTTCCCTTCTTTCTAGATTATGATTTAGATCCACTCATAACTCTCATCAGCATTATTTAGCTCTACTAAGAGCAATCCCAAGATACAATCCAATTCTATACAATTCAGTTTAAAAACATGGTTAAATACTTACTTTTTTGGGTACTGCACATGGAGATATAAACATGCATAAGATGACCCAGACAGTTCCCTCAAAGGCCTCATAGTCTAAATTTGGAGACAGGCACATTTAGAAAAGAGTTATGAATAGATAATAAAGCAACAGAAGACTGTAACAGCAACCTATGAAAAGAAGTCACTACTGTTCTAGGGAAGAGAAGATTTACATAAGAAAGTGACATCTGAGCTGGGTTTTGAAAGATAAATAGGATTTCAGCAAAACCAAAAGAAGGAAAAGGGCATTTCTGTCAGATGATGGCATGAACGAAGGCAAAAAAGTATGGTTTTTGGTATTCAGTATTGCTAGAGAAAGAAGAGATAACCATGAAGAGGGGTAGATTAATGAATCCTGTTGTAGGATGCAAAGGAGCACATGCATACTCTTTTGTCCAGAAATCTCCACAAAAAATTCCTTAAGAGGTGTTCTGTTTGTGCTCACCCCTCTTACACTTTTGCCATCACCATGAAAAGAGCTTCTGCCACCAACTGGGAGAAAATATTTACAAATAATATATCCGTCCACGGATAAATTTCCAAAATATATAGGGAATTCATACAACTCAACAACAACAAAAAACAATGTGATCAAAAAAATGGGCAGAGGATATGAACTGACAATTTTCCAAAAAAGATACCCAGATGGCCAAGAGGCACATTAAAAGATGTTCAACATCACCAATTATTAGGGAAATGCAAATCTAAACTACAATGAGATATCACCTTACACCCATCAGAATGGCTATGATTAACAAGATGAGAAATAACAAATGTTGGAGAGGATGTGGAGAAAAGGGAATCCTCATACACTACTAGTGGGAATGCAAACTGGTGCAGCCACTATGGAAAACAGTATGGAGATTTCTCAAAAGATCAAAAATAGAAATACCCTATCACCTAGCTATCCCACTACTGGGTATTTATCCAAAGAACATGAAATCAACAATTCAAAGAGATTTATGCATCCCTATGTTCATCGCAGCATTATTCACAATAGCCAAGATGTGGAAGCAACCCAAGTGCCTGTCAATGGATGAATGGATAAAGAAGATGTGGTATATATATACAATGGACTACTACTCAGCCATAAAAAAAGACCAAATCATGCCATTTGTGACAACATGGATGGACCTTGAGGGTATTATACTAAGTGAAATAAACCATACAGAGAAGACCAAACACTGTATGATTTCACTCATATGTGGAAGACAAACACATGGACAAAGAGAACAGGTTAGTGGTTACTAAGGAGGTAAGCAGGGGGGGGAGGGTGAAAGGGGTAAAAGGGCACATATACATAGTGATGGATAAAAACTAGACTATTGGTGGTAAACACGATGCAGTCTATACAGACACTGATATATAATAATGTACACCTGAAGTGTACACAATAAGTCAACATGACCTCAATAAAACAACTAAGGAAAAAAAAGAGAAGAGTTTCTCCCACGTATCTGCTGCCCCTTGACAGGGGGCAGACCTGAGCTGAACCCTTATCAAGAAGACAAGCCCAGCCAGAGCTGTGGCAAGAAATAGAACCACTCAGCTAAACCCAACCTAGATCTGCCAAGCCCCAGATTAACTGTAGCTACACGAGGATTAAAAGCTTTGTAGCATGCTACGCAGATGTTGTGATTGCTTGTTGCTCTGGCAATGGCTAACTAGTACACCCTAATATTCACATGTCCGCAGTCATCACTCTTACAGATATGCTTTCCTTGAGTTGATATTTGGAGCTGAGGTAATTCTGGAGGCTTAGTAGTGCCAGATGCACTGAGAACAATAGTGACCAGTCAAACTCTTTGACAGTGGCATGTGGCAAGAAACCAGCAATGCTTTCTTTTTTTTTTTTTTTTTTGTGAGGAAGACCAGCCCTGAGCTAACATCCGTTGCTAATCTTCCTCTATTTTGCTGAGGAAGACTGGCCCTGGGCTAACATCCGTGCCCATCTTCCTCTACTTTATATGGGACGCCGCCACAGCATGGCTGACAAGCAGTGCGTCGGCAGGCACCCAGGATCCAAACCCGCGAACCCCAGGCTGCCAAGCGCGAACTAAACCGCTGCGCCACTGGGCCGGCCCCTACAGCAATGCTTTCTAATATCCTTCATGCTGAAGGTAGACTAGAGTCTCCCTTTGTAGATATCAAAGCTTTTCCTGATAAAATGTGCAACTTCACATAATCAGAGTCTTAGAGACTTACTGTGCCATCATGAAGCCCACAGTTGTCAGAAAGCCCTTCCTGACCAGTGTCAGAGATGACGATCCTGGGGAAATGTGGTGATATGAATATTGCCTGTCCTATCATGATGTAAAATAAAGTAAAAGTTTAGTTCTTAAATGAACTTCTTTCAGAACTCATAAATTCACTAGAAAGATTTAAAAGGATAATAGAATGTAATTAAAAAGGCTTCCTGGAAGCACACCTAAGAAAAGGTGATTATATCACATCGTATTTATACATACTGGAAAAGCTGGCACTCGCTACCACAATAAACAGGAATGAACACTGGCAGTTCAGTTTTGGATGGTTCCATTTCCATTTGGTGCCACCGCTGACTTTGGATTGAGGCAGATGAAACTAGAGATTGGAGCAGGGAATCAGGCCCTCCGTCCACTGAGGATGATGGAGACAAGAATGGAAACCAAGCAAGAACCAAGTTTCCTTCTTTTATCCTACACTCCTAGCCCTACAGGAAGCTTTTGTTTAGAATCAAAGGGTTCATTCAGTCTGGGTTCTACCATTTGCCTGTGTAGAAAGAAAAAAAGAATACCACAGGCTGGTACACACGCCATGTGCTGATTCTAAGAACTTTCATTTCACACTTTTTTTTTAATAATGAGGAATCTGACACTTGCCCCCAAACATGAATGTCACTTGGTGGAAGTAAATGTGTGTACGCACCCAGTAAAATGCCAGAACAGGAATTGGAAGACTTCTGAGCTGCTTAGACCAAGGTGACCTATCAGTCAGTCTTGGAATCTCGACATTCTATGGAAACAGAACCATTTTATAAAATTCTATTTAAGTTTTGGGGACAACTATTACAGTAGCATTTCAATGTCACTCAGAACGGTGTCATACTCAGTAACCCTACACGACTATTTTAAATGAATCCATTAAACATCATTGCTTAAGTAACAGCCTGGTCTTTGGCTAAGGATAGAGCACATGTTGCTTAAGTAAAGACCTGCAGGTCTCTCCTCTCAGAAACATCTCCCATGTAATTCAAAATAGATGCCCGAAATAGTGAAGGGAAATTCTATGAAAATAGTAAAGTTCTTCCCTATTGTGTTCAGTTGATTTTAATCACCAGTTGTCTTACATATTTTTCAATTGTTTCCTTCCAAAGGCTAAAAATGTCTTACATTTTACATATTTTAGCATTGTTGCCTGTCACACACATGGGCCAATTGTTTAAAAGCTGCAATGTTTAAACTGAAATAAAATTTATGCTTACAGTGGTAAATATTCCTAGATTAACGGAGTTGCAGCAGATATACTAGAAAAATTGACTGAAGTCTCCGATATTAGAAAGACAGAAAATTTATCTAGTTTTAGCAAATGTCAAATCAGCAGCTATTGCTTTTAAGATTAATAAAAGATATAATGGTTTCTAGATAGCCTGTAAATAGAGATGACTATGAATGGAGAAGTGATTTACCAACAGTCACCACAATGAGATTTTTTTAAAGGTTACAATCATCAGTTATTTAGTTGAAACACTGCTGAGAAGGCCTGGTCATTTCTTGAATAATGCATAATGTTCACTGTAGATTTGATCTGTATTATAACAATACAGATATTTCTAAAATAATGGAAAAAACTATCTGTTACCTTCCAATTGCTTAACATATCATTTCCATGAAGTAATTGACTCAGGATATTATTACACACTGTCACCTGAGTGTTCTTTCTGCAAGCATAGCTTGTAATAATCTGTATACAATGAGCATCACAAAACAAACTCATCAACCTTTATAGACTTTTAAGAAAAGATGTGATGAATACAGGGCAGAGTAAAGGACCTTTGCAAAGCAGTAAATTAAAATGATTAAATTTCTACATAGTTGTGTAGGACAAATTTAAATTTAAGCTTTGAAATTTAATTATTAACATGAACAACACATCACATTAAAAAAATGTTGCCTACATGATGTAAGTACTTTTCATATAAATCTCCAAATGCCTTTAGGTTTATTGAAGAGACTGCTTGGAGAAGCGCAAAGTGTAATGTCTACAGTTTTATTGTTGGATTCTGAACTGCACTTCACATGATGCTGAAGGCTATTTACATAAGCTTGTTTAGCCATATGAACTTCTTCAAGGGCAGAACATAGAGGACCTTAATAAATTAAAATGAATTTCTTTTGATGTTGTTGTTCCATGAATGTCTGATCAGAATGAGTAGCAGGTTTGCATTAAAGAACTAGAGTAGAGCAATAAAATATACATATGTCGTACAGCAGAACCAGCTTACAGAAAGTGCCCACTGCATTCCTAGCAACTTTTAAGAGCCAGGCAAACAGTATAGAGTCACTATGCTGACATCTTCGGTTCTAGACTATCACCAGTTTGCTAACTGTGGGAGTACACAAGTACCAAATTGGATGCTCTGCCATAATCTGGATGGAATTTTTAAAATAATAAAATCTGTTCTCTCCTTCCAGGCTCCTAAACATCCATCCCAATCTCCCCATTTTTCACATTGACATCACCATGCCCTTCCATAGACTGAAACACCCATGAGAGCAAAGACCATATTTTATCTTCTCTTTATCCGTCTTTATTATAAGTAGTTACAGAGTTGAGTTGATTGAAGTCACAAAGTAAAAGTGATTAGTTATAGTCCAAAGCTGAGAGAATTCTCAGCTGGAATGTTTGATGATGGTGATAAAAACAAGATATCATTGCTAGAAATGATATGATGTAATAGAAAGAGCACTAGGCAGAAAGACAAGACAATGAGATTCTAGTTTTAGTTCTGCCAACACTTAACTGTAAACCCTCTCTACATCATTTCCCTCACTTGTAAAACGAGGGCATAGTTCTATATGATCTATGATTTTGCATCTTTAAAAGGCCATGATTCTAAAAGCAAGCAGGATCATCACATCATAGAAGAATGGACAGACCATGGAACCATTAGATTTTTCTACTTTGGTAGCCACTACCACAAAGGAAGCCTATAAACTGTAAACTCCTTTTTAAAAATGGAAATAAAAGAAAAGAATTATGCTAAACAACTTAATACAAGTCCAGTCCCTCAATCAATGTATTTCTAACTGAATAAGAACATATTTTGCACACTGTGTGATTTCTAACCTGTTGCACTTGTCCATTCATCTTGCATGATGTAGAATAAACACAAAGACAACCTACTGAATTAACTCTTACATATACAACATCTTTAGCTTGGGAAAATTCGCTACTCCTTTAGCATCTGGAACATGGACTGGTATATTACCAAGTTGACATCTACATTCTGAGGGGCAGAAGGGCCCCTTGACAGCTCCCTCTCTTGTATGTTCTTCTCAACCTCTGAACATCATTCTTACACTCTAGAGCAGGAGTCTGTGAACTATGGCTTGTGAGCCAAATCCAGTGGCAGCTGCCTGTTTTTTAAGCACAGTTTTATTAGAACACGGCCACACCCTGTTTATGGCCCAGTTTATCTATGCCGATTTCATGCTACATTGGCAGAGTTAAATCCCCCCAAAGCCTAAAATATTTACTATATGGCCCTTTACAGAAAATGTTTGCCAACCCCTGCTCTAGAGGAAAACGACCTGTAAAAATTTAAATTCTAGTTTTCCTCTTCTCATAAGCATAAGACACAATCCCTAAGTAACAATGGCAAAGATAGGAACAGATTCACACATGCACCTACACATATCTGTTGACACGTCTTAGCACAGTGACTAGCCACTCCTTTTGACTCGTCATTTTAATTTGAATCCTGTAAGAGATTACAGCTCCCTACTAGTGCCCTTTCCTATAAGAGCCAAGAGTTCAGGGACTTCCACGGTAGTTAACAAGGCATAATTGTATATCTCAAGAACCTAATTCCTCCCCCAGAGGTGGTTGCCTGCAACTCTGCCAAATATCCAGCTTTACTCCATGCTCATCAATAGTCTAGATACAAAGTTAGGGCAGAAGAAACTAGCAGATCCCTTATGTCCCATGCCTTCAATAACACATCATTAAAGATAGAAAATCAATGGCCAACACCACACATACATCAATAACATATTCATGCATATTCATATGCTAAAAATGCCATAAATTATTAGGAGTTTCAGGAACACACAAGAAAATACCTCTCAAGTATCAGCGTGAAGGCCTAAAATTTTAAAAGGATAAGTTTTAAGGATAACTGCACCAAGGATTTGGAGGATAAATATATGTTTATATTTACAACTTTTAGGCAATATGTATAGAGACTTGAAACATTAATACATGGATTGATCCTTTTATTAGTCAATAAAATCATTATTCAAAATGTCTGCTACAGCTGGACTCTGCTCCCTTCCTTTCTTTGCTTACTAAAGACAGAAACTATTAGCTCCATCCTTTAACAAATATTCTCATACGCCACCCATCAATAATAATTTACATATATTAGCACAACATAAATTAAACCCAAGAAGCACTTTAATGTAAGTCATTGCATTCTCATTTCTCTGAAACCTTATACAAAGTGACAGAATATTTAGGCTGACAGACTTTTTGAAAATAAAATAGAAATAGAAGAGGTTTATTTCACCTTCACACGGTGTCTTTCTCATGCAGAGTTCAGATTTCCACATTTGTATCCCTTTAAAGGATTTGAGATGCAGGAAAAGAAGAAAGGATGATGGTAAACATTTCATCTTAGAGACACCTACAGACCATCACATTCCAAAGTGAACAGCGGCTTAAAACTTACCTTTGACTGATGTGTTAGGGGGAGGGCCTTCCATTCGCAAGTTCCATGGAGGATCACCCTGGTTAGCAAAGTCCCTCATTTTCAGATAGCTAATTGTAAGTCGGATTATGGATGCCTTGTCAAGCTGGCTAGTGATGGCTGCAGGAAGAGGCAACAACTTGGCCAATTCATAGAACTCAAAATTTTCTTTTCCCCGGCGGGAGCGAGCAGCATCTCGGGATTTCTCTTTTCTCAATGCTTGTAAACTGAAATCAAAGGAATGAAAAAGTGTTGTTTAAAACACGTGAGTCTGTCATCAGACAGAATTTTTTTTTTCTATTTCCTTTTTATCCCAGCAAAATCTTCTTCAAAATTCCAGGGCCATAGTAAAATGAGTTCTAGACAATGTCCACTAAAACCACAAACTCTACCCATGGACTTACATGCCATTAACTTAAGTGCAATGAGGAGGAACTGTTTGCTTGTTAGATTGTTTTTTTCCTCCTATTGTCCATGCATTGAGATATATTCATTGTTTCTAAGGCATAAAATTTACAGGTGATGCTTGACGTTATCAGCTATAAGCAATTTTAAAAGGTTGGGCTTGTAATATATCTGTTCTCAAGCTAATGATTTTGTTCATTTAACTGTTTATCACTATGGGATCTTTAACCATCAAAAGGACACATTTTAAAAAATTAATTTCAATTATCATCTTGGGAAACAAAGGATAAACACAAGCACAATTCACAGAATCAACAAATAAAATGTTCTTGTGCTTCTAGCCCTCAATAGAGATCATGGCCTTCCGTCAGATAAAGAAAACATCTTATTGAAAATGAAGGTTTAAATGTAACTTTATAAATGTGCTGGTGATTGGGTGATAAGAGAATACTTTAATTCTTTATTAATGGACATACATTAGTAGATGGATACATTCTCTAGGTTACTAGAGAATAAAATATATTGCCCAGAAAAGTCAAACTTTAAGATAAGATAATTTAATTGAAAGATAAAGCCCTGTGTGGGTTATTAAAATTTATAAACATTATAGACATATTACTTCACAGAAGAGGCAACAGGTGGGATCCAGCATTTTCCTTTAACTATTCATGTGCATTTCTGTTTGAAGTTTGCTCACTTTGCTGAGGGCAGATTCTGGTGAAAGTGAAGTTCTGTGTGAGCATCTGACAGGAGAAGTGCACCTACTCTGAACTGCTCTGTTTTGTGTCTGACAAAAAATAAATTCAAAATCAGACCCTAATGATAAGTATTTGGGCAATATTTACAATACCAAGGTACTATTAAAATCATTTGTAAGTATCCATTTCATTGAACTCTGAAGGTCTTTTAAATCTTTGAATCTAGCCTCTGCTTTCCCATTATAAAATAATGAGAAAGAGAGAAACAAGGAAGGAATCAAGACCCAGAGGAACAGATCAAAATGAGTTCAGCAGTGTGGCTCCAATCTCTATTAATATAACATGGACAATAACATTCCATATTACATTACAGTGCACCTGATATTGTTCACGGTAGAAACACTGAATTCACTGCAGACACTCAAAATATCTTATTGAATATCTATGTACTGAATATCTATGTAATTTAAGTAATGCCACAATGCTTTGGTCAAACACTTTCTAGGTCAATATGCCAACCAGTTTCACTCTATTAATAAAATATTCTACATTAGCTAAACACAGTCATGTGCGGTATATTTGGGTCAACAACAGACTGCATATATGATGGTGGTCCCATAAGATTAGTGCCATGTAGCCTAGATGAGTATAGGCTATACCATCTAGGTTTGTGTAAGTACACTCTATACCATGTTTGCACAACGACAAAATTGCCTAACGACACATTTCCCAGAATGCATCCCTGTCATTAAGCGACACATGACTGTAACGTATTTCTCAGAACTAGACAACTTAATGCTATCATTTTCAGAGTCACAGCAGTCTCAAGTGACAAACCTTTGTCTCTTGATGTCTCAGGTGATAAACTCAGGCAGAAATAGCACTAATTTACAAGGAAAAGACATATTATGCCACTTATTTCCCAATATCTTGGCTAGCCTCCAATTCTACAAATGTTCAATTTTGACTTATTCAAAACTATGTAAATAAAGTGAGAGATGCCTTAAAATCTCACAAAGTATAACCGGAACCCGGGTTAACATCTTAGGATAAAAGAAGGATATTGTATTCTTCCCTTTATATAATAAAAGCAATCTAACACTATTTAAGTCAGCTGTGCCAAAAGAACTACGTCTTTTAACATGTTTTCTCCACCACTTGTAGAGTGCAGTGGTTCAAGCTCAGCGCTTTGCTCTTTTTGCGTCATTGTAATGCAATAGTACTCCAGAAGGTGGGCTGAACTTACATATTTTTTTGGTTTTTTTGGTCCAGTAAGCGACTATGATGGAGTTCTAGAACAGGGGTTGCAAACTCAAGGGCTTGCAGGGTTAGGGCGGGGCATGTCAATGGGTGCAGAGGCCTGATGGCAACTGTACTGGAGGACAACAGCCCAGACAAAGGACAGCACACAGTTTCAGCCGACTGCTGCTTCGGAGGAAGGCACACCTAGTGTTGCCAGATGCCCAGTGTTGCCATTTCTAGAGAACAAAATCTGAATTTTTACATGGCATTTCCAAATTTTAATATGTTAACTAATTGAAGTTTTTTAAAATCATGCAAGCCAAATAAAACAGGTCATTTAGTCAATAATGGAGCAGAGACTCATTTTACAATTGGCTAGTAATTTGGGAGGCCAATCTTGGAGGTAGTTTTACATGGATGTTATATGTAATTTTCTTTTATACATGCCACTCAAATGATCACAAATGGACTCATTTGTTATTCAATTAATATTACTAATATTCATACTAGGAATTTCTCTATTCAACTGAAACAAGTAGAGGATTAGGCAATTATTCTGAAATTGCTATTAATGCATAGTCTTATCAATAATCTAAGGAAAAAATTAATCCTATGGGGATGCAAAGCCCAAGATCACAGGGAACAACCCAATAGGCTCCACAGGCTAGGTAAATGGGAGATGGCTTCCTATAGCCTCTCAGGGAAGGGAGTACATATGTGGACACAAATGCCTTTAGAAGCCTTGCCTAAACACTGCCTTCTGACTGTGATTTTTCTAAAGTACCACTGGGCAGAACTTTCTTTGTGTGTTCCCATCCCACCTCCTTATTATTTTTCTCTTCTGAACCCCCCCTCCTTTTTTTTAACTCTAACACACACTGTGTTACCCTTCTGAAGTAATCTTCTCGGCCATAATCTTACTAACAGAGAGTTTCCATGACTCCCACATCACATCATTATGGAGACAGCATAGTTCAGAAGACTTTCAGAATGATAGCACTGTCTGTAATAAGTAGTAACTGGTTTTGAGGGCAACAGCAATAAAATACAGTCAAAGGATTGTAAAGGTTGTAGAGATGCTGATAGAACAGATGAAGCTGAAGACCTTAAGACAATGACACAGATTGTGGATTAATCTTTCTCATGCTTTTGTGAAGTAGAAACTAGTTATAAGCAATTCTCAAATTGAATTAAGGACAACATTAAAATCTAAAGTAAACTTTGTATTTATACATGCTCTTCTAAACCAAAAAATTATGGTTGTATTTCTAGAATACAAAAGAATGAATGGATTGGTTGTATGTGAGTAAATGTTATGGTGCTGATCTCTGCCATCTAAAATATAATTAAACTTCAGATTCACAATAAGTTCCTCTCTGGGCCCAAACTCCTCACTTGCTCTAATGTTTTTTCACTTAGACTCCAAAAAGCAGAAAAAAGAGTCTCTTCATTAACTCTCTGCAAATCAAAATTTCAACTCTCTTTGATGATGATGATATCATCTCACTAATAATTACCACTACCACCAAAAGACAACAAAATCAACAACTATTTCAAAACACATACACATATATGTATTTGAAAATAATATGCAAAAATATGTGTATATGTATATTTTTGAGGAGTGATAGCAAATTATTTTCAGATTCTCAAAAGGCATCCATTACCTCAACCAAAGAGTAATAATATAATGTCCAGAATTTCCTCTTATGAGGCTTATGAAGTTGGAGTCCTCTCTCTTTTTTGTCATTGATGTTGGTAGAATTAATTTATCCTAAACAAGTATCCATGGTTTAAATAAAATTATTTAATGTATGTTTCCATTCAATACTTTGAAACAATTTTTACAAGTTTCTAAAGTTATATCTTAAGCATAGATGACAAGCAATCAAAAAATTTTTACTAGTAGTGAAAAATTAGAGGAGAGTGCTTGTTAAATGTAAAGTGATTTTTTTTAACCCTCTCATGTATTTTAAGTTCCTTCGACAAGTTGTGCATCTTGTGGAAAGAGTCCTGATGAAGGAGTTAGAAGACCCACCTTGGTCATTTGCAGGAAGTGTGATTCTAAGTCACAAAGTTGAGCCTCAATTTTATCATTTTGTAACATGAGGACGACAAACAAGGCATATTTGGCAAATCTCCTGGCACCATGGCAACGGCTCATATGATGATTTTCATGGTAGTATATTGTAGACTATAAAGCAATAAACTCTTTGGACAATTCTAGATTTTAACAATTAAGATGGTTTGTAAACTCTAAAAGTGGTAGAGTCTATTTCAGAGTTCTACAACAAAGAATTTTAAGAAGTTAGAAAGACTTCGGAATGCCCCAAATACAGTCAACCCATTCTTAACTTTCTTGGAAGCCCAGGGGTTAGGAGTGTGGGCTCAGGATCCAGATTGTGGGTATTCACATCATGACACATCTACCCGCTGGGCAACCTCGGGTAGGTCTTTCAACCTCTTTAGGCCTCATCTTCCTCATCTGGAAAATAGGCATTATACCACCTAATTCATAATATTCTTAAGAGGAGTAATTGAGCTAATATATGTCAAGTGCTAAATGCTTGCCATACTGTAAACATTCTATAATTATTAACTATTATTATAATATTTGTAAAACTTATCTGGGAAAAAAGTCCAACTGTTTTAATCTCCGTACCACAGCTGATTACCATGCTATTTCTCCATAATTCTTTGTAATTTTCTTTAACCAAGCTTCTTCTCTATCACTTTTTTTAACTCTAGTTTCTTTAATTCTAAATACCTGTTTGTTTTCTTCATTGTCTTCTCAAACCCCTTTCCCTAATGCCATTTATGCCCTTTACTTTAGTAAATTAACTTCCCATGTAGTTACAGTAGAAATCAAACCAAGGGAAGTAAAATCAAAGGCCTAACTTCTGCTTGGCGACAAACCTAAAAGTGTCTATTTATTAAACTCTTTCCATATTCTCTCAAATCATGATTATCACTTTGTTTAAGTTCTGTCTGATGCCCCCTCAGCAAGTCATCCACACTAGCAGAGGGTAGAGATTAAGTGCACGTATTGTAGAGCCAGACTGCCTGCATTTAAATCCTGGCTCTATAACTTACTAATTATGTAAACTTCAGCCAATTATTTAACTTATTTTGCTCCAATTTCTCTCATCTGTGAAATGGGATGATAATACTATCTGCTTCATAAGGTTCTTGTTGGATTTAAATTGAGTTAACTTTTGTAAAACTGACAGGGGTGCCTGGCACACAGTAGTATTGTATAAGATGTGTTAAATGGAAACCTAAGCTCACTTCACACTGATTGTTCTAAGCTTTGAGGTCAACAATGCTCATTTACAATGTACACTCTGTTCTCACCAATATCATCTCTATTTACTGGTTCTGACATATCACATTGTACATTTGAGTGAAATAAAACTCCTTTAGTGCAGAGATATTGATTTTTCGTTATAGCCCTCCTTATGCCTATGGTCTATTTGCTGTATACCACAGATATACTGAGTTGTTCAAATAAAATATATATATATCTTCCGTTAATGGAAGATTAAAGGCTTATATAATAAGTGGCCTTTTTTTTTAGTTTATTAAAGTAAAAAAAAAATGACATTCAATCACAAGAAAAGCAATTTTGTTTATATATAAAAATGAACATCCAAACAGGCGTTAAGGATGGATTACTCCAAAAAATTGTGAAAAATTCTATGGAAGACTTCAAAATTGCAATGATAATTATTAGTCAGAAAGAGTATATGTGTACTCCTAGCAGGGAGATGATCTTTCAAAATATCTTCCAAAACATCACAAATCTAAAAGTTCTCCTCTACGTCAGGCAAAGCCCCAAATCCAGGACCATGGAGAGCTCACCCAGAACCTCTGGTGCTGGGGTAAACGTGGAAGTGTAGCAACATTTGCTGCTTGGGCCTCCACCTTGGGGGCAAGGCTGAATCATGAAATTCTACTTGAGTCAGAAACAAGCAAATGATAACAACCAAGAAAAGGGTAAAGAACAGGCACTGTCACTATCACAAAACCAATATTACGACACTGACTCGGGATTTGCAATCTCTCTCAAGCTGCCACAGAGCTAGACAAGGGTATCAAGTGTTTACTGGGCGACTTGTCCATGGTGGAAAAAACATAATTTTAGGTCTGAGGACTCATCAAATTAAAAGAGGTAAGTTATCCTTTGTGGCTGATCAAATTTAGCTCTGCAAAATTGATTACTTTGGTTTCCTACTTTGCAGAAATTGTTGTAATGATTATGGAAATAAGATAGCTGGAGATCTACAGAGGATACCAAACAGCAAAAATAATAATTGTAGCAGAGGAGCAACAGGAGTCAACTTGATCAGATGTTTCTTCCCCTCCAATGACTTCTTCATAGCCAGATTTTTATCAGTGTTTTTTTCTAATTTATGATTATATTTGTGGAACAGCTTCTGACATTGACATTATCAAAAGATCCACACTATCTCTACATGAAAATCCTCTAAGCCTCAGTTTTAACACCTTCATATAAACTTTTAGAATACAATAACCAGTCTTTATAAAAGAACACGGCAGGTTTTGGTCATCTAACTGTAGGAGAAAGAAAAGGTAGGGTCAAAAATACTTGAAACTTCACCTTTTTAAAGTACTTCTAAGGAGCCAACCAGGCAGGTTTCTATGGATTTTCCTACTTGTTTTGCTTAGGAGAACTCAGAACTACAGACTTCTACTATTTATCAATTAATCTGGCATGCAGCCTCAAAGGAAGAAGGTCGACCTGTATTAAAAATGCAGCCATCAAAAATTCATCAAAGGCTTCAGCATTTTAACTCATGAACCTTTGAACACCTGCATACTTGTCAGATCTCTGGTCATAGTTAACGGTGAAATCTATAGTTCCTCCAGTACCTACACCTGCCCTGATATGAGCCAAATGAGGAGGTTTCCCAGTACAGTCAAGACTCTATAAGGACCACTCGCCCTTCCTTCATTACTTCCAATAAAACAGCCCACCACATATTGACATCACATAGAGTTCAAAGTCAATCAAGTCAGCCTGCTGCAAAGAAAAAAATCTTTCAGGAGTATTTTTTCCCATTATTGTGAATATCAGCTTTCTTACAAGGTAATATAATTGAGAAATACATAAACAACTATTATCTGATAGGATTATGCACAACAGAGCTCACAAATTGAAGTCTTTCAGTGCTCTCTAAGAAAAGGTAATAATTTCAGAAAGCTTCCTTTAATGTGTGAAGAAAGCAGCGTAGTATATGCTGGAAGTTAAAACTGGAACCTTCAAGTTCAAGGTAAGAACTCTGCTGCTTAACTAATGCACTGCTCATAGCTGTCATCATTAATTTATGTTAGCCTCTGTAAACATCAAGAGTATAATAGGCCAATTTCACAACTAAATATAGATGCACATTTTGCCCTTATATAAATGGCAGATTGCTGCTGTAGATCATCACTGCAGCAACACGTCAGTAAAGATGCACTGTTGGATGGTCTGATGCTCACACAATATATAAAACCAGTTGTAATGGTTGTTTGGAAGCAAAGTGTAACACAGCAGCAAAATTTCATTTGTTCCACAAACTCAGGATATATTAAGCTTGGCTGACAAAGACTGTTTGATGTGGTAAATCAGTTTGACCTTCATTCCTGCCTTATTTTTCTCATTTAACATGTGAAATGATCATTATTTTCCTTATGCAAGAAAATATCATGAAATTGATTGCTTAAAAAATGTGTCAAAAACATCTGTAACTGCTAACATTGGATAAAGTATCAAAACCAAGATGCACCCTTAAAATTTTTAAACTGAGATATATTCTGATTGAATAATTATGACCCATTTTTGACTTGTGGTAAAATAGATGACAAGAGTAATTAAACCCATTCAACTGAATGCCTTCCCTCATCTTCAGAAAATGCCTTGTGTATGTTTGAACTTAATAATTAAATTAATTGGTTTCAGCCAATGAGCATTTTTATTCTTAACACTTTAAATAAGAGGATCTAATTCCAGAATGAGTCATTAGATAGTAATAAAGAAAGCTGAGAGGTCTGAGCAATCCTTTTCAACCAATGTTCACCTTGATTCAAATAACCCCTGAATGAACCACAGCACGACCAAACTATTCATTGTTGCTCTGGTGTCTGCCAAAAACCTCATGAATCAAAATGTTTTGTTCTTCATTTTCCCCCAGAACTTTAAGCTATACAGCTGGCAGTTCCATAATAATGGAAGAACCACGGCTTTACCAAGTAATTTCTCCCCACCCAATAAATAGCACTTTACCTTGGGGCAACTTGTATATTTCACACCTTAAATTTCTATTTACCAAATCAGCTAATCACTTCACAATTGAACCCAGAACAACAAAAAAATTATCAATTAAAGTGGTTGAAACTCCTGCAAATTATCATTTAGGAATGAAGTAATTGCTTTCATCAGGGCAGAAAAGCCCGCCAGAACAGAAATGTCACTTTAGATTAGTGTTCTCACTCCTGAAGCTATGGATGACACAGCTGATATAAGACTAAATGCCAAGACCAATCAATTGCTTTTGTGGCTCTGCTCTGAGCTGCTGTAAAAGGGGCCATTTTCTAGGATCTACTCTTCATTATAGTAAATGCTATCTCCTTGGTAACATAATTCCATTTCTCATAAATTCTCTCTGAGAGTATTGTCCTAACAATGGATGTTTGTGGAAAAGAATGCTGTTGGTTTAATGCACAGAATTAAGTGTGAATGGCTGTCAAACTGCTATAGTTTACTAGTTCTTACACACAAATTGAAGTCTTATACATTAAAAAGAATTCTTGGGGAGAAATGAATGTCCTGAACAAGGGTAAGGTAGCGTACTCGAAGGTTCTGTGCTACTGGCTTAGAATTTTGACTATTCTTGTATTTATCTGTCCTGTACATTCAATCAGTCAGCTCACACCAGAGTGCAGAGCACTCCACTTACTTGCTCTGCAGTGTAGTTTGCAAATGTGAAACCTCAGAAGCAAATATGGAATCATTAGGCGACTGCACGCGATTTGTGAATAGCCACAACTGTGTTAAAAGAAAAAAGAAAAAAAGTGTTCTTTGAGCTGAGCTCTTCCTGGAAAGCATCCAGATCTTAATTTGTATTGTTCGTCCCCCTGAAGTTACAAGAATCTGGGTTGCAGGCTCCAATTAAAAGGAAATTGAAGAAGCTAATATAGTGAGAGAGCAGCAATTCCCTGCACTGCTCTCTTCAGGTCTGAAGTTAAGAAAGAGATTCAGGATCACGGGTCTTTGCCCGACATGGGATAAAGGCCTTCTCACCCGGGTGAGCACACATGTGTAACTTCCATTAACAGTAACAGGAGTCGTGAGCACACATTGAGAGGAAAGTCTATTGCGAAATATTTGAAAGGGTCAGAACATCTCTGCCGAAGGGCAAATGAGAGGGAGAGGTGGGCACCCTGTGACAACAGGACATTTCACTGACCACCCAAAGGGTAACTGCTGGAATTTCTAACACTGCAAGGGAACTATAGTACTAATTTTCATGATATCAATAGGAGGAATGTACACAGGTTGTTTCTGCTTTTTAAGATTATCCAGTACCACCAAAGAAGAGCATGAAGCTTAAGATAATAATAATAAAAGCTAACATCTTTGAATGCTTACTATATTTCAGCCAGGGTCTAGATGTTTTAAACATTATGTCGTTTAATTCATGTTTGCCAGTATCAGAAATGAGGGGAAAAAAAGAGTAACAGCATCTATGGAAGGCAGATGATCTGCGCTAGATATAGTTGACACTAAAAGCGCTGTTGCTTTCAGCCTCTATTTGGGGGGTCACTGTATGGGTTTTGCACTTTCCCTCCAAGTACCCACACCGATTCCTGAAAACTGGGCATTATCTTATCTCAGGGAAGGCTTTCCCTGGAATCTGGAGTTTCAGTGCTAAAAGCAGGGCAGTCCTGGGAAACCAGGACAGTTGGTTACCCTGGAAGTATTATTGCCCTTCATCTCGCAAATAAGATCAAAGCACAGAGAGGGAAAGATGGCTGGAGCTGGAATTTGAACCTTGACAGGATGACTCAAGTACATCCTTCTCACCACTGCACTTCCCTGCTCTACAGGAATCAAGTCCTCATGATTCGATTCCTCTTTTCCTTATTATATTTATATGACAATGAAGTCATGGATAGTCACTATCATTTACAATCACTCACGTAAATTCCATAGTAATTGTTATGAAAACATTAATTCCTTAACGAAATGTCCAACAAAACCTCTATTTTTCAAGTTTATAAACACATGCCAATTTGGAGTAGGTAGATTTGCTGTTAATTGCTGTAAGTCCCAAACTAAACTGCTTTGGAATTCAAATTCAAATGACCTTTTCTAGAGGGAAAATTCATCTTTTCCTTTAATTTTTTTAAGTGTGATTTCAAACACTTTTGAAAGCACAACTAAGTGGAAGAGAGCTTTTGAAAACTCTCAGGCTTGATGGGAGAAACTTGGAAAGAAGAGAGCATGCTTTGAGAAGTTTGAAGATTTTTAAGTATGAAAAATGAAAGCCATGGTCATGTGAACACTGCCAACGCAGCACATGCTTTTACTTGACATCTATGAACACACCAATGTACTCTAACTGCCTGCATTCCTTTGTGAAAATGAGATAATTAAGGTAAATGGTCACTCTTTCCTTAAACACCACAACCGAGAATACAGGTCCATCAGTCCTAACAGACTGTATGCTCTAACCCCCATCTATCTGATAGTTTTTTTAAGACATATATTTTTGCTTAACCTTTCATCAAGATTCCAAAAGCATAGTGTATGGTTGCCGGTGGTGTAAACTGTTACAACTTCTAGAGAATACTTTGGCAAATACACATCCAAAGGCTTAGAAATTTGTCTTCTTTTGGCCCAACCTGACCCAAGATGTGAATATATTTGTAGAAGAATATTCACTGCGTCTTTGATAAATAAACTTTAGAAACAAATTATGGAATACTATCAAGATACTGAACAAGGATGATGAAAAAGACCTTCAACGGCTTGGAAAAAATTTTACAAAGTTTACAAAAAATTTTAGAAAATTTCCAAAAAGTATGTTAAGTGATAAAAGGCAGTCTATAAAGCAGCATGTATAATGGGATCAAACAGGTATATAGCTATATGTCTATATAGATAGATACAGAGATAAAATATATCCAAATCTGAATTAATTTCCCATACACCAAAATGTTAAAGAGTGGTTATTTCTACATGGTAGAAATTCTTTGTGTTGGGGGGGAGGGTAACTCTATTTTCTGAAGTTTCTTCAATAAACATGTATTTTTTTTTTACTATAAAAATTACTTTTCCAAAAAATATATATAATTTTATGGAGTCCAAGTTGAGCCTCTAAAGTGCCTTGACGTTCAAAGTACTTTTCATTTAATAAACGGTTTACCTGATAGTGCTGTCAAATGCCATCCTGTCACCATCTCTTGCAACAGGAGGGTCAGAAAAACATTTGGAGAAAATGCTTAGTTTCGTCATTTCTCTAAAAAAGAGCTGGAATTGGTATAGCTGGGAGAGGCCTGCATCCCCTCTCAAGCTATCCCACAAAAGTCTCCAAACAGATGACTGAGTCCTTTAGCCACACAGCCTGGGTTCCTGTGTCTTTTGTGGTCCCTCTGAACCCAAAAGCAGTGCTTTGCCCCATGTACAGTATGCCACCTGATTGGTTAGGGATGAAGTGTGCTCCCACTTAGTAACTGACTTTTTCCATGTGTCACTAGTCCCTTGACAGTCTGATGGCTGCTGTAGATTCTTACCAGGGAGAAAACAACACACAAAATATTGCACAGAATGGGTTTCCTGAAGCAAATTCTCAGATCCTGACTCAAGTCTAGGATAAAAAGTTGCCGCAATTGATGATATCTTGAGATGTCTACCAAGGTCGCTAACACTGACCAAACTATTATAATCAGAACCATTCATTGTTTTTTTAATTGACTGCTGTACTTTCCACTTTTAATAGGTTTTGGCCCTTGGTGGTAGGGTGGCTCCATGGAATTATATATATGCAGCAACCAAGATGTTTTTATGTGCCAGGGATTACCATATAAAATTTAATTTAAAGATTCATGATATCTCTTGAGGTACTTTATAAAGTGGGACAACGTTGGAAATGCCTGTTTATTTCTAGGCTTCCATTACTCAGTCAGAAACCAAATCCTCCATGGATCCTACATTCTTTTGAAAAACTCTGATAGATGCTTGGACCTCTCATAAAAATGTGACTTTGATAGAGGAAGATGGGCATGGATGTTAGCCCAGGGCCAGTTTTCCTCAGCAAAAAAGAGGAGGATTGGCAATGGATGTTAACTCAGGGCTGGTCTTCCCCCCTCCCCCCCACAAAAAAAATGTGACTTTGAGGAACTACGACAAGTATGTTATCCTAAGCCAAATCTAGTTACGTAATAGGATGACAGAGGTAGGAAATGTTTCAATGTATAAAATAAATGTTTAAAATATATAAAATAAACTAAGGATAAAGCAGTTAGGCACATTTTCTTGTTTATTTCATGGGTTTGCAAGCTGCTCATGGAGAAACAAAAGGTTGTATCATAATATAAGTACATATGAAACTAAAAAGTCCCAGTTATGTTATTAATTCAAAGTCAGCACTGAATTTTCTGATTTTAAACAAATAATTACCATAACTTTAATAGTAACATGAAACTGTTGATAGAGAATTCTCAGATGTAGGAAAGCACATGATGATTTGTAAGCTGATATAAAAGGGAGTGCTTAATGGGGCAATGGAAGCCAGCGATTTTCTAATTTGGCCCCTATCACAAAGCCTCCATATATAACCTTAGCATCTGAATTTAAAAGCCACCAAATAATTGAATATACTGAAATAATTGAATAATAGAAAAACAAAAAATGTTGACCATATGGTCGAGCACTTCCTCCCTGACCCATCAGCCCAATATGATCCTTGACCAAACTGGATATCCTGCTGCCTTTACGCCCTCAAAGCACTTTACAGGAGCCCTTTCTTAAATCCACTTTCTATCCTCTCTCTACATTTCATTCCCTTTTGTTTGGGCTGAGATATTCATCTTAAAGGATTTTCCATCAAGGTCTCCTTTGAGTTATCAGCCAACAAAAGATCACTTAGTCTTTAGTTTCACTTCTGAAAACAGCAGCGTTTCCCAACAGCATAGTTACAAAGATAGTGTAGAGATCAATGAGTCACCAAGAGCAATGGACAACTTTGTCATGTTCCCATGGTTGTGGACCTGAATCACTTTTCAGTGATTCAGTAAATACATATACATAGGCACACACACACACACACACCCAAACACACTGCGGTTTTTAGGCGATTGAATTATATATGTGGCTGCTTCTAGCTATAACTTCTCCAATTTCATCACTTCCAAAATTTTTAGAGGTGGTATTTGAGCATTGCTAGCATTAGGTTAGGTTGGCGTTTTACTAAATGTGCCAAGATTGTCCTTTAAATACTGTCATTTCTTCTCCCTCATTTCTGTCCCCTCATTTTCTTCCATACAGTTTACCTCTCAGGGTATCATTCATTTGATTTAGTCATATCTCTTTCCGTAAAGTTCATATATGCAAGAAGAGTAGAGGGTTTCCCTTTATGAATTATTGTTAGTCTAGTGTAAATGAATTTAAGTTAGAGGTCACAAACTCAAATACCTGCAAGATCCAACAAAATTATACAAGCGAATAAAGAGGACTAGGTGAAAGAAAGCAATGCAAACCTGATAATAAATGGCAGTTGCATCTGACTGCTGAATAGGTAAAAGGGAGTGGTGGGGACTACGGCAAACTGGAGAACACTTGCCTAACCAACAGGGGGCATTCATTATTCAGGAAAAAGCATTTGTTACTACCTGGGAATGTGGACCCAAAATTGCCAGGTCTTCCTTTTTAAAAGAAGCCAAAACTCTAAATTTTTAAAATGTAAAAATTTCCATTTTTTGAAAATATTCACATCTCATTTAAAAAATAAAACTTTTTGCAGGCTCCTAAGGATCTTATTTGGCCTGTGGTAGTTAGCAATTGTGGTTTAGGACCATTAATAGCCTTTCCTGAGAGGAGGATTTAATTATGGGGTATATAAGATGTGGGATATGAAGCTCTGTAGCAGTCAGGGGACATCGAAGAAATGGGGAAGAGGCATAAAATGAAAGGCAATGAGGAAAGTTAGACTGGAAGAAAAGAAACCGTAATTATTAACAGTGATTTTTCCTCTGGGTGGTAGAATTTCTGCTTTTATTTTACTCTGTTTTTACAAATTTTCTACACATAATCAAGAAAAATTAGGTAGAGTTACTATTCCATAGGATTTAACCTATTATCGAAAGTAGCTCAGAAAATTTTAAGAACTCACATGTTTATTTGTGCATAGATTTATTTACCACATTTAAGCCACACAGTTTCATATATTTAATCACAACTGAAAGTTCAAACAGTTCACCACGGCGGCATTACCTATAAAAGATTTTAATTAAAAATTAAAATAGCCCTTTTCACAATGAGTCAAAGTGCAGGCCCTGAAAAATTAGTGATTAAATTATGTTAACAATTTCTTAAAAGTACATACTTAACAAGACTTTGTTGTCATTAGTGCAATAATAATGTTGAGAGACAGTATCTTGCATACATTGTATGCCCTCAATAAGTGTTTGTTGAAAAGATGATTATGCTGCTAATGATCTGAATGTCCTTAAAAGTCACGATTAAAAATAGTAAACAACACATCCAGTAGCAGTGCTCTTGAAATTAAACTTACCCAGTAAATCAGTCCTTGGAAGGGTAGTGTAGTGAAAAAGGGATGCGAAGGGAAAGAAACACAAACACTCTCCTGCACCCGCCCACCCACACCTTCACTCACAAATTCTTCTGTCAAAAATATTTAAATTCACCAAACACAGTCTCATCCCCTTTCTACACTCTGGGGGGGGGGGGTGATGCTGAGCACCAAACGGAGGTAAACTGAGTCAAGAGGGACAAAGGAAAGTCAAGAGCCTGTCTAGCCTCTCTTTGTTAATCATACACAGTCGTCTTTAGGACACTAAATCACTGTAAATCCTTCCTCCAAGTCAGATAGAGTCATAACAATAAGGGACAGGGGAAAAATTTCTAAGGAGGAATCCTAGATCTTCACATAATTATTATCTTTTTGCAAGATCCGTGTGTTTACGCGTAATCAGAAACACAAAAATGTGGAAGAGGCAGTGTTCCAAAGAGAACATAAGAGAGATCACAGAGAAAGGATTCAAGATGGCAGGGCACCTACAAATTAAGGTGTGTTATTACATCTCTACAAGTTTTGGAATGACTAAGACAGCCATCTTGAGAGTCCTTTTGAAATTCAATAAAAGTTTTGGAAGCACTGTTTTCCTATAGTTGAATCTCTTCTGCTTCTAAGTATAGGATTTTTTGCCTTCTGTATTTATTTTTAAATGGGTTTATTTTAGGTGTTTTTGTGCATCTGTTTCCCTTACTGGGGCATCTGTGGCCTTCTCACTTTCTATACAGTCGGCCCTCGGTATGCACGGGTTAGAAATCCAAGGATTCAACCAACTGCAGATCACGTAGTACTATGTTTATGATCCGAGGTTGGCTGAATCCATGGATGTGAAAACCATGGATACCAAGGACCGACTAAGAGACTTGAACGTCTACAGATTTTGATATCTGCAGGGTGTCCTAGCATCAATGCCCCGCAGATACCGAGGGACGACTGTATGTTCCTAGTCTCTGGTAGCAACCTTTCCCCTCCTGGATGGTTGTCACTCAGGCGGAAGTGACAGCCATGATGTCTATGTGCAGACTCTGCTGCTTTATGAAACTGATCAGAATGGCACAGTCCTAGTCAATTTCACTCACAGCAGGTGGAAGCAAGAGAACATTCCTATATAAGAGGCAGGAACTGCTCTTTGGCTGCAGCTTCCAGGACTGATAGTATAGTAGATCTCAACTGAAAAAGCAAACACGCACACACAGTGCTGGAGTGCATCCCAGGGCAGACATGCTACAGTTTGTGCCTTGCCCTCCATATGCAATACAGTAAGGAATAGTGTAGGCCCAACTGTAGGCTATAATTTTATTGATAGACTCTGATGACATTATAAAATCCATAAGGGCAAAGAGCAAGTGATTTGCTCATGTCACTAGAAATCCAATATAAAATTATAGCTTTCATTTAGAAGCCTTTTTGGAACTTTTTTTTAATTAGTCATGATACAAGGTTATCAATACCTCTATTTGGACTACGATGACAAGGGAGGAAATAACATCAAGTCAATGCCTACAGAGAAAATACACCCAAATTCTTCAGTTGCACAAGGACAACTCCTGATTTTACAAAATTCTATAGAAATTGTAAGAGATATGGCAAACAGAAAACGAGAGCAAATTTGACTCATTTCATAAAGATTCCTAGGAGCATTCCTTTACATGACACTATGTGTTACATGTAGATTTAGATTTTAACACACAAAATCAAGTTTCAGTCTTTTATACTGTACATCACACACGAACTCACATAAACTCCTGGACAATTTCTGCATGAAAAGCGGGAGTAAGAACAGTTATGCCTTTTTACTCCATGTCAGTGTGCTCAGCTTTCACATGAGCTCAGCAGGTGTTGTGTCCTCAGTGGGACAGCACACGTTTGGCTGAGGATCCACCCATCCATGTACTTTCAAAGCCTCAGCTTAGAACTTCACGTAGGGTGGAGGTCATACGGAACGTGTCAGTGCCAAGGAAATGCTACTAGTACTCCCAAGAGAGAGGGATTTCATGTTGAAAAGCAGTTTCCTTCTCCTCTGTGCTCAGGATACTTGTATTCCTAGCCAGGAGGAGGCTAACTGAGCTATCCAAGACAGGATCATCTTAGTGCTGCATTCTGTCAGTGGGAGGTCCTGGACGGAACCAATGTGTGCATAAAAGTGATTTGTAAGCAGGTCTAGACTCAAGCAATTGAAAGACAGATCATCTGGAAAATAAGTAGAGTTAATTGGGTAGGTGCAGGTGGCCCACATAAGGAAGCTATTCAATATAAGGAAAAATATGACTGAGAAAAATCACAGTTACTCATTACAATCAAAGCCTGATCTTTAAGTGGTGAGACCTGGGTGGGTGCTGGGCCAAGCTCTGCCACCAATAGCTGTATGATTTCAAAGAGGACACTGAATTTCTCTGGCTCTATGGTTCCTCACCTAAAAAGAAAGGGATTGTTTTCTAGGACATCTTCCGCTTTAAAGATTCTGTTTTCACCTGTGCTTTGTCACATAACATTAGTGAACTACTGGGGAATACGGCTGACGTGCAGTCAAGTTATTGCCCATTCTCCCTACAGTTTTAAAGTAGTGTTTCCTCCCCACTCCCTGCTCCCTCTCCCATTGTTCAGCCTGTCAGTATCTAATACACTCACAAAACCTTCAACAGGTAAATATGCAACAGACTTTCAAGTAGGATTCAGTGAGGCTGCATGGTTATTAAACTCATGTACGATACCTGAAAACTGTTTGAACTGAAATTTCTGATTAATAACAATGAAATATTCTCATCTCCCTTTTCCAAAAGAAAGTCTGGGTCTTCTCCAGAACTGACAAAGCAGAGCACAGAACATTTACCCTTGAGTTATAGGTAATAATGAATATCAGCTGTCTAAGCTGAAAGAACACAGCTTATATGAGAGTTATAGCTCTGTTTTAAACATAAATTAAAACTTGTTTTTCACTGGTAGGTGGGAGAGGTTCAAATGATGGCAAAACTTGCATTTTTAAAGTATGTCTGTTTACACTGTATGTATAGCACAATACCCTGGAAAATTCCTACAGAATGTCAAACATCTGGATCAAGCAATCAACCAACACATGTTGGTTGCTTTCTAGCATCAGGCTGAATCCAAGTCAATCAATAATCTATATCTGGAGAGCAACAGTATTTTGGGCACCATGTAGACACAAATGCAATACTCCTCTCTGTCCCCAAGGTAAGTAATATTTATACTGTTTTCAATCTGTTTGCGTAGCTGACACCACAGTGCTTCCAAAATATAGGTTTAGATCCTGTGGGATGGTCTGGTCTGCAACCAACCTGAAAACTACCACTGTATCACTTCCAACACCCATTGAAAACAACACTGGCCGAAGTAGTGATAGGACCACCAACATTCCACTAAGTGCCTCACGCCTTTCTGACTTGCACAGAGCTATGTGACTATGACGATCACATCAGACTGCATTATTCTTTCATTGACACACAAATCCGATTGTTGTTAATAATACTTACTATACCCACAAGCAACATAAGCAGATGCCACTGAGCAACATCTGAAATTACTTGAAGTACTAAGAAAAAAGCAGCAAGCCCTATGAACCACATGTTAAATAAAAATGAAATCTCCTTTCAGCTGAAATGTGTGGAGAATTTTTAATAGCATAAACAATATTTACATTAATTTCACTTGAACTTTTGCAGGCTGGAGCAGTACATTTTGGGTAGCCTATGGTCTTGATTTGTTAGTGAATAACATTTAGCTCAAAGTTCCGGAGAGCCCCAAACTATAAGTATTGTAAGTTTGGGGTGAATGAGGCTTAAACAGGAGAGACTAAAAGAGAAAAGGAAGCACCTTTACAAAGGGCTATTATACCTGATAGGTTCCATGCAAGACAGTTGAAATGGAAGCTTCAGTATTCAAAATAGAAAGGATACAATCATATGTCTGGTTAACTTACAGGAAATAGTTCCAGAGACAATTTTACACTAACTACAGTGATTTGGGCAATTTTTTAAAATAATACCAGCCAATTTCTCTCTATTATACTCTGCTGGCAGAAAATAAAACATTTTTCTTTGAAATGATTGCCTTTGGTTTTGTTAAATCATGCATTCTGTCAACATGTGGTCACCATTTTTACATGATCTTTCTGCTTCCCTAGAAAAGAATGAATTCACAGTCTGATCTCTGATATAAATATGTAATCTTGCAACTGTTAAGGCTTCTTCTATTACTGCAAAATGAAGAGATAAGAAATGGATGGGGTATTGAAAGAAATGAAACGACAAAAAGAAGATGACCAAATAAGTACAAAACTCAGATTCTTGCATCTACTCCACAGCGAAATGAAGAAAACGCCCATGCTGATCATTTTTCTTACCAACACAAAGGGATTGTGTGAAGTTCATGATTTTAAAACACTAATACTTGAAAACAAATTTAAAACCCTATTTATGTCAAGAGACATATTCTAGTAACTTTGCTATAGCTAGCAAAAGGCTAGAGGAGCAGAGATTATAATAAAGTCTTAAAATAAGAAAGACATTATCTTGTCCTTAAATAAACACTTTCTGGATATAATTGTAAAATACCTGGGCTATAATTGCTTCCACTCACTATGTCATCCTCTAGAATGGAGATCCTTATCTCCATCTTCCAGCCTGTACATTTTTAAAGCTAAATTCTATTGCAAAAAGTGTAGATACTTGTTTTGTTTCTGCCCCTCGGGCCTCTGTTTAGTGACGCAGCGAGAACGTACCTTTCTGAAATCATCACTGCGATGTCGCCTACCCTAGTAGCTGGGATGTCCCAGAGTGGGCACTCACAAAGCATCCTTGACAATGTGGGTTTTACTTTACACAATAGCTTGGGCATATATTTCATCTCAAACTAATCTACAGTAAACAAAAACAAACCCACAATGTTAATCCTGAGAAAAAGAACTAAGATACTTCAAATGGGTAAAGAAAAAAATTCCAGGTCAATTTTAAATTGGATAAAAATGTAAAGAGCCTAAACAAAGTGAGAACTTTTATATATGAAAAAGATGGCAAAGGAGAAGTCTCTAAAACCAGAAAGAAAGCACTAGCAACTTGACCAGGCTTAAGATATGTGTTTTAAGGGTATAGGTATAGGAAACAGTCATTCGTTCCCTTCCCTCTGTACAGTTAACACGTAAAGTAAGTTAAAATGTAAACCACAGAGAATGCTACTTAAAAGAAAGTTTTACCACTGAGTAGCAGTGGTCGATGAGCAGATAAGGTAGCAAACATTTAGGTAAGATTTCAGTTGAGGTGACACTCTGTTTGTGATAGAAAGGCCGACTCTCAAGAGTACAGTCATCATGTAAAGAGGGCAGAGAAATTAATGCGACTTATTTGCCAAGGTAGAACTTCAAGTTACTAGAACCCAGTTGGAACTTTCAACTAACCAGAATAATCTTTGTACTTTTGACTTCTTAGGGAGGAAAAACATAAGGAAATCACCAAAAAAAGCAAATAACAGATTTTTTGGTTTTCTATCAACTACGACCTCTCAGATGTTTTGTAAAGTGGACACACACACACTCCCATTTCCTGCACTGTCCATATCTCTTCTCTGTTCTACAGTGACTGATTTGGCTCAGAAAAAAAAAAAATGACACGAGTCTTGGCAAAAATCTGAATAATAAAGTAAAGCCTGCATCTCCATCAGGATCCCATACTCATCGAAGCATGGGGAGGGACCGATCCCTAGAAAGCAGCACAGAGAGCACACTAGACAGTCAGAACCCTAGGCACAGGCCTTTTCCTCCCTGGGCCTCAGCTAAGGCAAGATGGAGGAGAAGGGCATATAGTGGACGTGTCTAAGGTCTCCCATCAGTCCCAAAATTCTTTTCATTCCAAGAATTTACAAGGAGGTTAAAACAAAAACATCATTTTGCCTAACTCAGGATTGACTAAAATATAACTAGGTAGGATGCCATATTTTCTAATCAGACATCCAATAACAATGCCATGTTATAGAAATACAGGTATCACCATTCATTCCACAAGAAGGGCTTCCAAAGGCAGGACCAGTGTTCAGCTGGCACACACTAGCAAGATCTACCTCTAGCATCCACTCCGAAGTATCAGTGCCTGGGCTACACTAGCTGTTAAATATTCGAACTCATACCCACATCTAAAGGCCATCTAGTTCAAAAGAATACTTCCTAATCATCACACTATGTGATCTATTTTTTAAAACATTTGCTAAACTTCAAGAAATTGTAGTCCATTCCTTGTATTTCCCATTGGCCAATATTTTAAAAAAAGAATTCAATAAAAATAGTAAATAATTGAGCACTTACTATGTTGTTAGTACCATGCTAATTCACTGCTTCATGTGGTTTTTTTCACTGAATCCTTAAACCACCACATGGTTATACACTTATAGATGAGGGCAGGGTGATTCAAGTGGTCACATTATTTACCTAAAGTCTTCCAGCTAGTTCCTTACAGAGCCAGGCAGGGTTCAAACCCAAATTGATCTGTCTATAAAGTGCTCACGTTCAACCACCACAGCTAACACCTGGCAGATGAGCCGATAGACTGGGAAGGAAAGGATGTGTAAAGTTCTAACCACCCAAGGTACAGGGAGGTTACTTTTAAATCACTTAAGTTACTATTTTTAAAAACCCCATCAGCAAATTTAGAGGACTTTTTAAGATCCCAGGATTTGATTCTGAGACCTAGGATTGTTGTGGTGAATTTGAGAAGTCTCATTTTTAAAAATTTATGAGTTCAGTTTACATAAATTTGGAAATAAAATAACATGGTTGCTTTGTGTGGCCATCTGCCACTCTCATAAGAATCTCTAGCTACAAATTGAGAATACTGGTAGTTTTGCTGTAGAGTTAATTGAAGCCTTCCTAAGAATCATTTTAATTCAGTGTTTTAGAGCCAAATTCTGCTTTATGATCCACATTTCACATAGTATTTCTGAAAACGAGAGCAAGCCAAGGGTCTGATTGGCATTTTGAAATCTTCCAGATTAAACATGATCCAGCTATTTTCTGCTATTCATCTAGCGTTGATCCCAAGACCCATATAAGTGAAAGTGGCTTTCCAAGTGCAGTGTAGGCTTGACCTATGAGGTTGAATAGAGGATTGGCTCATAAGAATTTAGACCTTCTATCTTTAGTGCTATCCTATCCTGTCACTTAATTACAATTGTCTATGTTTCCTCTACCTTTAATTATATGATAAAAATGCCTAAACGCTCCCCAACAAATTTACAAGGCTTAACATTTGTTAGTCATACAGTACCAAAGCATATTAATCACAATTTCAGATTAGTATTTCTTCCCAGCACTTCCTTCAAGGATCATTATTTTATGATTTCTTTTGATAATTGCCTTTTTTTTTAAGTAGTGCCTCAGACAGGTCTCACTTTTGGGTTCAAGGTAGCAGGTCTCTTCAGATAGTGTGAAGCACACATTTAAGGGAGTTCCTTGGTTACTGTTCTCCATGTGTCTGAATTCAGCCATTGTTTCTGAAACGAGTCAGTTGTTTTCATCAAATTTCATTTTGACCATTTATAAAATGAGAGATAAAAGACTCACCAATATTCTGAATACATTATGTGAATTATAGAAAGACAATAAAGAATTTGGAGGGAAAATCCCCAAGCATCCATTATCATCATAACAAAAATAGCATTGCTTTCTGTTAGAAAGAGAGAAGAGGGAAGTGAACAGAAGGAATCATCCAACCTTTAATCTGGCCCTGACAGAGCACCCTTCTTCAGACTAAGAAAAAGCTCTGTGATGATGGGCTCTACAGGAGAGTCCTCCAACACCAGTTTGGGAGAGAGAGAGCCAGAACAACATCCCAAGACTAACGGCAGGAGCTGCAGCACCCCACATGCAGGACAGACACACAGTCCCAAACATGTGTTACCTGATGGGCCCAGGAAGGCTGGTGGGTGTGCGGCAGTTAATTCTGCCACAAGCAAAATTAGAATATACACACACTATTTCTTCATGTTTTCCTCTTTCCACTCACTTTTTAATCAAATGGCATCCAACATGAGAAACAACCAAGCAAATAGTTAAGGATTCAATTCAGAGTATTTCATTTATAAATTAAAACATAACTATTTTATGAATTTTCTTTCAATGAAAGCAACATAGAGGAATATAAAGGCAAAAATAAAAGTCTCCCAGACTCTAAGTCTTTCTGTCTCCAAAAATGATCATTATCAATTGTTTGTGGTGTACTTTTCCAAAAGGGATATATACACTCAAAAGCACATATATGTAAACCTCACCTTATTTACATAAATAAAATCATCTTCTTGATACTGTTCTGAAATTTGCAAATACCTGTCTTGAACTTCAGCAGATACAGATCTACCCCATTCTGTTTAAACACTACCCAGTATTTCATTGGATGAATGTAGTAATTTATTTATCCAGTTGCCTACAGAAACATATTTAAGTTGCTCCTGGGCCAGCACCAGTGGCCTAGTGGTTAAGTTTGGTGCACTCCACTTCAGTGGCCTGGGTTCAGTTTCCAGGCACAGACCTACACTGCTTGTCAGTGGCCATGCTGTGGTGGTGGCTCACAAACAAAAAGAGGAAGATTGGCAACAGATGTTAGCTCAGGGTGAATCTTTCTCAGCCAAAAAAAAAGTTGCTTTCAATTTTTTGATACTAAAACAATACTTAAACATTTCTAGACACTTCTTGATGTCTTTGTAAGAGTTTGTCAAGAGAGGTGGAACCGCAGGGTAAAAGAATAGGCACGTTTAAAAAAAAATTAATCCAGAGTGGTATGAACTGTTAGTCAACGAAAGCAAATTCTTTAAGTCCATTTCTAAGAAGAAAATCTTTTGATTTAGTTGCTTGACAATGACAAAAATAATACAGGTTCATGAATCCACTCGTATGTATAGACAATAAAAAGAAGTGTTCATACTGCTTTTTGTTTATCTTTGTACTGTAAGAATTCCACATATTAATTCTAATATTTTTGGAATTATGTGGAACTTAAACACTCCTTCAAATATTTAGCTCTACAAAGTAATTAATATGAATGTTACAAAGGTACGACATATTTCAAAATGCATAAAAATGACTATACATGACAGGATCCTGCTATATCCTAGTTGCTTTTCCACAAAGTAACTAAGACATAACATAAGTAAAAATATATGTAGAGATTGCTAGCTTGTGGCCCAGAGACACTCATTCATTTTCGGGCCTAGAAGGATCAACCTGTAGGTACATGTCTGAGGTAAGAAGGCCATGTGAGTGGTCAAAGAAGTCAATGCACTTAGAAAAATATCCTCCCTTTTGAGTTCTAAGGTATTGAAATTCTGAAGTTATACAACGATAATTAATTTCCATTCCACTCAATGCTCCCTCCTGGACCTTGCTCAGTGTATAGTCCAGGTAACAAAGGCCACCGTGGAACTTTCTGAGCAGCCATTCACGGTGAAACATGTGCTATGTCCCCAAGTGCTCGGTACACAATACGTGATTTTGTGAACCTCTCACCTATAGTGTACGAACAAGTCCATGAAAATTAAAGTGTGAAATTCAAACACCTCTGTCCTTAAAACACAAGCACAGTCTGCCAACAATTCTCTCTTCTGTGAACTTTTGGCACCGACAGGGCAGAACTCAATATCCTTTGCATTCAGCTGCCAAAGACATAAAACTGGACCCAAAAGGATGAAGCCAGGTAAATGGTTTAGGCCCATGACCTAACACTCTCCTTGGCATAAAAAAATTCATTCTTTAGCCTTCCAGAAAATGTAGCCAATTGGAAAGGAAATAAATTCATTATTCTACAACACAGTGAGCAATTCAGATAAACAACCTCCAATGCATAAAGTGGCCACAGGCAAGACCATCCTGAGGAAGAGTCCTATTAATGCTAACAGCAGAAGGGTACTGAAGCTGGATTTGCATTGCTTAAGGACTAGGTGGAAGAAGACCAGATCAAAGGCTACTGTGATGATCCAGGAAAGAGAAGATCCCCCCTTGGAGTAGAGCTCAGGTTCTCAACCCCGACATGACTGACGTTTGGGGCTGGATAGTCCAATGTTGTGAGGGCTGTCCTATGCACTGTAGGATGTTTAGCAGCATCCCAGTTTCTACCCACAGGATACTTGCAGCAATCCCTAAACTGTGATAACAAAAATGTCTCCAGACATTGTTAACTGTCTCCCTGGGGACGAAATCACCCCTAGTTGAGAACCACTGGACTAGAGTGATCTCAAGCGAATTGGAGAGAGGGAGAAAAACCCTGGAAACACTAAAGAGAAAAATAATCAACAGGGCTTGTTGATGAATTGAATATGGGATGAAAGAGGGGCCAGTGGCAAGAAAACATTCCTCTCCAGGGTTTCTGATGGTGCAGTTCAACAGGTGGTGATGCCATGTGCTGAGACAGGAAACACTGGAACCAGATTAGACTTGAGGGATAAATCATGAGTTCAGTTTGAGACCAGCAGAATTTGAGCTATCACCAAGACCTCAGAGTGGTCCCGATGTCACATATGCACTTTGATATTCAGACTGAAGCTCAGAAAGGAAATCTGGTGAGAGGGTGAAATACTTGCGAGTTGTGAGCATAGAAATGATAATTGAAGGTATCTGTGCAAAAAAGTTTCACTTAAAAAAAACCAAATTCTATTACTTCATTGCTGGAGACCAGAACATCTCTATAATAAAATCAACAAAACTCTTCAATGCTGTAAGATAACATCTTACAAAAATATTTCAGTATCTTCAGCCAAACAGATCTCCATGTGCACAGGACAACCAGAATGTACTTATACTGAAGTGATAGAGTTAAGCAAAGTGTAACTTTTAGAAGTATGCATGGTTCACCTCAATCAAGGAAGCTTTTTTAGAGGCTTAATTTGCAAAGCAAAGTTAAAAATGAAGATCAAGAGTGACTTTTTTTTTTTTTTTTTTTGGTCTCTACTTGTCTTTTTGTAGAAATCAGTGATCTCCTATCCCAGCATCTTGAATTATATTCTGATTGCAGCTACCTTGACTGAGACCCAAGCATTCCTCACCAGTGCTCAGATTCACTTGATTTCTTCCCTAGTGGTGTACGATAAACATAAGAAAGTTCAATTCTTAATCACTTCAGATCTCTAGAATTTTTGAAGACAGAGTCCATGACCTTGGGGATTGCTTCCTGGAAGAAAAAAAACCCCAGTTCAGTTCTATTATTTAGCTCCCAAGTCTTAACCTTGACTCACAGTGTCACTCATTGCCAAAGGAACCGAAAAGAACATCTGCCGCTCCCAAGTGGCTCTCTTCCAAAGATTTTTCTTGGCCAGCATTATAATCCAGTCCAACAAGACCCTTATATGGGGGCGGGGCGGGGGGGCGGCTATGAAGTTCACCATTCATTCAAGAACACATTTGCTATCTTTTGGACAACATTACTTTGCACAATAATCCTTACCATTTTCCCCTTATAATAGCTAACGATAATGCCAGATTAACTCCAAACTGAATAAGTAGGGGGAAAATGACACCTAATTAGATCCACTTTGAAAAGCATGATTCATTTTCTCATTAGGTGCATAAGTGTACCTTGCAGAAATCTCAACTACTTAGACTTGAAAACTACAGTCATTTTTCATTATCTGAACATTAACATGGGTAACACAAAATAGTACCTGAGTATCTTCATTAAAGATACTCAGTGAGTATCTTTACTCAGTGAGACCTTCATTAAAGTCACAAGCTGAATACTGAGGAGAAAAAAGCAGATAACATTATCAGAAAAGACGTGTTCATCAGCTCTGAGGATGGAAACAGTTTTTACGTTTATCTCTGATATTTTAGATTGTACTTTTGCTTCTAGTTCTTCTGCTATACTAGAAATACTCGTGATAAGAATCCTGAAGAGGCTAACAAGATAATCTTGATTGGCTAAAAGTTCTAAATACAACCCTTTTGTGGAGAAAAGTGGATAGGGGAGATCATTAGAGAGTATTTCCATTTCATGCCTTCCTTCCTTCATTCAAATATTTCTTGAAAGTCAACTCTATGACAGTCACAAGTCACTTGAGGATGACTAGGACATGATCAAAAATGTTACAGTCCAGAAAAAGGAGGTTGACAGGAAAGACTGTCTTCTAGGTTTCAGACTGCCTATTAGCCTTCTCTATTTTCAGGTCACACAGGAACTTCAAACACAAAACTGAGATCTTCATCTTCTCATGCCAGCTTGACTCTCCCCGGGATGCCTCTTCTTGTTAAATGGCACCACCCACCATCCACATCAAAACACCGGGCAGCATGCTGTATTTCTTCTTACTTAACTTCCTCAGATATCCAGTCAGTCACTTACAGAGAATTCTCTCATCTCTCCTAAGAATTTCTACAATCTATCTATTTCTATTCGTGTGTGCCACCACCTACTCTAAGCCACTATCCATCTTTCCTGAACTACTGCAGTAACCTCCCAACTCCCTTCTTTGTGGCCCCGGTTCGTTGGCTCCCTTCCGATCTTTTCTCATTACTATAATCAGAGAGATCTTTCTACAGCGTAATCTGCCCCAGTCTCTCTTCTACTCAAACTTACATGTCTTCCCACTGTCTTTAGCATAAGCTCCAAACTTACCAACATGTTTTAAATGCCCTGTATGAACCAGTTCTGTTCTCTTCTCCACGCCACACCCTGAATTTACACTCTGGCCATAGGAAGGTCGGTTAGCTCCTCTGTCACTCGACGCTCCAGGGCCTCTCCTGCCTGGAATCATTCTCCATCTCTTCTGCCTTTCCTAGATAAGACCCACTCATCCTTCAAGTCTCCTCTCGGTGGTCCCTTTCCTTGGAAGTCTGAGTCAAGCATCCTTCTAATATGTTCTGTGGCACCCTATTCTTCCCAATTAGAATACCAGTCACACTAGGTTCAAATTGCTTGTTTGACTATGTTCCTGTGTGGAGTATAAGCTTTGAGGGGCAGGAACCACAGTTCAGGGTATTGTGAGGCTACAAAGGAGATTGTGGCCAATTCTATCTCAAAGCAGATCGAGGAAGGCTTGGATAAACAGTCCTTCAGACAAGTCTTTAAAAATGAGAGTTTTCCGGGATAATGGCAGTAATAAGTTGAACGAACTGGAACAAAAGGTGCACGATGAGGAAAATGAGGAGTCATAAACTGTACGGCAACTTACAGAGCACATAAATATAGCCTGAAGATGGGGGGAGTGGAAGGAGAGAAACTGCAAGACTGGAGAGTTCAGCAAGGGTCAGACCATGGAATTCCATGGAATAGAGCTTATCTAAGAAATATGGCCTTTATATTCAGACAGTGAGGAGTCATTAAAGGACCACAAGCAATGGAGGGACATAATTTTAGTGCACTTTAGCACGATCACCCTGGATTCAATGAAGAGTACCACTATAGGATTATCAGGGAAGTGTAGGGGAGGGAATGATGAGGACACAATGCAGCTTTTGGCCAGGAGATCATGTGGGCCTGAACCTGACAGAAACAGATGACATGGAGAAGATTTAAGTCCTGAACTGCCAGAGAGAGCACAGAGTGAGAAAGGAGAAATCCCAGGGCCAATCTCTCAAGTACACCAAAAGACAAAGGAGTAATAGGAGAAACAGGAGCCAGAAAGGCAGCTGAAAGGAAGGTAGAAGGCTATCCAAAGAATGATGCTGCAAAAATCAAAGGAAGAGGTATCTTCTTGAAGAAGAGGCTTGTCCACAAAATCTAAAGATGAAGAGTCAAAGAGACCAGTGGATGTTGACCATTACGTGGTCAATGCCAGAAGAATTTCTCTGAAGGTAGACGATGGGAGACTAGGAACAAAGAACCAGATTTCTATGGAAAAGTGGACATTTTCAGCATATATTGTTGTTTTGAGAAACTTGGCTATGAAGGAAAGTAAAAATAGCTAGCAGGGGACATGGAGTGAAGACAGACTGTTTAATGACGGGAGGTTTGAGTCAGCTCACATGTTGGTATAAAAGAGTGGAGAGAGAAATTACAAATGACCACTGGACAGGACCAGATCCCCATGTAGACAATTACAAATTGAGTATAAAGAAGAGATTGGAATCTAGAGTGAAAAAAAAATATGCTCAAAATCATTACACTGTTAACAGTCAAATTCAAGGGAAAGAAAAATTAAATATGATTAGAATAATAAAATTATACTGATAGAAGGTAATTATTATCTAGTAATACTATGCATTTTACTGCTGCATTTGTCTGATTTGTTACAATCTTCAGCTTGTTTTCTATGGAACTGAAATGATACACTTTATTTAAACTACCTATAAAATAAACTATGCTATGAGACATTGCTTAATCTGATATAACTGAAAAAATAGCATGAAAAACAAAGGCAGCAGAGGTAATCTAGAGAAAAGTGTTGAAAATTTCAAACTACTCACATATTGGCTACTATGAGAAGACACCCAGGAAAAATACAAAATGTATTTTTAAAAACTAAAACTATAACACTTTCAGTTAGGAAATTTGAAATCTAAACCTAACACACAATTGCCATCTTCTGAAAAGATGTGATTTATTCACTCAATCGATTTTTCACTCATCAATCATTTAAATGATTACCTATTGAATGCTCTGTATACATTCCTATACTGGGGGGGAAGGAGGAAGATTTCAAAAAGAAAGTTCTTTTGGTTAAATACCGTACTATATTATTGGGTATAAAACCACACGCACACGTGGTAGCCAGAGTAGAACCACAGAAAAACAAACAGACAGTGAAGAGCACTGTAGTTGGTCTGCATAAGTCAAAGAGGTGAGAAGCGGTGGTTTCAGATAGAAAAGGATTTCGAGAAGGTTGTTTGCTCGCCATTCACATGCAGTAAAAATTGGCTGACAGGAAGGGGAAGGGGCAGATTGGTAAGGAGGATGATTGCAGACAGACATGTGTAAGCCCAGACAAGAGACCTTCCATTCTAGTCACTTGAATCACTAATCACATTTTACAGCACCCATTTGATTTTAATATTATCTTCACTGATATCAAATAAAAATGTGAACAAGTTACTAATTAGGCAACATAAAAGCATTATTGAGCATAACCTCCCAAACTACTCAACATTTAAAAGATAAAATTTGAAATTATATTAACAATTTCTTCAAGTTAAACTGCAGAAATACGAAATCATAGCAAAATTCTTTTTGAATCAAAAGACAGTAAATTATAACATGGGAGGGACTCTTTGTCCCATTATCTCCGTACGCATGGTTCAGATATTCTCCTTTTCTGTTCTAGGCCTGTTCTCTGTATTTGAACCTATGCAATCTGAATATCTGACACCAGTTTTTCCTTTTAGTGCCAATCCTTTCTAGGGACTTCAATATTCCTGTGAGTAACTCTATAAATGCTTCCTTCTTCCGCCTGCCCCCCCTTCCTTTTTTGCCTCCACAAATATACACAACTGCACAATACTTCCATTACATGTCTACGCATTCATACTAATGACCTTCTAATCTTTGAGTACAGAATTTCAGATTTATCTAATTTGGTTCCCCAACTTCCCAGTATGAAATCACCGCCTCCTCCACTGCCCTCACCCTCACTGTGCTCACTCATAACAACATAAATGCCACATGAGGTCAACTCAAAGACCGAGGCTGTGTTACAAAGACCGTTTTACCAGGGGGGATTCTAGTGACTCTTCATGATATTAAAGTGGTGGCAAAATATGAGGTACATGCAAAAACACTCCTATATTTTGTGAGGGACCGGTGACCAGGACATGAAACTTCCAAGCCTCGATTCTGTAGCCATGTGCTCACACCTCCATCTCCAACCTATCAGCACTACCAAATTCAATAAAACACTTCACTCACCCTGACCCTGTCCTTTCCTTAAGGGTTAAAACATGGAAGGTTATTAGCTACATTGAGAATGTGCACTTTCATAAACCAAAGATTAACTGCATTGTTAATGAAGATAACACAAATCCCAGGTAAAACGGTGCTTTCCCTTTTCTCTTACTTAATAGAATTGACACCTGTCAGTCATACTCAGTACCTGAATTCAGCCACATCTGAGAGGATTGTATTTTTTAAGCAAGTTCTCACAAGATTTAAAAAATAAAAAAGTAGCCAAAACCATCAAGAACTTTCTCTCTCTTACCCCAAATCATTCCAATCTTGGATTATAAAGCATTCTTCACAAATATGAAACTCACCTGATGACCTTTGCTCTACTTACATATTTTAATTTCTCTGATCATTCCTCAAAACCCCCAGGTTGTGATTTCTTCCTTTAGCTACGATCTTCATTCGAGCCAATAAATTTCCATCAAATATTCTGTCACTTTCTTCTCTTCTCTGTTACTTCTCTCCCTCTCCTGTATTCTGGCTTCCAGTATTTCTGCCTACTTAAAGGTGACTATTAAGGTAACCGGGCAATGACAAAAATCGAATCTAAGGAAACATATGCTACACCCAATTTTCTCTTGGGCTCTCATCCACTCTTTTCAGCAGCTGCACCGTGCACTCAGACATCACTGAGAACACTACCGTCTGCATCTCCCCAGGGTGCACACCTTGCAGTGGAGGTGACACCAATCATGCTCCTCTCCGACATCTGGAACTGTATTCAACACTGGCTCTTTCTTAATCCTCAAGTTGTTCCTTTAGTATCTTACTGCTTTTTCCTCTTTTTCTCTCGTCCCCTCTGAATGATTCATGGTTCTTTATTCCAAGTTATCAGTGGCTGGCCACAAACCAAATCCAGAAGGTTCTGGAGACCAGGATGGCCTGGTCCCAAGGGGTCAGACCGAAAGTGACCACATAAGAGCTGCAGTGCCTGTGTCTCCCGCAGAGCCACAGTCCTGCTGCATAAAAGATGGAGTCACTGTGCATCGGGGAAAGGGAGGCTTCACGCACATGATCTCCAATTCAGCTAAATTTCCTAAACATATAGGAGAAATTCATGTATTGAAATGTTTAATTTATTAAAGATTAATACCCACATGTCTGCCAATTGCATAGAATAGATTTCAAAGGCTTCCTTTTTCTCCTTTCCAGAGATGTCATTACTAGTCAGGCAGTGCCAGCATTATTGGAGAAGGTAGGAGAGCAGGAAGCTCTAATATAGACTCACCAATTTATTAAAATATTGCTACATGTCCATATCAGTTTTTAAGTAATCTTATCCCTTTGCCCACCTACTGCAACACCTTAATAGGCCTCTAGGACTCTGCTCCAGCTATGGCCTATGTTCTGATGAATTGGCGGCAAGGCCAACCTGTTGGTAAACCTTCTGAATATCAAAAGGATGGAAATAACTCATTTTGCAATTAGAAATTAATAAATTTCTGAAATTCCTGCCTATTTTTTCACCTCTTACATCGCATCTATTTCCTTCTAGTATGTCCTTTTTACTTCGACGTTGCCCATGTAAAGGACATTCCTCTTAGCAAGTTTCATTATTTAAACTGTTTTTCCACCAACCAACACCAATTCAGACCCCAGCTGGTCCCAATGAAGAATTCTTTTAACACTCAAATTTGACTCTACATATTTATTACTTGGTATTTTGATTACACACTTGCCTGCTTTGTTTCCTTTTAGAAACAAAGATGTCATCCAAAACGTGCAGAAGATCAGAGTAGAAGTGATATAGACAAAGAGAAGGAACAAGTAGAATTTGAAGTGAGTCTTTTATCTTAGACACAGATTTTAAAATAAAATCAGTTTGTTTCAGGTATTTTAGACACTTTATCCAGAACCACACATAAAGACTACTGCCTTAGCATACCTAAAACTCAGCACTTCCAAGTCGCCTGTGCCCAGTGCATTGGAGTGCTTTCACAAGAACAGTGCAATAAGAAAATGCTTCTATGCAGGTTAACCAACTTTGACAATTTTTAGTAATCGTAATTTGACTGTTATAGAAAAAATAAAAAGGAACCATAGGGCCTGGTCTACAACCAGCTGTATTATTTCAGGATTGTGAGGAAGAAGATGAACACATGCCTAGCCAGGGCAGCGAAAAAGACCCTGATGATCAGTGTCGTGGCGGATGTCACAGTCCAACTACCCTCACACTCTACTCTTTAACAATTGGTCAGTGACATGGAAAAGCTAAGTATGTATCAGTTTTTCCCTGAAAATATAATACATTCAGATACACAAGATGAAGCACCTTTATCATCCTCCTAAGATTTACCAATTGGCAGGAGTAGCAAAGTTTGCTACAGAACAGTAACTTTCCCAAAGTTAAGAATAGCAATTGCTGGATTTGGGGAAGACTGTACTGAAACGGTTGCTTGACCCATAGGCAAATAACAGCGGATATTTACTCACTTATTATTATTTTTTTAATATTAAGTATTTCCTAAGTGCCAGCCATGAAAGAAGCTGCCCAGTTTACACTGTTAAACAAAGCTCATTCCCTGCCATGAAGGAATTTATGGTCTTGAGATGATAAGTAAACAGGAAATTACAAATCAGGGTGACAGTGTGAGCAACAAGTAAGAATAGGACGCTATGGAAGGATTCAGGAGTGGCTAACCAAGGCTTGGAAAACCTGGGAAGACTTCTTGATAGAGACATGGCCAAAAATATTTTTAAAGACATTATCCAGGTAAAGGGGCAGGGGTGGGGAGAGAAGGTGAACTTATAATATATTTCACAATAATATTCTATAACATTAAAAATAAAATGTATTGGGTGAAAAATAGTGTCAACCTCCCTATTCAAGATAGGGGTATGCAGCTATTTCGGATGCTGAGAAAAAAAATAGAATGCCATTTTACAAATCGCATTCAAATATACCCCAGGGCTAGCATCTTCCTGGGATTCATGTGCAATTATTTATTTGTTTCTTGGCAGAGTATCTTATCACTAGCCAACACACCTGTTATGCCACAACATTTACATAGAAAAATTTGTTGTTTTACTGAGAAATCTTGCTATCCTCTAAAATGCCTAAGATGTCTAGAAATGATGAAGACTGACGCATGTGCATTTAGATTTATAAAGATTTTGTTCATGCCATTCTTGGATTTTCTTTAATACTTTTTCATTAATTCATCCACTCATCTATAGCATTAGAATACAGCACTATAATTACTCTAGTCCTGTGAGTTTCTGTTATATGGTGTTTTTACTATGTTTGAAGAGTTCTGAACTAGGGAAAATAAAAATATGAAAATGGACCCATCATACGGTATAGGCACTATTATTATTCTTTCTTTGCAGTGCTGTAAACAGACTCACACCTCAGGTCAGAAGTAATGGAGACTTAGGATTCAGGGGTCAAGGACTAAAAACAAGGGCTAATAGGAGCTAACGGGGCTAAAAAAAACCTTGCTTTACCATTGAGTAGCTCCAAACTTCCATGTCCTCATTTGTAAAATGAGGATACTAATAGTTGTTACCTTTGACATGAAATAACATATAACACATTTAGCCCATCACCTGATACTAATATGCTCAAGTATTTCTAACATTATAGATTAAATTATTTTTGTATTCCTTAAATGTAAAGCTAGTTATAAAAATTTAAGTTAAAAATTATTTTGATTCAGTCAGATATGTAAGACTCAGAAGTTCTGTCATTTCTCTGACAGAAATGCCTTGTCAAAGGAAGCATCTAAGAAAATCCTGAATGGTAGTCTGACAGTGAATAAAATTCATGTAGCCAAATCTCAGTGAACTACTAGCAAGCCAAGTCCAACTGCATATTAAAACAATTATACACCATGACCAAGCAGGATTTATCCCAGGAATGCAAAGTTACTATGTTTCAAGAGTTCTAAACTGGGGTTCAACAGTATAATATACCATATTAGGGGAACAAAGGGGGGGAAATCCACATGATCTTGTCAAATGATGCATAAAAGGCATTAATTCACAAGAAAGTTATTAGAGCTAATAAATGAATTCAGCAAAGTTGCAGGTTACAAGATCAACAATCAAAAATCAATTGTGTGTCTATAGAACAGAAATGAACAATGAAAAAAGGAAACTAAGAAAGCAATTCCACTCGTAATAGCATTTAAAAGAATAAAATATCTAGGAATAAATTTAACCAAGGAGGTTAAAGACTTACATGAAACTATAAAACGCCACTTAAAGAAATTAAAGAATAATTTCAGTTGCATTGAAAAATAAATGGACGTGGGGGCAGGGAGCATATGGGAGGGCTCTGTACCTTCTGCTCAGTATTGCTGTGAAACTAAAACTACTCTAAAAAATAAAGTGCATAAACAGATAGACAGGCAGACACAAAGACAGGTAAATAGAAATACATAGCACGTTCATTGATTGGAATATTTAATATTGTTAAGATGTCAGTACTACCCAAAATGATCTACAGATTCAACTCAATCCCTATCAAAATTCCAACATCCTCTTTTAGAGAAATGGAAGAGCCAGTCCTGAAATTTATATAGAATTTAAAGAGATCCAAACAGTCAAAACAACCTTGACGAAGAGAACAAAGTTAGAGTATTCACACTTCCTGGTTTTAAAACTTACAATGATGCTACAGTAATGAAAACAGTGTGGTGCTTGCTTAAGAATAGACATGAAGACCAATGGAAGAGAACTGAGAGTCCAGAAATAAACCCATACGTTGATGGCCAATTGATTTTTGACAAGGGTGCCAAGTCTCTTCATTAGCAACGGAATAGTGTCTTCAACAAATGATGCTCGGACAACTAAATTTCCACAGGTGAAAGAATGAAGTTGGACCCCTTCATCACACCATATTGAAAAATGAACTCAAAATGGAACAATCTAAATATAAAAGCTAAAACTATAAAACTGTCAGAAGAAAACATAGGGGAAAATCTTTATGACTTTGGGTTTGATAATGGATTCTTATATATGACACCAAAAGTATGAGCAATAAAAACAATAGATAAACTGGACTTCATCAGAATTGAACTTTCATGTATCATAGGACATTAACATGAAGGTAAAAAGACAACCTACAGAATGGGAGAAAATCTTTGCAAATCATTTATCTGATAAGGGTTTAATATGCAGAATATATAAAGAACTAAAACTCAACAAAAAGACAAACACAATTTAAAAATGGGCAAAGAAGTTGAACAGCCATTTCTACAAAGATATACAAATAGCCCATGAAAAGACACTCAAGATCATAAGTCATTACATAAATGCAAATTCAAACCACAATGAGATACCATTTCATATCACTAGGATGGTTATAATAAAATAAATAAGTAAATGTTAGTGAAGATTTGGAGAAATTAAAAGCCTCATACATTCTAGTGGAAATGTAAAATGGTTCAGCTGTAAAATGTAAATGGTACAGTTTGGTGGTTCCCCAAAAACTTAAATGTAGAATTGCCATATTTTCCAGCAATTCCATTCCTAGGTATATTACCCCAAAGAATTGCAAACAGGAATTCAAAGAGAGACTTGTACACCAATGCTCATTGCAGTATTAGTCACAATAGCCAAAAGGTGGAAACCCAAGTGTGCATCAACAGATAAACAAAATGTGGCATATACACACAGTGGAATATTAGCCATAAAAAGCAATGAAGTTTTGATATATGCTACAACATGGATGAACCTTGAAAACATTATGCTAAGTGAAATAAGCCAGACACAAAAGGACAAATATTGTATGACTCCACTTATATGAAATATCTAGGACAGGCAAATTCATAGAGACAGAAAATATATTAGAGCTTAACAGGAGGTAAAAAAGGGGGGAGGTGCGGAGTTACTGCTTAATGGGCACAGAGTTTCTATTTGGGGTTATGACAAAGTTTTGGAATAGATAGTGGTGACGGTTGCACAACACTGTGATTATAATTAATGCCACTGAATTGCGCACTTAAAAATGACTAAAATGGCAAATTTTGCTATATGTATTTTACCATAATTTTTAAAAATTTATGTAGCTAAAATTTTGTTGTTATTTTCGTTTGGCATAATTTGCTATGCAGGTAGCATCTGTCTTCACTAACAGTAAATAAATCACAACCATGTTAGTAAGTTTCTGGATGTATAACCTTAAGACCTATATCTACTCCCTCTAAAAATAGAATAGATATGTAATAAAATTAAGTAAATGAAAAAAATGAGCAAATTCATGAGTAAATGAATAAACACATGACGGCAAGAATTTTTTTTAAGTGCCGTCTCTGGGTGACTAATCTTTGATTTTGTTGTTTTAAAACCATACTGCTATTATTGATTCAGCATTACCAAAGAATTTCTGTTTTTAGGTTCATTTTAAAGACTGAGTAGATCCAAGAAGATAACACTTCACGAATACTGGGATACTATAAAATGGTTTCTTGCTAATTATTTTTTTAAGTAATACTCTGTTGAATGTGATGCTCTCCTATTGTAATGTTGTATGTAAAAATCTTAATAAGCCCAAGGCGATACCTTATGAATTAAATTCACTTGTTTTTTTCACTCAACTATTCAATAAAAATGAATATACTAGCATGTATCGCCACTTATTAAAACACAAGACCACCTTCTTAGAGAAGCAGATTTATCACTATGCCAAAAAGTTAATTGCTTGTTACAGTGTGTTAAGGAAAAATGTGAATTCTTCCTCTAACCATTTTTAACACTATGAATAAAAAGCTTTTAAACATCTCTTCCATTTTATTTTGTTTCCCATTGAGACAAGGAGACATGCTTCCTAAGGGGAAAAAAAATCTTCTCTAAATTGTCAAATTTCAGTTTTTATTTGGTTAGAATAATGTCAAAAAAACAACAGAGACTAGTTTTTGTACAAACAAGTTTTTTTTAATGAAATTATTTTCAGGAATGGACAGAACAGCAACTCTATATAAGCTCTAAAAATTTAGGCAGTAAGTATCTCATCTGATGAAAACCCTTCAAATTCTAGAAAAGCACAATAGGGACCTTGTTAGAAATGTGTTTTTGGCATAATCTGATAATATACAAGCATTTGGCCCTTGCTGTCAACATTTTAAATGATGTCAGTCAATATTTATCTAACACATCAGCTCAATTACAATTTTCTCATTGATTCCTAGATATAAAAATCTTTGCATAACTATCAGAGAAAAACTTCGATAATCTTAGGACATATTTACACCACTAAAATATCTGCAAAGACAGCATCCTTTTCCTCAAATGTTTCTTGTTTCCTTTTCCACATCAATCCACATGAGTCACATGAAATGGCCAGTGAAGACACCAACAGTTCCTAGGAGGTTGCTTATGGTTGTGGCCATGATAGTCCATATGCCCCCCTTGAATCTCCTCTCCATGGAAACTCTGACACAGAACTTCAAAGCTTAACCACCACTGCTGGCTTCTCATCCTTCCATATGGTTCTCCCAGCTGTCTCTAAGGCCCTCTTTATCTCCAACTCCATTCTGAACATCCTTCCTTGCTTCCACTGTCTTTTAAAAACTTTAATCATTTCCCTACCTCGCTTCCAGAACCTTCATTCAGCCTCTGATTTATCTGTAAAGACCCTACATGGAGATCACTAGACTCCTAGACCGGGTGAGCAACAAACAAGGTGGGGCCCGTTAGACAGGCTGGTGAGTGGGCATGTCAGAACATCAGAAGTAGAAGACTCCCTAGACCCACATGGAAAAATGAGAGATGACAAACACGAACATTTACATGTTCGTTTCTCAAGCTCACCTTACAATAAATGTTGTTAAATGAATGAATTCATGCATGAATGATCTATGGTACCATTTTCATAATCATTCCAGGAATGTTATTTGGCACATATGCATTCTTGCTTTAGAGCGAAATCATCACCACAGTAATAACCATACCAGGGCTCTTTCACCTGTAATGTGAGATACTGCAGTTTTTGAAGTTCTATATTACATCCTAAGCAAGCATTACAGTAGTCCCACTGTCCTCTTGGTTGGGGCATACTGACGCATAATGTATGGGATAAGACATATAGACAGCTAATAACATCTGCACTTAAATAGCAAATGAATAGGAACCCACAGACCACTAGCCAAAAGTGGGGTAGAAATACTCCAGGCTTGTTTAAAGAAGTATTAATTAAGTCTGCCAGTTGTAAACTCTTAAAAAGAGCATAAGACAGTAGTTCTATAGTAAACCTTGTCTGTAAAAACTATACTAACCACTTAAATCCCCTTCACGTAGGCACTTGTCGAGAATCTTAAAATATTTTAAAAGTATGTCAAATTTTTTTCTGGTCACTGGTGGATTCCGCAGGTAATTTCTGGATATTCATCAAATAACATTTCCCAATGTCTATAATGCTCTGCAATCATCATGTTTTAATAGATTTATCAAGAAGAAACATTTCCTGTTAATTACTGCCTTAATATAATTTTATACACACTTCTGAATGGTGTTACTGCTCCAGTTTTTGAAAGGAAGGTGAAAACACCTGATTTTTATAAATCAAAAAGACACAAAAGGTACAAATTGATCAGAGAATAAAAGCACATTCAAAGAATAAAAAGTCAATGCTTCCCTAGAATTCTTCCTGGTAAAACATACACTGTAATTATTTTCCCACATTCACTATGACACTATTCGGTGCTAAATATTCATTCTTGGAATAAATCTGAATTTGGAACTATTCATCTTTTTTTCAAATAGCTGACATGCTGCATAAACAAAGTTTGTGTAGTTTTTTAAAAACAAACAATATACCATGTGAACTTTGATTTATGATACAATTTATCTCTTTCTATCTCTCTCTGCTATACATAATTCAGATCCACATAGAATGGTTCCTATACCATTAATATTTTCCAGCTCTTTTTGGCGTTAAGGCTGTGGTATTTTTAAATGTTTCAAATGTATGCCAATTTATCATTAATATGATAGTCGCATCACTGCTATTTTAAACTGTAATATCTGGGAGTTCACAACTTGGCATATAAAACTTGCCAGATGATGATGATAAAACATAACTTGCTATAACCTAGTTTTAGAATTGTTCAAGAGAAAAAATAAAATGCAACCTCATTATTTCTAAATCCAAAGATATCTGAAATATTTTTAAATGGTTTCATACACATGTGAAATTATTAAAAACACAAAAGGTAGGAGGTATTAGGCTAATTTCTTTTCTTTGATTTTTTTGTCCAGTTTACAGAAAAATCAAAACAAGCAATTTTGAAAACATTAAAACTTCCCATATTGTTTAGAAAAATATTTTTCTACCTGTTAGGAAAATATACTTTTTCTCTTACTAAAATTACATTAATAATAGATTCTTTAGGGCCGGCCCGGTGGCGCAGCGGTTTAGTTCGCACTTGGCAGCCTGGGATTGCGAGTTCGGATCCCAGGCGCCCGTGGACACACTGCTTGTCAGCCATACCGTGGCGGAAGATGGGCACGGATGTTAGCCCAGGGCCAGTCTTCCTCAGCAAAAAGGGGAGGTTTGGCAATGGATGTTAGCTCAGGGCTGGTCTTACACACACACACACTCCTTTTTTAAAAATTAAGTAATCACATTTGACCTAACCTATCACTCATGGCCTATTAGGCAATTAGTCTATGCTAACAAAATTATCTGTAGGTTTACTTAACTAGACAACTCTCAAACAACATGAACTCCATTTAACAAACCTATTCTGGAGGCAATTTTTAATTTTTCGATGTGACCTTAGAAATTGTTTTTTATTCATTCAATGAAGTTTCTGAATGTCCACTATGTATCAGGTATCAGATCAGACTACGAATATAGAAATGAAAAGAAAAAACTTCCACTCTTAGTACACTGGTGGGCTTTATTTTTTCATTAATTTACCTAATCATATTTTTAGAATTATCATAAACGTGCATTTTCCCCCAAAGATTCAATAAAGCATGCCTTTTCAGTATTCATAATGTCAAAAATCCCAAAACTATGAATGACAAGACACATTAGACGTTATGTCTTATACTAACCTTCCCTGATGTGAAGAAAAGTATTCCAAAGAGGTGCAGTGATCTCTCCGGAATCATGTATGTACAAGGTAACAGAGCTGAGTCTAAAACTCTGGTCTGAATTCAATTCAGTGCTCTTTCCTCAGTGCCAAATTGCATTCATACAAAGGGTTATGACTGCTCATTTGCATAACATAGATTCAAAACGGCGCTCTAAAAACCTGGTAGCCTTTCTGTATTCATAGCCCACAAACATCTTACTTGCTCTCCCTCCAATTTTAAATTTCTGTAATTAATCATATAATAAAATCCTACCAGAAATGGAAAGCATAGGCAACATTTTTAAAAAGTACTGTATACTGTATCCACTCTCTGAATTTGGAATGAAATAATTGTTCATAACAATGAAAAAATGTTAAGCATTAAAAAAGAAATATTGAGATACTCAGCCAGAGATCTGTGAACAAAATGGCTGCCCTCAAATAAAAAAGTGTTAAAATTTTTAAGCGTATTATTCAGTCATATTGAAAATACAGTAGTCCCCTTATCTGCAAGGTATACCTTCCATGACCCCCAGTGGATGGCTAAAATCACAGATAGTACCAAACCCTAGATATACTATGTTTTTTCCTATACATACATACCAATGAAAAAGGTTAATTTATAAATTAGGCACAGTAAGAGATTATCAACAATAACTAATAATAAAACAGAACAACTGGTACCAGCCCGATGGTGTAGTGGTTAAGTTCACACACGCCGTTTTGGCGGCCTGGGGTTTACAGGTTTGGATCCCAGGTACGGACCTACGCACAGCTTATCAAGCCATGTTGTGGCGCTAAAATAGAGGAAGATGGGCACAGATGTTAGCTCAGGGCCAAACTTCCTCACCAAAAAGAAAATAAAGAAATAAACAGAATTATAACAATATACTGTAATAAAAGTTATATGAATGTGGTCTTTCTCAAAATGTCTTACACTGTACTTACCCTTCTTCTTGTGGTGACATGAGAGGATACAATGCCTACGTGATGAGATGAAGTGAGGTCAATGACGTAGGTATTGTGAAGTAGCGTTAGGATACTATTGACCTTCTGACCGTATGTCAAAAGGAGAGCCAGTTGCTCCCGGACCATGGTTGACTGTGGGTAACTGACACTGCAGAAGGTAAAACTGCAGAGAAGATGGGACTGCTGTAGTTAAAATCCAAGTCATCAAATATTTCCAGTATGGATTCTCTTGACACCAGAGGGCTACAAAACTCCCAAAATGCTCTCTGAAAAAGTTTTCAAGTTTTCAACTGTTGCATATAAGTATCACTATACTTTGCTTTTCTGAAATCATGATTTTGAAAAAAAACATATATCCTTGAAGCAACCGTCTCATATCACAATGTATCTTCCACTCATAGTGCAGCAGGAAAGATAAACATTTACCTTAACCCTCTTTAAGGAAGACCCAATTTTTACTTTCTTACATCTTAAGACTGCCTATGAATTAAAGATTACCACAGGGAAATCATGATTGGGAGGGAGCAGGAGGAAAGAAAAGGTAGATGGGGAAGAGAAGAGGGAAATAGGATTTAGGTGTGGAGTGGAGGAAAGGAAAGAGCAGAGACCCAAAAGGAAGGGACCAGGAGAGGCAAATGTAGTCAGAAAGTGTCCCCTGTGACGGCTGGGTCCCACCAGGGAACTCTAGGCCAACTACACAGACAGGACAGAGAAACAGGGGCAGGCAGCTTGACAGCTATCCTAAAAGGCTCCAAGATCTTTAGGGTGATTCTCCTTTACTCTTTGGTGCTCCAACTTGGAAATGACTCCAAGAAAACTCAAAATTCTTCTCAAAAACTATATATTGCCTCCCTGTCACAGGAGGCCCATGTCTTTGGACGAATGTGCTTCTCAGAGTCTTGGTTGAGTTGTTCCCTCTGAGAGTACCCAGGGTCAGATGTCTGGTGTCTTATTTTCCTTGTGGCCTTATCCGCTTCTCAAGGCAGGGGCCAGTCTCGTTCATCTTTGAATGCCCTGTAGTGCTCAGCGCTGTGTCCCGCCCACGGTGAGTGGTCTCTAAAGTACACCGACGAGAACTGCAGCTATCTCAAGGTTTCCTATTTCAGAGTTCACCTCAACTTCAATGTTGGTATATTTTAGCGGCAGTCGTGTCCCAAATGAACACCTTGGTCCCAACTGAGCTTCTGTAAGCAATGTTGGGCTCCTCCGTGGCTGTGCTGCTCCTAAGGATGCTCAGAGGGCCCAGGAGCCCAACAGCAAGAAAAGAAAATGCATAAGGAAAAGAATGCTAAATGGGAAAACAAGCCACAAAAACTAAGCAAGGCTGCCATGGACCTCCAGCCCACCTCTGAGAGATGCACGAGAGACTCAGCGGCTTGTGTGAAGCTTGGTTAGAGCAACATGCCTCCCTGGATGTGGCATCTTCCCAGAGCTGTTCCACTCACTCTAAGCAAGGATTTTCATTACTATAAAGCACACTGTTCCCTGCACATGTATGCCACAAGCATTGTCTTAAACTTTCCACATTCAAGAATAATCCTAGCTAGAAGTTGGGTTTTTCCTCTGAATGTAGCCGTTAGCTATTCTCTTTCATTACCATGTGGCATGAAGGAATTGTGTTTTGCCTAATTTCTCTGCTTCATATTGTCATATTGCTCACAAATGGCATCCCAAAACCATCAAGTTCAGGATCCAAGACTCTAAACTCTACATAAATACATAACTCTATACTTAGAAGATTAGTATTCTCTTCTATTTTCAGAAAAATAATGGTGTAATATTCAACAGATACAACATTTTAGAGCCCAGAGATTTCAGATTTCAATAGTACAAATTCATGTTCAACAAGATTTGGTCTTCAATAGACTGATTTCTAAATTCAGTTTTATAACGTGTGTGTGTGTGTGTGTGTGTTTGTGTATGCATCTGTGTTCATTCCATTTTCCACTTTTGCTAACTTACTTGTTCTTACCTTGTCTGGAGCACTTTGAGAAGATGCTTTGGGAGCCCTCTCTTCAGAAGGAGATTTGAATTTTCCCAAAATACATCTTGCCTACAGTTTGAGAAAGTTTATAGGATCTCTGAAGTGGACCATGACCTCTCTGCTAAAAACCTCTGTGGCAAAGCCAGTGGTGCTCTCTTTTGTTCCTAATCAATAAAGCCCCCAATATCTATACAGGTTACTAAACTGCTAGTATTTGACCACCTGTGTAGACAACAAGAATTGCAAATTCCATTTTTCTAAAAGGTTCACGGAACCATATTGTGAAATGCTGTCAATATGAAAACAGCCCTGTGAAACATGCAAAATTAAAATGACTGAAACTACAACAACATCTTACTTAAATTATGCTAAAACGAAATCCAGGAGCAGTATGGGGAAATTTGCTGAGAAAAGAACAGAGCCTTCAAATCTCCGCTTAGTGAGATGCTAAGGCAAATGAAAAGCATTCACTTTAACCTTAGTTAACTTTTTCCTCCTAAGCTCAATTTCCATATTCTTTAAATGTCTTAAAATTAGTGAAATGATTTCATTTATATTATCTCCACCCCAAATTTATAACTGAGGCAAAATCAAATGTGTACCATCTCATCACATCCGCCCTTCATCGGAAGCCAGCACCATAATCCGGCATCTGAAGAGAGCTGAAATGAAGGCAATGTGTCTGTCCAAGGGGCCTTACAGCAGATGTAAATTTCTTTACTCTTTCAGATAAAAGGGCAAATTATTTAATTCACTCCAATTCAACAAGCATTTATGGAACGGTGAAAACCACTGTTCTGGGATATGGAGGGAGAAGAATACAAAGATTCTTGGAAGGTGCCTGCCTTTCCTCCAAGAGCCCATGACGTCCTGAGGGAGACCGAGGTGCACGCTGTGAATGCAAGGCAGGCTGTAATGCAGGTTGTAACTGAGATACACACAAAGGGAAGAGACACTCATGTCCATGATGGAGCTAGAAGGCTTCATGGATGAGGCAACACCTGAGCTGGTCCTTGAAGGATGTAACCTCTAGTGCTGGGGGCAGGGAGGAGGAAGAAGCTCCTGGAACAGCTGGACCAACTAGTTGGTTGTAGGACCCAGTGCAAAATGAAATTGCGGGGCCCCTTGATTAACATGATTAAGAACTTCAAGACAATGACAGCAAAACATTAAATCAAGTGCAAGCAGCGCAGGCAGCAGTGGGAGAAGCACAACAGGCACGGTTGGGAGACCATGGGCAGTTCTGCAGGGGCAGGTGCCCAGCGACCTCAACCACCGAATGCGTCATGTGGCTGAAGACAACTGGAAAATTCTTCTATTAACAAAAATGAGGCATTGCTAGCAATACGTCAGGGATGGGGAAAATGAGGTGCTTACAGAATGCAGACAGAATATAGAAATCAAACAAACAAACTCCAGAATATGGATTCCTGTATCCTCCCTAAGCCTAGGCTGAGTGAGTCTGTCAGTAAAAGTGGGACTCCACTTGCCAGTTACTTTGTACTGGGGTAGTGGGAGGTTGGGGGAAATGAAGAGCATCTTCTCTTTCTTTCCAATTTACTGCCAATTGATATGCAAAAAAATTAGAGGGAGTAAGTTTTAAAGCAGATGAAGAAACAGGTATTCACATTTTTAGTGTGACATAATATTTCCAATTCCTGCCTTTTTCCCCAGATTCAACAACAACAGATTGTCAACCAATGCTCTGATAAGGCCTCCAGATTAGCAACGATTCTACTGGCATTGTTTTCCTTACACTACACATGCTTTCAGTTTTACAGTTCAGTAGCAAGTAGAGCTGCACAGCTCCTCACATTAGCCCCGAAGCTACTTTAAGCTACAAGCGGCTGCTCTGTAAGCATTGGAACAAATTCTCTGTAGTCCCCATAGAAATCCCATGGAATGCAGTTTCCTGCTGGTTTGTTACACTGCATCAGAATAATGAGAATACGAGGAGAGCCTACCAGATTATGCAGTGAAACAATACCCGCGCACCATAGTCCACCCAGAAAGACTTTAACCCTTCTCTTCTGCAATTAAAGCTTCCTATTTACATTGAGGTTGTTTGTGAATAACCCCACCAGGGAGTCAACTCAACAAAAATAAATCACCCAGTGCTTTCTGAGAGGCCAAGCCCAGGGCTTGGCACCTAGCACAATCAGTATTTGTTGAACAAATGATGAATGCTGACCCATTTATCCTGATTGATTTCTCTCTGCCCCAAACCTACCTTACACTCTGCTAAATTTGCCTCTCTTACACCTTTTATAGAAGACTTCAATACATTTTTTCCTACATTTTTAAACCATTCCCTTATGAATTCTCATGACTCTATATCAAAGATTCTATTAAATTCATAATGGGATAACCATGAAAAGGGAAATTATTGTATTAATTCCCTGTCGCCAGTACAGAAGGCAGTCAGCACACTAACAGCAAAAAAAAAAAAAAAAAACCTCAAATGTAACCAGTTTCCCTCCTCTGTGCTACAATACAGGATGAGCACTGGGGTCCTGAGAGTCAGCATGCCATCTCTGCCTCTTACTAGCTCTGGACATCCAGCAAGTTACTCAACCTCCCTGTGCCTTGATCTGCTCGTCAGTAAAATGGGGATACAAAGGGAAATTACTGTATGTAGTTATTGTGAAGATTAGGTGAGACACCATAAAGCACTCAGTAAAGTCCGGTACATGGCAAGTATTCAATAAATACTCGCTACCGTCACTATTTCACTCCTAGCAACCGGGATACTGTATCTCTCCAATTTTTAAAAAAATTATCCAGTTAAAAAATATTTTAAAATATTTAAATGATATAACATTTCAGAATAAACAAACATGAATTTAAGAGGCAACCGAGAATATTTGTGAGCGACGAAAATTTCTTCCTAAATGGTTTAAAAATGTAGAAAAAAATGTATTGAAGTCTTCTATAAAATGTGTAAGAGAGGCAAATTTAGCAGAGTGTAAGGTAGGTTTGGGGCAGAGAGAAATCAGTCAGGATAAATGGGTCAGCATTCATCATTTGTTCAACAAATACTGATCTAAGACTGATTACATAAAACAAATAGCTTTACTCTTGAGTCACTTGGTAAGATTTCTATTCCATTTTCCAATAAGTAAAAGTTCTTAACAAAATTGAAATTTCATAAAACTATTTTGTAAATACATTTCCTTATGGAATTTGATCAGTCTTTTAATATTTTGTCTTATAGGAGAAAGAAGGAAAACCATTGGCTCTCCTTATACAATATACAAGCTTGAAAAAACAAATCGGAGAACACATGGATTTTCACCAGTACTGAATTCAAACCTCACATCAAACCTTATTATCGGTTTGAAATATTTGGCTGTGCAAAAACCAACAGACCAGCTCTTTCTAAAAGAATTCTGTCATTTCTTCACTCCCCATAACCCTGCCAGCTTCCCAACGCTCCTTTGACAGTATAATCAGTCAATTCAATCAGAGAAATTCTAAAGTACAATGGTAATTTTCTCTCACTTTTTTCTTTACACTGTCAGTTCAAGCCACCTGCTGAAAGCATTGATGTGGAACAGCTCAGTATTAGCTCTGAAATTAGTACCAGTCCCCAGTTAAATACCTGGCACATTTGGTGTAGGATAGAGACTCTTAATGGCATATAAGCCCATCAGTAGAATTGGCGCATTATTTAAGCTAGCCTTTTTCCAAGTCATTCATACTGGCCCTTGATGGTATCACAACACAAGACTGAAAGTCAGCCAGGAAAGGAAAATGGGTTCAAGGACATAGATCCCAAATTTGAAAGATGATACTTCCATATAAATATTCTTAAGCATGATGTCACCATGATCTACCCTAAACAAATTTCTAAATTCAATATCTAGCCTATAATGATAGCTAAAACATCCAATATTTTCCTTTAAATTTCAACTCGGAATTTGCTACCGTGTGCACATTTTTCACAGGCACATTTAAACAGAAAGTAAAGTGCAATTACCTCTGGTATCTTACATGTTCCAACACCTTGCCTGGCCTGCCAAGCTCAGCAGGTAGGTCTGTGAGCACTGACTGAGGCCGCAAGGATGAAAGGCATTTACTACTTCTACTCAGAGGGTCATCAATGGACAACCTGTACAAGATTTATGCTCTAAATAATAAATGAACTAAACACCTTGAGGTAATTGGCTGTGTGAAGCTTCACAATAGGCCAGATAGCTTGTCTGAACAAAGTAAAATAAGATTAAATAATGAATGAGGAGTGCAGAGAATTCCAGGCCAAACTAAACTGCACAGCTTTTTTTTGAAGTGAAAGTAGGTGGTGAGACAGGTTTTCACGGTTTTAAGAGGTGTCCCTGGGACTTCCTCTTTCTCTGTCAACAGAAATTATTTCAAAGATACATGTTTTTCTAGATTTCCAGTGTTGGGTGCATAGCAGCCAGTCCTAGAAGTTCAAGAAACAGCCCTCTGAGTGATGGAAGTTTGTCCAAAGTCTACCCAACACTCAATTCCACTTGCATTTTATAAAGACAGAACCAATATCCAATGATGTCTGGGGGAAAAATATCAGAGCAAACTTTTGAAAAATAATGTTTCTGACACATGTACAGATTTAATACCATCTGCCACTGCAGGGACCAATAAAGAAAGGTTCTGTCAAACAGATTTCCAAGTCAGTTGCAGTGTAGACACTCCTCTTGGGCTTTTTTTTTAAAGAAGTTGATAATGTTTGATTGCTAGCTTTGGAAAGAGTAAGAAATTGTAGCCTTTGGATAGTCAAGCCACAAGCATGAGAAGAGTCTAAAGGGAAACAGAAATCCAGACACAGATCCAGGCATGTGTATGGATGCCAATTTCATTATAATTTTTTCATATCATGCTTAGCTTTCCTTATTTAACTTTTTTAAAGATCAGAAGATTAAAGAGTCATTGTTAATTCTAAGTGTGATAATTGTCTGAGGCTATGTAAATAAAAACGCCCACATCAGTAAGAGATGCACAGGGAGGTAGTCACAATTTTAAAGAAATGATGTCTGGAACTTGTTGGAAAACACCATACGAAAAAAAAAATGAAGTGGAGGTTAGATAAAATAAGATTGGAAAAATATTAATATCTGTTGACTCCAGATATGGCTACATGGAGATTCTTACTCTATATTCCTCTTTGTTGTATGTTTGAAAATTTCTGTAATAAAAAGTTCACTTTTCAAAGAGTATAAGTACAAGTGCCTAACAGTCCTGGATCAACACAAATGTGAGTTGGTACAGAAGAAAAGGCTCTTTTCAAGGCTTTGCAAAATCCCATCACCAAATATGCATTGAGTCCACTCTGAGCCAGGTATGGAGCCCACCGTCTACCAGTGATGAGGAAGCATGAAGCTCCCTGCGCGTGTCTGCAGGAGGGCGGGCGCCCTCAGGCTTCCCCTCTTAATGGAGGGGAGCAATCAGCTCTACCACCTGGCTCTTCAGCCTTTAGGGCTCAGGTTAAATGTCACCCCCTCACAGTAGCAATTCCTATTTCCCATATCTTACCCTCACTCTGTTGGTCTCTACCTCAACCCCTGCTTGTTTCCTTCAGAGTGCCTATGACAATTTGTAGTTATTTTACCTGTCTATTCCTTCTTTGCCTGGTTCCAGAATACAGAGCCAATGGGAACCCTGTCTTTCCAGTCTCCCCATATTCCTTGGCTGCAGGATTATCAACTATTGATCGCTTCCAAACACCTACCACTTAAACTGTGGAGGAATCTATCACAAGCTTACTGCTTCCATTCCCAAGCACATATACTCCTTTTAGACTACAGAACCAGCATTTGAAATATGTAAATCAGTGTGCCAAGCAGAGTGACACAGCAATGTGTTAGTATTAGTATCCTCATTCTTAAGTTTTCTTAAACATATAGCATTTGCTGATTAGAAGAGTTGAGGCCCAGTGCAGGCTGTCCCAAAATACATCACAATGGCATATTGATTATTTTGAACTAAAGTTACTTGAGAAGCAGCCAATGCAAAAAAAGGCATTTTGACACTCTCTGTTCCCCAGAAAGCAGGAAATTCATCTCCCATGTGAAAGACACAATTCCCACACCAGGAGATAGAGAGACATCCTTATCACGAGAGCTAAGGAATTCAGGGCTGAGAAGCCTGTATTAACAAACCTTGTTACGTTTTTTTTTTTTTTTTTTTAACTAATTTACTACCCTAAACCCAAACTCTGCTTAGATTCCTTACTAATTAAGCACCCAAAACTAAGTTTCCTTGTCCTGTCAAATCCTCACAAATATATGGTTTCTCTGTGTAAAAAGTGTAAAAGCTGCCTGCTTTGGTCATTTCTCTGAGCATTATGTTTATGATCTCCCATGCATATGTATTAAATTGGTTTTTCTCCTGTTAATCTGTCTTGTTAATTTTACTTTTACTCCAGCCACAAGAACTCAAGAGGGGCAAGGGGAAAATTTCCCCCTCCCTGACAAAAGAAAGTGGTAGGGAACTTGAGCTTTGGGGTCAGACATACCTCAGTTTTAACTTCTTTCTATTAGCTCTAAATTTGGGCAAGTTACCTAATATCTCTGATCCTTGCCGTCTTCATCTATAAAATGGACAGGGTACTAAATAACTCACAAGGTTTTGAGGAGTCAAAAGTCATATATGCATGATTAACATAATCATATATATATAAATTTAGGACAGTGCTTGGTACATAGTAGTCATTCAATAAATGTTTCCCTTGTGCTCTTAATATTGCCCCCTTCTAACACTTTCAGTAAAACTGATATAGGAAATATTAAAAATTCAACCTGGGTAGATGACTTCAGTCTTTTTGATCTGGAGGATATATTTAAGTTACCTTAACATTCCCCAACTTGCTAAAGAAAAGCTGTCACCAAAGTCACATGAATGTGCACTGAAATATTTGTCATCTTCTGACATTCTTCACTGTTTTTGAATTACATGTATTTAACTCAATTTCCAATTTTTCCAAAATATGCTCAAGAACATACTCCTTCAATATGCACTACAATAAAAGACTAGTCAGGAGGGAATGAACTTAACATATCAGTTCAAGAAACTGTAAAAGAAATGCCCCAAAGGGCACATGCTAGGCAGCCAATGCCACACTGTGGAACTTCAAAGATGGAACCAAAAACCAGGGGAGGAAGTTAATGTGGACAGCAGACTTCAAGAAGTTCCTAAGGTTCTGTGACTTTTTAAAAAACAAAAAAAAGTTAAAAAAAATAGTCAGAACCTTTTAAAATAATACAGAGTCTATATTTGAAAGATGGATGAAGCCATAGACTTTTCTTTGGCTCATAGTTAAAATATTAATTCAGAGTTTTCACTAAATCTGAAAGAATCATAAAATAGTCACTGCTTTTTGATTACCTATTTGCTTTTTAATATAGTCATAATATTTCAAAACTGGGTTAATGAACCCAGAAAGATAGATTTTTATATTCCCATTTTATAGACAACGAAATTAAGGTACAGAAAATATAACGGGCTCAATCATGCTATCATTAATGAGTGGGGAGGCTAGGATTTAAATGCAGGTCTTAGATTTAAAAATACGCTATCTCTCATGTCATATACTTGACTTTTACCAGGCAAAGAGTGTAAAAAGAAAGTTTTATACATATCATTAATCTTGCCACCATGTGAGTTAAATTTAGCTAATTACAATTCTTTTATTATATGCACATTAAAATAATTTCATTTTTAAAAATCTAAAATTGTTGAGTTTGTTTTTAATTTAGATAAATTTGCCCCACGCACTTAAAATTGCAAGTCAGTATTGTCTCTGCCTCTATGCTTAAGATGATTTTTCTTGTAGAAGTGGCAGTTAATAGCAAACTAATCAAGAAAGAGGTGACAGTCATTTAACATGATAATTAGACATTATATATATTAATTTGCCCATGTAAGGGGCAATAAAAAATAGACTAAAGACATTGATTTAAGTTCTGAACAAGAGAAATCTGAAGTCGACTAGATATCCATAAGTCCACAAGAAAATGCGTTACCTCATCCACTGGTAAACACAGCCCCAAACTATCAGCTGCGTCACAGTTACTATCAACCCAACGCAGCCTCCAGAGCCCACAAAGTGATTTTGGGGCCTCAGCTGATGAATGGATTCAGAATGTCTGCCTTAGGTAGTGGGTCTATATGCAAACTAAAATGGGGAATTATACTATTTTTTTTTAAAAGCCTATAGAAAACAGCCATGACCCCCTTTCCTTATTGTCTACAATAATCAAATTTTCCTTACTACTACTAAATATCCTTTTCACTTACTAACAGTAAGTCCTAGTAGACTAGGAGTAGAATCCTCCTTTAAGGCATCCCCTTCCTATGGCCTTTGTACCAGGTATTTTATCTTCTAGGATTGCTCTTTCACCCATTTGTAATGTATCATTCTCCTAATTAAGATTTAACCTCAGATGTCATATCTTCAGGTCCCCCCATCTTGGGGGTCCCCTCATTAATCCCAATCAGTCAGCAACACTATTTCCTTGTTTTGTTTTTTCACACTTCCACTGCCTGAAATTCTTGAGATTTTATGCTTCCTTACATATTTCTTGCCTGCCCCACCCCTTCCAGGGGAATGTCCATTATAGCAGGGACCTCATTTCTCATGTCCAGATTCTCTATTACCCAGAACAAACAGAGTGGACCCTCAACAAATACATACCTAAGCCAGTGGTCCTCAAACTTAAGCATGCATCAAAGTCATCTGGAGGGCTTGTTAAAATACAGGTTTCTTGGTCCCCCCCAAAGTTCCTGATCTAGTAGTTCTGAGATTGGGCCTGAGAATTCAATTTTCTAACATGTTCCTAAGTAACGCTGATATAACAAAATTAATAAAGACCAAGCGCAGTTCACAGCACAATCCACTGACACTTCAATTGCTTGATGATTTTGAATACTATGCTTCAGCCACATCAAGCAACAAATAGATTCTCTTCTAAAGAGATAAATGTAGACGTGAAATTTTTAAAGAATTTATTTTCAAAAAATTTCCAAGTATAAGCTTTAAGTCTCTCTCTCACTTTTTACAAGAAATTATTATTATTTTTAATAGCTAACATTTACTGAACTGACTCTCAGTTCCAAGCACTATTCTAGGCACTTTTTATGCATTATCTTCATGTAATCTTTCCAAAAAACTCTATGAAGAACTATAAATATCCCCATCTTACAAATGAGACAATTGAAGCACAGGGACACCAGGTGACTTGCCAAGATCATTTGTAAATGTTCTAGAAGAAACCCAGGCAAGCCAGCTCCAGATCCCGAATTCTTAAATACGATGGTGCACAGTCTCACACCGGGTACACAGACCATGAACAGCAGATTCGGGAAAGTTAATATAAAAAATATTCCTATTTCCTGATTCATGGATCACCTGAACAACAGGTTTTACAAGCTATGATTTTTTTTCTCACTTGCTCACCAAAATAGGAGATAAACAACGAATTCTTTATTTATCCTACAAAAGGGAAATGTGCAATTATGATACTTTAATGCTACACAAATACAGGGTATGTGTGTGATACACTGGCCAGCCCTGCCTGTGAATGCTCCTGTAATATAAGAATTTCTTTATCCAAGGACAAGTTCTTTCACCTTCCCATCTGTCCTGTGAATTTTTAAATGTCTGAGACAGGTGGCTTGTTGGAAACCTAAAACCCTGTGGGTCTAAGATATGATTAAAATCTGATGTTAGACTCTCTGATAAGGAAGATTCCTGTGTTTAGGTAGGAATTTGTAAGTAACCTGCAAAACGTGTCAAAGATAACTTGAACCCTACATAACCAAAATCTCTTTAATTCTAGAATAGCATATGCTAGAACAAACGTTTACTTGCTCAATTTCCCCATAGAAAACTGTAGTAATGGCTACATACCACTGCTGTGAAGGAATAAAAAGCGATCAAATAGCCAATTTTTGATGGTTTGAGGGTTTTTTCCCCATTCTGAATTTACTAGTGGTTTTAGAAACGATGTAGCCTCCTCTTCTTTTCTTAAAGAGTTCTGGTACACTAGCAGTTTATCAGTTTTCTTGATTTTATCTTTAGGAAGTGTAACTACAGTTCTCCAAGCAATATTTATAAATATTGCATTAATGATAGCTAATAAAATCAGTTAATAATGCAAGCTGAGTTCCATAACTGCATATTACAGAGCTCATTGCAAAATATATTACTCAAAAAATCTTACAGTGATTATACTTCACATAAATGCCGAGTGCACTGTGACTTCTCTGAAACGAAAATGCACAGGAAGATTAAAAGGCTACCTGCCATGAGCCACGCCCCAATCTATACTTGTTAATGGAAAGCACAATACAATTTTTTAAACCCAATCCATTTCTTTCCTAGAAAAGATGGAAGGAGTTTAACTGAAATCTATTTAGTGAGAATTTAAATCTACACTGAGTTTAAAGTTTGGCACAGAATACTAAGCAATGATCATGCAGATAATTAAAATTTTAAATGTTAAATGATTTATCGTCTTGCAAATAATTAAGGGAATTTAAAAATCCAAGTAAGGAAATGTTAGAGAGAATATATATTACCAATCTCTCTTTTAGAACAATAATATATGAGAGCATGTTACCTACATTTTGTTACTGGTAATGTCAGCAGCGACTTTAATTTAAAAAGCTTTAGCAAACTTAATGAAATTAACCTAAATTGATTGGCATTCTGATCCAGCAGGTATTAAACACATCAAGGTAAAAACAAGGCCACTGTGACAAATTCAATAGATCAATCTTCAGTGATGCAAAAATCTAATAAATTGAAATTTAACTAAAGAATATTGCACAAATGCCAATCCCCTCTAAAAAATAAAGGAGTATTCATTTGAGACTATATTACTTATCATAACTACCATGAAATCTATAACTGTGTTGTTCTTTGATTCTACAGCCTTTGACTGGTTTCCTTAATTTTTAATGTCCCTATTTTTATTATTTTCACTGCATCAACTTCACCACCTAGGCCTCCTCTTGCTCTTTGCTCATTCAATCATAAATCTTTACTAAGTAGAGGTCTATTTTTGCCAAAGAAATACACCTTCCTGAAAGTTTTTGAAAGGAGTTTAAATTAAAGAATAAATTAACAGAGAGTATCTGAATAGAGAGAAGTTTCTTTATAGTAGTGAAAATATGGTAATATTAAAAAATTTAAAACAGAGCACTATTATTCACCATTTCATGTTGCTGGCATCCCCAAAATTTAAATGCATGCAAAAGAATATGCATGTATTTGTCATCCACAACATGAGGTCAAGGGAAAAATACCTACCCAATTTGCACACCTGTAGATCACATCCCTTGCCCCTATACTTTGGATTCACTTGTTGAATTTTGGCAGAAAGAAAAAAATCTCTTCTATGACTGTGTTTTATCTACCAAGAGATTATGATTCTGGTTTATATCCATATCTCCTAAGCAACTAGCACAGTGTGTAACATATAATCTTTCCTCAAAAAAAAAAAAAAAAAACCACTTCAATTTATTTAAAAGTACAAAGAAGAAAAGTAAAATAATAGAAATAAAACAGTTGGGAAGGAGAGAAAAAGGTTGTCAACCGGCTTTGAAAAATTCTCTCATCAAAGCAAAAATTTATGCAAGGCCAACCCAATCCAAACAATGTTTTTATACCAACAGACATTCAGATGATCATGTCATGGCTAAAATTTGGCATAAGAGGAAGAGCCCTCATCCCAAGGCAAAAGCTTTAAACCAGGGTCAGCTAACAGAGCTCTGTGGGCCAATCTGGCTCACCACCAATTTTTGTATATCTGTAAGCTAAAAATAATGTTTACTGTTTAAAATGGTTTAAAAAAATAAGAGTATTTTATGGCATGTGAAAATTATATAAAATTCAAATTGCAGTGTCTATAAATAAAGTTTTATTGGAACACAGAAATCTTGATCAGGAACACAAACCAACTGCACATATCCAACCTGACTATACTAACCTAAAACACAAAATTCTAGGCAAAAACCCTGGGTAGAGACCTTGAAAGGTCATTTTACAGGCAGATCCTAGAATTTTCCCTAAAACGACATTATCAAAACGTAGTACAAAACAATTTTGCCAACATCTTGCATGTAACTAATTTCATATTTGTTTGTGAGAAGCAGAATGAGAATCAAGAATCCTAGAATCATTTTCCGAGGGGAAGAGAAATGACTAAGGTCATTGTATTTTAGGTATGTTGTTCAGCGATCATTATTTCTATATGGGATCAACATCCTTAGCATCTTGAAAAGATGAATGGTTTTAGATTTGTAAAAGCCTTCAAGATCAGAGAATGAAAGTAGCTTCACAAATGCAGTGTCCTCTTAGTCATAAAGAGGAGTCAGTAAGCACGTGTCCTTGTGTAAAGGTGGCCTATAAACCACAAAGCAGAGACACCTGGTCAATGGGCCTCAACTCACAGCTTCCGACCATTAAATGTTCACAGACATTAATCTAGGATATTGACATAGCAAACATTTTCAAAAAGATTATGCACACATTCCTTAGGATCAAAGGTGAGTTAAGGAAAAGCGTAGTAGTCAGGAGCATAAAGCAACAGCCAACTCACGAAGGGCCAACTAATCTTACACCAGCAGCAGTGCCACATCCATCAGCACAGCTGTCAATGCAGTGAATTGGAGACCTGGTTTTGCTTTAGAAATAGCTCCAGCAGCTTAGCACCAAGGCTTCAGGAGCCAGAGTAGAAATCCAAATTAGGATATAACAGCAGCTAACAGGGAAGAGAGAAGCTCAACTCTACCAATACTCTTCCATAATGGAATCTCTTAATAAGCTTTGTACAACAAAGAGTTATGCATTAAGATTGCAACCTGGACCCACACTGCTCTCTCCTGATACCACACTAAAACTACAGTAAAGATTACTTTTTTAAAGACATGAACCCATAAAAATAGGGAAAACAAGAGAAGAGATATTAGCCATAAAATTTTTCTAGATGGTAAGAAGATAGATTAGCAGCAACTGATTTAGCAGCCTTGAGACAAAGGACCCCACGCCAATAGTATGGAAAGCTGAGACATAGCCCAATATACCATGGAAGCCACAAAAGGCTGGAGCACCAGCGACCTATGGAACTGGGGGAAAGAGTGGTGTTTTGGGGACCTGTGTAGCTAAAATAAGGAGGATTGTATGAAAGCTCTTTAAGGAGCAATTCGATGCCTGATCCAGTTGCCAGGACTACCTCTGTAGAAATAAGACTGGGAGGTCTGGAGGTTTATTTTCTGGAAATGGATAAACTAGGGGATAACCAGGAGCAGTTGAGTGTCCAAAACAGGGGGATTAAGTGATCATATGCACTCTGAGAATCCCATCCATTTCCCCAAAGGGCTTCCAGATCACCTGCAGCCTTCCAGATAAGAGGTTGGAAATTGCTTCTTTGAGGAAGCTGACCAGTCCAAGAGGACAAATTTAAAGATAACAGACATGGGCGTTCCCTACAGGTTCACCTGGAGTACTCAATGATGAAGTTCAAAGTCAACAAGCCCAATTCATACACTCAGAACATCCAATCCATTTAACTAGAAATGGACAAAGATTACAAGACAGCTGATGAAGTCTCTAACATGGAATATAAGAGACCAGATGAAACAAACAGAAAAGGGTAACTTAGAAGAAAAAGAATAAGGAGCAGAAGAAAAGAAAAAAAACAAGCATATTCTTGTTATTAATCACTAAAGAGAAAAGAAATTACATCTACCAAAGGGAACAGGATAGAATAAAAAGAAGATTTAGAGAATGAGAAAGGTCTTAAAAATTAAAATTATAATAGAACTGAGAAAAAAATCAATAGAAGAGTAAGAGTAAAAAAAGAAGGCAGTCTCCTAGACAGAGAAGCAAAAAGATAAAGAGAAAATTTAAGAAAACAAATGGTCCATGAACTCCAACATCCAATAGGAGTGCCAGAATTGGGAACAAATAGGAAAGAAGTCAATGAAGTTATTCAAGAAAATTTTCCAGTACTGAAGGATAAGTTTTCAGATTAAGAGGCCAGTAAGAACCCAACACACTGAATGAAAGCAGATTTTTACCACATCACACACATCAGTGAGAAATTTCAGAACATCCAGGGAGAAGGTTACATGCAAACAATCATCAAAATGTCACAATATCTCTGAACAACAAAACCAGAAGCCACAAGACAATGGAGAAATAGCCTCAAATTCTGATGTAAAACTACTTCCTCCCTAGAATTCCACACAGAACATTAATGAGGTGGGAGGGTTGAATAAGGACATTTTTTGGAAACTGAAGGTCCCCCAAATTTACCTTTCATGTACCCTTTCTCAGCAAACTACCAGAGGATGTGCTCCAACAAAATGAGGGAATAAACCAAAAAACAAGAACACATGAGACAATAAGGGCAAAACATGGGCATAGTATTTGTAGTCATCCTAAAGAGACCAGCTAAATATAATGAATGTCAGTGGAACCATTACTCTTGCTGGTGAGATACACAACAATTGTGGTTCATTGTGGAGACAGAGGAGGAGGAAGAAAGAGAGGAGAAGTAGTGATGCTCCTAACATGAATGACAGCACTGAAGCCTGGTATCGCTAATGAAATCAACATCTTAGGAAAAGCCTTCTGATTCTTATAGACCAGTTTCCCAACCTTGGCACTATTGACATTTGCAACTAGCTAAGCCATTGTTGGGGAGCAGGGGAGCAGGGTAGGCCATCCTGTGTATTGTAGGATATTGAGCAGCATTTCTGGCCTCGACCTCTTAGGTGCCAGTAGCATACCCACACACACACTTGTGACAAACCTAAGTGTCTACAGATATTGCCAAGTGTCCTTTGGTGGGCTAAATTGTTCCTGGTTAAGAACCAGTGCCATAAAGAATGAAGAATAAAATAAATCTTTTCCTGGTATAAGGTATATATGTAATATATCTATCCAACACTCACACCACACATGCTTATATATGCTCAGACAGTCTCTGGAAGGTTACAAAAGGGATACTAGTAGTGACTGCCTCTCTTGAAGGTTCAGAGGGAGACTAACTTTCTTCTTTACTCATTTTAGAAGAATCATGAACATGCGCTCTCTTTCCAAAAACTGTATAAAATTAAACAGTCTTAAAACAAAATTACAAATGTGCATATCCTCATATACAATTACACTTCTAGGAATTTGACCTCCTAAAGTATGCTCCTATATTTATATAAAATTATGTATTCAAAATTATCATTCGTGACACTGATTTTAATGGCAAAAAGTAACTAATCTACGTGTTCAATAATAGAATGCTGTGAAATAAATTATGTTACCATACAATGGAATAGTATGCAGCCATAAAAAAGACTAAGTTCATTATATACCAACATGGAATCATTTCCAAAATAAACCATAAGGTTAAAAAGGCAAAGTGTAAAGCAGTGTGCATATTTTATGCATATACGAACAAATGCACCTTCTTTCCATCTCTTTTTCTTTTATACAAATTGATGGAAGTGGTTGACTCCAAAACAGGGAACCTAGTAGCAGGCAGCCAGGGTGGAAGGGAGACAATATGATCTTTTGAGTTTTAAACACATAAATATTTTAATTATTCATATTAAAATAAAATAAGATTTGTACTATGTGAATTCACCATGTGAATATTTGTGCTCCAATAGTTTTCTTGGGTTACTTTCTCAAGATGTAACCTGCAGTCAAGGACACAGAAGGCCTCCTTGGGGGAGCAGTTGCAGCCCCACTGCCATCACGTAGAAACGGGTGTTTCTACAAGGATATGCTTCAAGGAAACTTGACAAAGAAGCTCACTATGCCACTGAATGGCATTTTATACTGAATAGAATGAAACAGTTATTATTCCTCCCTTTGCCCCCAACAGAGTTTCAGGGTCTTGATTATTAAATGTTGAAGAAAAAATGGAACATAATTGATACAAAAAAAAAAATCCATTCCTATCAATGAACATCATATTGGAACCAGATAAAAAAAAAAAACAACCCAAGAAGTTTTGCTCTGATCAGTAGGATATAGAGGTTATTTATAAGAGGGGAGTAGTCTCTGGTTCTGAGTGGAGGGCCAGCAGTGAAATTAGTGCAGGGAACATAGAACTAGTGGGGATGTGGGAAGATGACTTCATAATCCAAAATTCGACTTCTCACTTAGACTGCTCTTAGGTTAAACTGGAGAAGAGAGCATGAGATCAGAGACCAGGACAGTGAATTCAGGCTTAGCTGTATTCACTGTGTGATCTTGGGGAAATCATTTAAGCTGTTGTCAAGTGGGGATAATTCCTGGATACAGAAATGTGGAGAAGGATTAATGAGCAAGAGAACAACAACCAAGAGCATGTAAGGATTAGAGCAAACAACATTCGTAACTAAATATTGAATTCACTTATCCAAAGGCAATCTCTAAATACTAAAATGCACAGAAGACTGTTTGGAGCAGCGGTATTATCAAGATATTAACTAAATGATCAATATTTGATGAGTTTGCTTTATAATAAAAATAATTTTAAAATTAGAAAACAAAAAATAAATAACACAGCCATATCTATCAATCAACTTAGGGCTGATCCATGCAACTACAGTAGTTTTCTCAAGTCTTTAGGTTAATTCTGACATGCGACACCATAGAGCCAAAATAACTTTGACAAAGGTGAGGGTGGAGGAAGTACAGTTCATCTTTTCAGCAGGTGCTCTTTTAATTCAATAAATACTTTTTAGAGTGCCCACTATGTGTTAGACACTACTACACCATCTGGATAGAACTTAAGTAAGCTGTTGCAGGCTGGACATAGAATTTAAAAGACCAAAGGAAAAGTAACAACACAAGGCAAATTATGATATAAATTACAGAGAGAAACAAGTCATACCCATCCCAAGGGCTGATGAAGTATTAGTTACAGTTGCAGACAATGAGAAGGTAGCCAAGAGAAGGTATGATTAAGCACGTCTTTGAAGGATACATAGGTCTTTTAAATATTCTTGAAGAAAAACTATTTTCTAGAAAAACAAGAAATTTTAAAACTATTTACAAATCTTGGTCCACATCATTTAGAAGAAGTACAAACGCATTCTAATACTTCAGAAGAAGAGAAAAGCCACAGGCCTATCAAGTTTTCCAAAGTCATTTAAAGTATAGACCTTTCCTTCATACGTCTTCATGTATTCTTCTTATGTTGACAGATAAAGGTAAAGAAATGTCTTATTTCATATATGTCACAAATGTCTCACAGATAAGAGCTATCAATGAACCATCCATCATGAGTATATTTATACACCGCGTCAGAACTAACACATCAGTACTCAACACATTCAAGTCTACAAGAAATATAACGCAAGACACATAAGAAATTATAAATTTTCTAGTAGCCACATTAAAAATTTAAAAGGTGTAGGGGCCGCCCGGTGGCACAGCGGTTTAGTTCGCGCTTGGCAGCCCGGGGTTCGCCGGTTCGGATCCCGGGCGCCCGCCTGCCTGTCAGCCACGCCGTGGCGGATTCCCATATAAAGTAGAGGAAGATGGGCACGGATGTTAGCCCAGGGCCAGTCTTCCTCAGCAAAAAGAGGAGGATCGGCAGTGGATGTTAGCTCAGGGCTAGTCTTCCTCACAAAAAAAAAAAAAAAATTTAAAAGGTGTAGCTGAGCTTAATTTTTTAAACATATTGTATTTATTCCAATCTATCCAAAATATTATCATTTCAATAGGACTCAATACAAAAATATTAAGGAGATATTTTACATATTTTTTAAACTTTTGAAATCTGGTATGTAGTTTATATTTACAGCACATCTCAATTTGACTCACTGCATACTAAGTGGTCAACAGGCACATGTGGCTAGTGACACATGTGGTTCTAAGCATTATTGATACATCAAAATGGTGTCCATAATGCTGACTCACAAGAAATATGTGAATGAATGAACGACTAAGAGACATAATACTATTACATACTCATTATTCCTTGGGTTAATCCATTTTATTTTTATTTTTGTGTGTGTGAGGAAGACCAGCTCTGAGCTAACATCTGTTGCCAATCCTTCTCTTTCTGCTGAGGAAGACTGGCCCCGGGCTAACACCCATGCCCATCTTCCTCTACTTTATATAGGACACCGCCAAGGCATGGCTGACAAGCACTGTGTCTGTCCGCACCCGGGATCCAAACCCACGAACCCCAGGCTGCCAATGCGTGAACTAAACCGCTGCACCACCAGGTTGGCCCCTGGGTTAATCCATTTTAATGTATTTCTAAACAACAAAGATGAGACAGTAGACAAAATCTCCCCAAATCAGTATCAATAAAAATATAAATCAAATTTTTGAAGTAATTAATGTTCAAACAAAATTTAAATACTCAGGATGTATTGCACCCTGTGGTTACTTATATTATTGTGAATATCTTCAGACAAGAAAAGTGGCAAAGGCAGGAGATTAATGAAAGGTGGACTTTGCATTGTTAGTTTCACATTCTGTTTTTTTCTTGAGGACTTTGCCTCTTGCTATTTAGTGGAACTAAATATATTCCTATACTACGACCCAAATTTGAATTAGAATTTATTTAGTGTGTGTGTATGACACAAGTTTTCTCTGATTCATTAAAGCAATTCAATAGTAGAATATTGAAGTTAAAATTTTTTTATCGTATTTATATGATAACCACTTTTCTTCTTATTGGCTACGTAAATCTCATCTTCTTTTAAATGACTGCCTGGTATCTTCTAAAAGTCTAAAATAAGCATAATTATCAATATATTTTTCTTAAATCCAGTCTTTTTGATCTTAAGCTAAGCATTAAAAGTCATTTTTATTTCTATCACCCAGCAAACTATTTGTAATCTGCTACCCTAACTATAAGATGTTTGTCATTAATCTTTTTCTTTTTCTTTTCCTTCTAGAGAATTTTTAGAGCTGCAACAGAACTGAGAAATACTCCAGTCCAAATTCCACATTTTGTATATGGGGAAACTGAGTCCTGGAGAAATGACTTGTAAAGATCAGCGGATGTATAATGAGAAAGAAAAGTCTTAACTTCCAATCAAATCTTCACGAATACGCCTTCTTTACTCATTTCAGCATTTTAGCATTTATTAAAAAATGCTTCTTTATTCTCTACAGAATGTAGAAGAATGAAGATTAAATTCAATCAATTTCTCATTCAATTACTGTAAGGATGTTTTTACTTATTGCAAAGATAGACAACTGTGCCCATCTTTTGAAAAAAAGAAAACCTGATATACAAAAATCTTAACTTGCTCCACATATAAATTAGGAAGTAATTATTTGCATTACAAAGGATTTCATTGTACCAAAAAGATATGTAGCACAGTTCCTTGAAATATCAAGTCCCGTGGTAGAGGAAAAATTTAATCCAATTTACAAAAGGAGCAGGGAGGCAAAAAACTTGAGCTGAAGTGCAACTTCTACTTAAAAACCTTCCCTCACTGAGGAATGGCTCTCTTCTGTGCTCCGCCTTCCCGTCCTCTGGTAAACCTCTATCCTGGCCATTACTCACTTATGCATCCCAGTATTCATAGAATAAATCACTCATTTAAGCATAGTTAGAGGGCATTTAGGGGTCAGGAACCACGCCGGGCACTGGAATACAAAGGTGAATAAGAGAAGTTGAGCCTCTCTCTAGTACAGTCTCATTATAGATTATTATTGCTGGTTTTCTTTTCTGTATATCCTCCTAAATTTTGAGCTCCTTGAATGCAGAGATTATCTCTTATTCATAACTGAGTCTCCAGGACCTAGCATGATGACTGATTCATAGCACTCAATAGATGAACACTGAGTAGAGAGAGGATTTCTGAGTGTGACCATAGGCCAAGTGCCATCCTAGGTTCATCTCGTTCAGTCCCCAAGACCCCTGGAGATGGGTTTGTACAGTGTAACACTCAGCCTCAGAGGTTAGGTAAGATGGTCAAGCTCACACAGTTCGAAAGTGGTGGAATTGTCACGCTAACGCACGACTGTAAAAACTCTGAAGTTCATGCTTTCCCCACTTTACATACTACCAAAATGTGATGTCCACGGAATGTGCTGGAATGCCCATAACTCAACATATATAAGCAAAGGCATCAGTCCCAAACACAGAAAAGATGCAGGTAAGGAGTGAAATTTCCCATCTTCCTTTATTAGTTCATCTGTTTTCTGGACAGACATACTCTATACTTACGGGCAAGGCAATGCTATAACCGGTACACAGCATCTGCTATACGAAACTGTAAAGCATCTATGACTCTTTACTTGTGAGTCATTGCTAGGATAAAGCCCTCAGTAACCAAGTATAGATTTTCAAGCAAGCACATTCTATCACACTTCTTCTTCTAGTTATTTTTCATACATTTAGTATATTTTCTTTGAAAAGAGTTTAAAAACTACAAGAGCACAAGTTTCCAGTCACACAGCCTGGGGTTACACCCCGGTCCTCCCATTTCCTGGCCATGTAGTCTCTGACATAACATAAGAAGAGAAGTAAAGACAAAGGGCCAAGACGCTGACAGAGTTGGGCACAGTAAGGAAGGAAACTAGCATGCAAGAGGAAAAACAAAAGCAGCCCTGCGTGTAGCAGAGTGCACAATGAGCCACAGAAAATCAACCCACTAATGTGGACAGCAGGACCATGCTGCTCATCCAGAACCCAGAAGGACAAGACAAAGAATTGAAAATGATGAGAGGATGATTAGGAAGAACAGAAAACAGATCTTTGGAATCACACACATTACAATGGGAGGAAAAAAAGAGAACAATTGGAATAAAAGCAAATTCAAGGACAAAATTAAAGAAAAACTTCAGAAATTTAAAGACAAAACCTTAATTTACAAAGGGGCCAGGAGGGTACACATCAAGAGAGTACATCATGATCCACACAAAACTAAAGAAAAATTCTCACACACATTCATATCCTGGGTAAAGGCCTTCAATACAAGGCCCAAGGGGGAAGAAAGAAACCTGCAAACCCCGGGGTGGGGCGGGGGGGAACAGCTTATCTTCAACGAAACAAAATTCTGGTTGGCATCAAATATCTCCCCTGCAACTAAAAAACCATGAGAGAGACAAATGAGCAACAAAAGCAACATTTACAATAATTTAATTAAGAGGGAAAAGTTTGTAAGCCAAGAATTTTGTAACAAGCCAAGGTATATGAAAATAAAAAATCAGATATTCAAGGGCTCAGAAAATCTAACCCATAAATCCCTTCAAAAGTCACTTTAAGATATACTCCGGTTAACTGGGAAAATCAAATTAATGAAGATGCTGTGGTATGAAAATACTTACAGGTTGAAAGTTAAATATAAATGTCCCAGTCAATGATGAAAATGTTACAAAACTGTATTCAAAAAGAAAAAATTGTAAAAATAATCTGGTAGCAATATACTGAATTCAAAATGATAGGTTTTTGTCCAAGAAGCTTCTTGATTAGAGAAATACAAATAAAAACTACAGTGAGATACCACTTTACATCTAATAGGATGGCTATAATTTAAAAACACAAAGAAAGAAAAAGAAAAGAAGTATTGGCAAGGATGGAGAGAAATTAGAACCCTTATAGGTTACCAGTGAGAATGTAAAATGGTTCAGCCACTGTGGAAAAGATTTTGATGGTTCCTCAAAAACTCAAACATAGAATGACCACATGACCCAGCCATTCCACTCCTAGGTATATTATCCAGAAAAACTGAAAACAAGTACTCAGACAAATACATGTACCCACATGATTATAAGTAGCACCGTTTACAACAGTTAAGAGGTAGAAACAACCCAAACATCCATCAATGGATAATAAAATTGTGGTATATACAATGAAATATTATCAAGCCATTAAAAGGAATGAAGCATTGATATATTCTACAATGTAGATAAACCTCAAAAATATTATTCTCAGTTAAAGAAGTCAGATACAAAAGGTCACATATCATATGATTCTATTTATAGGAAATATCCAGAATAGCAAAATTTACAGAGACAGAACACAGATTGGTGGTCGCCAGGGGCTGGGACAAGGGGAATGGGAGGTAAACGCTTAGTGGGAACAGTGCTTCTTTTTGGAGTGATGAAAATGTTTTGGAACTGGATACAAGTGCTAGTTGCACGACATTGTTAATATACTAAATGCCATTGATTTGTTCAACTTAAGATGGTTAATTTTATGTTATGTGAACTTCATTTCAATGAAAAAAAAATAGGTTGCAGTAAAAGGACTAGAAAAACGAGGAACAGAAGGGTATGTTTTTAACTTAAAAAACTATAAGTGGCAAAAAGCATAATTATCATATACTCTTAAAGGAGAAGGTAAGATGTAAGAGGCATTCCTCTTGAACCTTAAGAGAGCTGCCAAATAAAAGAACACCCAAATGTAGATACACATATTCCTCAATGAAAAGGTGAGTTATTTTAGAAATGCCAATCCTTCCCAATCCCTAATAAAAAGGCCAAATGAATAGTCATTGACAAGTGATGTTCAAGTTTACCCAGAAAAATGAATAGGTCAGAATTTAAAGAAAATTTAGAAAAGAGGACAACAGAGTTTTTTCCCCTACCAGACACTAACATATTATAAAACTACAGTAATTAAAGCAGTATGATTCAAATACAAATGCTGACATACGGAAGACAAAAAAACAAAGGCCTGGATCCTAACATATGCCATGTCACCATCCAGTTTTCAGTTCTCTCTTTATCACCCACCACATCCCACATTTGTACCAAGAGCCACGTCTTATTAACATCAATGTAACTTCAGCACTATCGCAGAGCTAAGAATAAAAAGTAAAATGTTACAACATGTTGAACAATGTTAGTATATGTCTTGCCTTCTATAGGGAAGGATTACTTCCTAACTGTAAAACTAATGAAGAAATTCCAAAGGCAAGAGTTCACAGATTTAAACAGAAAAAGAAAAATGCTTAGATCCTAAAATAAAAACAATTACGGAGCAAAAGTAAAACTGCAGAAAGTATTAAGGCTATAAAATGGGTTATGGCTGTAATAAACAGTTCCCTGTAATCACTTAAAATCACTCACAGAAAAGTAGGTAGAGCTCACTAATGACAGAAGAAATGAGATAAAAATATAAAAATTGTTTGTCCAATAATAGTCAAAGAAATGCAATTGTCAATGGAATACTAATTTTCACTATCAAGTTAATAAATGTTTTAAAAATCTGTTAGTGTTAACAAAGGTATGGTGAAACTATATCAATCTCACCCACTGCTGGTGCAAATGACAGCACATGGCGGAAAGTAATCATCGATCTGTATCAGATTTCCACATCACAATTTCACCTCACATAATAATCATAGCAATGCAAATATTCATATAAAATTTACACAAAAACATTATTCACAGGTTCATTTATAATAGTAAACACAAAAGAAACTAAATATCTAATCATAGAGGATTAATTAAATTACTGTATATCCATATACTATATACTATTAAAATCATGTTTTTAAATAGTATTTAATGATATGAGATATGGTAACAAAGTAATTTTTTCAGAAAAACAGTCTTTCAAAGCATACTCAGGTAATTTGAAAAGATTGGAAGGAAATAGCTTCAATTATAAACAGTATTGTTGTGATTGATAGGACTATCTATTTTTATCTTTATATTTGCTTGTAATTTTAAAATTCTCCATAGTAAGCTCATTTTACTTTGATAATCATGGACGAAATCATTCAATAATGAGGCTGGTGTCACAACCCACTTTGAAGTCCATTATAAAAAGTACTATTCTGCTGTAGAATGATTCCACTCTCTCATACCTTTTGTCGTTCCCCACTTAGTTACCAAGTACAAATATGGGTGAAAGCTCTAAAGCCCAGAAATGATCTACATTAGCAAAGAATATCAGGATGCTTAACATGAGGTGTTTTGTGATCAATTTCAAGCAAGCATACATTGCTCAAGCAATTGATTAGAATGTCAAATTCTTGACAAAATAAGCAATGCTAGGTGCCAATCACTGTCTTACAATGCATTCCATTGTACAGTTTATGGTGTCAATGATTAAATTATGATGGCATCCCAAATATAGCAAACTGTTGAGAAATTACTTCTCCTGTTGGGAGTCTACTGCCCTGATGCTCTGCCATTCTCTGGCCAAAAGCAAAGAAGATGCAAACACACAAATTGCTTTTGAACTGATGGGTTGATAGCAGCCAGCTTTACGAATTCCTAGTTATATTTGGCCATAGTCAATAGGCTTTCTTAATTCCATCATTTACTTCCAAATAGAGCCAGTCCTGATAGCTTTCTTGACACTCACCCTGCCAATAACCCTTTTAGTTCATCCTATACCTTTCACTTCCAAGAACGCCCTCTGTTTTCCCTGGTGTTCCACAGCAGGAAAGAAGAAATTTCTGCTACTTTAAAAAAAAAAAAAGGATTATTTTTTTGTGACTCTTCTCTATTGAATATCAATGCATTTGAGAGTTAAGAATTATACTCCTGCATTGATGGGAAAAGCAAAACAAAACTGAAGTATGAAAGGGAAATGACACAGTGGAGGATGCATGAATCCAATAAATGAATGCAATGCAAATGAGATAATTCACAGAAGAACAGAGATAAATACTGCCAACACCAACACTTGCAGAAAGACACAAGACACGCCGGCCAGGGAGTAACAGGAAAGGCTAACACACTTAAGTGGTGGTCATCTGCAAATTATCTACATTTTCACCCCTATCAAACAGCAAAAAAAGGCAAATGAGCTAAAAATAATCCTTTTCTGTTTTCTTTTCCCTACTTACATATTACTGAAATCATCTTCTATTCCCTTACTTCCTGTCAACAAGAGCGCAATCCATTCCTAATATCTGAGTGATGTATTAGCCACCTGAGTGTCAAACTTGTTTTTCCTCATTTTCAGGGGATATTTATGTCATGATACGCCACACTTATTTCAATATAATTTACTGTGCAGCAGTGGTGTTCCTATGAATTAAAACCCAGGCACTGAACCACACCGTCAAAGAGGAGTGGTGAAAGTACACTTCATCACAGACGCACTGAAAAATGTTTTAATATATATTCGGAATAGGGGAGTCCTGTAATTATTAAGAAGGAGCACCTACAGCACACGACATGCAAAGGGCATTGAAAAAATGAAAATCACTTAAAACTCAGCTACTTTTTCTTTTAGAAAGAAAGGACAATCATGCAGGCAGGATGTTCTGGGACAGAAAGATCAAAAGTGGAAGTACAGGCAGGGAAAGCATATGGAAATTTGAGAATACATTCAATCAGTGTTGTCCAGTAGAACTTTCTGAGATGATGGAACTGCTCTATGATCTGCATTGCTCACTACAGTAGTGACTAGCTCCCATGTGGCTACTGAGCACTTGAAATGTGGCTAGTGCGATGAGAAACAGTATTTTTAATTTTACCAATTATAATTTAAATTTAAATAGCCACATGGGGTTAGAGGCTACCACAATGGACAGCGTAGTACCGTATGGAGTTTGTAATCAGAACAGAAGCAAAAATGTGAAACAAATTGTGGAAAAAAAGTGATGAATTTAATTCTTCAATAAGCGAGCATATCCAAAGCTTAAAATAATTTGAGAAACCACCTTCTCCCCACATGTCCACATCTTCTCAGTTCATCCAACCACCAGTAAACTCCAAAGACAGGAGAGACATTCCCACCCCTCCTGTTAGCAAATTAAAATAAATGATGTGAAGAAAATCTCTTAATTCTTATACCAATATTTGTCCTTTTGAAAGTAACAATGCCCTGATCGAAAAGCCCAAGCCAGGAAAAAGTGATTGAATGGTATGGTTTTGGTACAATGCGGTACTACGAGGCTTAACGTGCACATGTGCAATGGATGAGCAGCAGGAAGGGCAAGTGATTGTAACAGACGTAAACAGACTCAAAATCCTACAGTTGGATGCTCAGCTGTATTTGACAGTTATATATGCTTGCCAAGCCAAGTGACAGTTTTGTGATCTTCACTTGATGGATTAAAAGACTACTCTGATGAAGTGAATAGAGAATACTACTCATCTAGAGACCCAGTTTTAAGTTCCTGGCCATTGAGAGTAAGTCAATAATAATCCTATAGGAATTCAAGGCAAGTGAAAACCTCTGTCACTGAAATAAACTTTTGGAACTACACCTTAACTGAATATTCCCACTCACCAAATGCAGTGTAAATACATTTGGACAAATTGAGTGTGTCCTCCAGAGCTAACTTTTTTAGGACAAAGCAGCACTTAATAATGCATCCAATCCAGTTCTTTCTTCTTCTACCTCTCCTTCTCTCCTTGCCAAGACAGACTATATTGTAAGAAAATACTGTCCAGCAGCCTTAAAATCAGGTTTCATCCTGTGTCAAATAACACATAACCTCAAAGAAGACCCCTAATTTATTTTCAAGCCTAATTGTAGAATTTCAGATACATTTCACATGCATATTAGCATTTTGATCTAAATTTTGCAGTACACATGATGAGATCATTGGAACTCTGTTCTATTCCGTCTTCCCTAGCCACCGTTATATTTCCTTAGACTTGGAATTGATGGAAAAATTCTTGGAAGATTGTAGTTATATATATACTGATAGGTGATTGTATCTCTCTGCTTCCATTCTGCTTTCTCTTTGGTCCAAAGATGACTGAACATGTCACTGGTGCATGGATGTACTTTCTCTCCATTCTTAATTGGCTAAACGAATGACTCTTTCAACTCTGCTTTCTGACCCCAAAGATGAATTAACCTAACCCTTTGAAACACTTTTATGCATAACCTCTTTACATGGCTTTATATATATTCATGAAATAATTATTGTGTGACTACTACATTTGATGCCTTGCACTAGGTACCGATGGGAAAGAGATGATTAAAATGTGTCAGTCCTGTTCATGGATTACCAAAACCCTAGAGAGAGACAGTACAAACTCCCACCAAGAAAAGTGATGGATTACGTCCAATTCTCCACGAGTAGGATCAGAGAAAGGTTCCACCACCCCTGATCTTTTGGAGAAGCAGAAGAGCTTATATAAAAAAGCCCTCTGCACCTACCAGATGAATCTGTTCAGAGATTTGTTCCCCTCTGTCTTCTCCCTGCAACCTGTTGAGAATCACTAGTCTACTTATTAGCAGACTTCCTTATTTAAATCTAGATCAAGATATTTCCCAACTTGGAGCTCATATTATAATATTAAAGAGGGCTGCAAACGCATACATTTTTCTGTCAGCTAACTCATATAACAGATATTGGATCATTCTTGATATGTTACATTTAAATTAACTCTAGAAGTTATTGACAGTATTATAAATTCTGGCTTAATTCTTATAATATATAACATGAATTACACTTTTCTCATTAATGCTACAATTTCTCACTAGTTTTTACTTTAGCTAAAGGTTCAAACAGCAAAAAACTGATTGATGTATGTATATACCCATTTGTATTCACACATACATTGACTTTGAAATTTGTACTTCATTTAAAATAGTACCAATTATAACGTCTTTTTAAAATACAACACATTCTAAATACCAGTGGATTACTTACTTTAAAAAAAATAATCTGGATTGATAGTGAATTGAGCAAATTTTCTTCAGTAATAAGATGCCATGTAAATGATCTCGTTTTGACTAGAAATTCCTCAGATGTTGCCAGAGGCTATATCAAAGTCACATTTAAGTCTTAAACATCTTGGATGACTTGATTGAGATTTCCACTGTAATAGTCCAACTACTCACCCTTAGTCAATAAAAACATTCGTTTTATCACTTAATGTCCTCATGCTAATTCAATTATGTTTCTTATTTCAGTGTACATTTTATATATAAAGTGCTACTTTAGCATCAATACAGTTGAATTTTCTCTTGAATCTTTCTAGCTAGTTAACTCTTCGTAAAATTTAACAATTTGCTCTATTTTTGCATTGATTACATGAAGCTTCCATAATTTCTTAAATTTTTCAAGAGAGAAGAAATAGCCAAGAACTTTTGACATATTTGTTCATCTCAGAATTATCAATGGTCAAGGAAAAAATATGGGAAAAATTATTTCTGTGGAGTTAAGCCTACTTCTTTGGGGACATATTACAACAAAGTGTAGACAATGAATGGAATAAAGGTGCCTCCTTCTACAGATAAGGCAAAAGCAGTGTTTATAAATTGTTCCCCATCATCTTTGTAACAGGTATACAAAGTACACAACCCAAATGCAGGGGCCACTGCCACTATATTTGTAGGAGCAATAGCTGCTAACGAGTAGGCCTTGAAAGTGCCCTCACATCAAGGTGTGCCTGAGATACAAAAGGTTGTGTGGCTGGTGCAATTGGAGCAAGTAAGCTGCACAGCACAGACTGAAATAAGGCTGACTTGGGTTCAAATCTCAGGTCGCTATAAGATCGAGGGCAAGCTTCACCCTTCCTGGGTCTTAGTTCCCTTATCTGTAAAATGAGAATCCTACCATTTATCTCATTAAAGTAGCTGAAGGGATTAAATAAAACTGGATTACCATTATTATTACTACTGCAGGAGTCATAAATTTCAGGAAACAATATAGAGCCAATCAAAGCCTCTATTATCACTGTATTAAAGATTTTATATGCAAGTTAGCATAGATGTGGTTTTTATTTTGTTTTGTTTTGTTTATAGCCAAGGCTCTTTTCTTTTAAAAAAGGTAGTCTTTGCACATGAATGGTCACAGCTTTTAGGTCCACTTACACCATATCTCCTTGTCCTGTCTTTACTTTGTAAGACATCATGTTGTGTCCAGTGGAAAACCTTGTTGGATCCATTACAATTATATCAGGTCCATTTCACTGGAAAAGTGCCCTCCACTTTCGTTCAGAGTCTAAGGTGAAGGGCTACCAATGGCTTCTTCTAAGTGGAGCATTGGCTGCTGGAACTGGTTGTGTTCATTCATTTTAAAATGACTTGACCCTGCCCCATTCCAAACCTGTATTTTATTAAATTTCTTTTGGTCTTTTCCTTCCTTTTTTTCTTCTCCAGAAATCCAACTGAGTCTAAAGGGAAATTTCTCAGATCTATTTTTTTCCCCCTCTGAAAAACTCAGACTGCTATGTTTGTAATCAATGACCCGAATCCAAGATAATCACATTTGCTTTTCATAATCAGAATCTCAAAAAGCCGCTGAGCTTTTTCAACTTATTTCTTTATAAAATATTGGACTTCTTATAACAAAGAAATACACAATTTTTGTACAGAATGTTAAACTTAAAATATTTTATGGTGAAATGCATTGATTGTATATTTTAATAAATTCTTTACCATTATTGAAAATGTGTAGTTCTCTAACTGAAACTGTAGTGATGGGCTCCAAAAATTATAGTGGCCAAAGAGAAAGACATTTCAAAATTAAATCAGGAAATCTTCAGTACCCCTAACTCACCAGGTACCACAACCAGCATCATCTCCTAGTTTGCTGAAGGGTCAACAATAGGATGCCAGAGTTCAGTCTGAGAGGAAGGTTTCCTCATTTTGACATATCCCTATAACTTCAAGGATTGCTGGAGCTTAGACAAGGGTTCTTGGGAGAACAGCCAGGTGAGCAGAATAGCTGTCAAGTTCAGAAGCAATTTAAAGCAAAATCCAAACTTCTACATTAGACAGGGATAAATGGGGAGCAAGTGTAGTTATATTTGTCAAATGACAGGTGCAAGTCTTAATAATATGCTTAACATAATGTGTAAAGGAAGGACACTCTAAAAGACAAAAGCTGGCACCAGCTTTCTAACTAATAATCGTAGACTAAGAGCTCTATTTACATTGTAACCTTGAAATTAAAGGTTGGGGTGCCTGACAGCTCAAAGCCAGAATTTACCCGTGAATCTCTCTCTTTAACCAACATAGCATAAAAAAGGAGTCAGTCTTTGAGCACATTCACTAGGAGAAAGATCAGAATCAGATAGATCTTAATATGGATGATCGAATTTCTGAGCTAACAGATTAATATAGTAACAGAGTGTTGGGTACAGAAATAACTGATTCCATGCCAGCAAGACACCACAGCTCAAGAGTGCCAGGTAAGTTCTAGTTCAAAACAAAGCGCCATTGGTTCACCATGTTGCTCACTTCAGGAGGACAGAAGGTGCCTACCCACACATGCAGCCACCAAGGCTTACGGCGAACCCAACAGACCAGAGGCAAAACACATCCTTCAGAAATGCCCCTGGCGGCTGGATAAAGTGGAAAACATTTCCAAAGCGAAATTAAAATAATCAGACCTCTATAATGCTACTGTTTTAACTAAATGGAATTTTCAGTATTCTTGAAAAAACTATTTAGATAAAATATTTGCCTACAAAACTGTGCTTTTCAAGTGTTATTTTGATGTAAAATTGAGTATTTAGGGATGGAAATTCCCTCAGGCACTCTGAAATGATAGCACCGTTGACAGTGTCAAAAGTCATGCTGAGATCAAGGGAAACAGGAATGGAAGCAGAAGCAGCTGCACTCATAACGAGGTGGGTTAAACCTCTGTGCTAGGACAGAAACCAAAACTCGACTGGAATCTTACCACCTCCCCCCCCAAAAAAAGTTCAAGTGTCCATCCTAAACGAAAAGAAGAAAATCAGCCAAAAATTTCTAAAAGACTTTGATGTCTAGGAAAAAATTCACTTGTCAGATTCCATACAGTCAATTTGCATTTTATGGATAGAAGAGTGCAATTTAATATTAAAATTGAATTGTCATAAGAAGGGGTTTCCCCTCATTTTTAGACCTAAAGCAAACTTCAGTATGTAAGTGCTAGGCTCTCAGAAGCAACTTCCTTTATTTTCCCACTTGAAATTATTCTTATATATTTCTGTAATGATCTATAAGGCCATTACCTATCATACTACTTGATTCCCACAGTTTCTGAAGTCCCAGTTCAATCCAACAAATTTTCCTAAATTCACTAGAATCTCAAACCTAGAATTTCCATGACTTCTTCCCTTGAACACCATATCATGTCACCAAAAAGCAGCTTTAACGCTTGGAAACCTCTAGGAGAAAGCCACAAAGGACAGGAACTATATTCTTGCAAAAGTTTCCACTTCTCTATTATTTGCGTAGAAAATGCTTAACCCTTGTCGCCTTCTTTACAGACTGGGGACATTTTCACAACGGGTATATTATTTTATACTATTTACTATTATGGGCATAATGTTATTTTACTACTTACAATTAATTATCTTATTTCATTATTGGTCGTTGACTCTTAGACATTCATTAGATACCAATCCTTATAGTTTACTTGCCAAGTTATGACAGCTGGCTTAACCAAGGTCTTTTTAGGCACTTGTGCTATGATTAGGACATTGCTAAATTCTGATTGGTCTTAAAGATTGGGTAATGCACATTTACAAAAGGGAAGACTTTGCTAATGTCTCACATGTAAAATACTTTATCACATGTGTTATATACACCTAAATCCCTTCATAGCTATCAAGTTTGCCTTAAGATAGAGCCACTCTTGTGTGTTTATGTAATTTGTGTATATGTGTAGCATACTTGCCTTTATCACAAAAGATTCTTCACCCTGATGCCCACGATATACTTTATTACATATATTGTTTTTTATTTATTGCTACATTGTTATGTTATCATGGACTTGCACGATGAGGAGGAGGATTTTTATACCACACAGAATACAGACAGAAGCTTATCAGTCTTATTTTGTAAAACATACATGAAAATTCATCCTTTTGGAGCTTTGGGGGATCAGAATTTGCCACCCCAAAACGTGTTTCTCTGACTTGATTATTTTTAAGAAAAAAAGACTATGAAAGAAACTTTCACCTTCCCCCTAAGTGCCTAAAAGAATTTAAGATAGAAGGCCTGTTCCAGGAAGGAGCTAACACCATAACTATTGCATAATATAAACTGGGTGTGATAGACAAGGAGGGCCTTTTAATCAGGGAGGGCCTTTTAATCAAAGTCCTCTCCATCTCTCATTGTCTTTGCAAGGCATGGTCAAAATTTGTTTACCAAATATTTGCTTTTCCATCTCTACGTAAATTGTCTTCATCCCCTTAGAAGTCCCAAACCTCTACCCTCAACTCCTTTGTTCCTAACTGAAGATGGTATTGAAGGTAGTGGCTTCTGCCATTTTGGCAAATTACTAGTTTTCCTGGGTTTCTCCTATGTATATATGTCATTAAATTTGTTTGATTTTCTCCTGTTATCCTGTCTCGTGTCAATTTAATTCTTATACCAGCTAGAAGAACCTAGAGGGTAGAGAAATAGTTCTTCCTCTGCTACAGTGCTATATCTTATTTATCTATTGAGAAAATGATCAATCCTACCTATCTTATTCATTCACAGACCAACTAATTTAAGAGTAATAATGAACTAGAGATTGAATTTTGGCTCCGTAACTTACTCGTTTTATAATTTGGACAAATATTTACTAAAGACTCAATTTCCCATTTGGAAAACACCTCCTTCACAGGGTTCAAATGAGAATTAAACAGAAAAACCAAGAAGTACCTAATAAAATACCTGTAGCAAAGTAGTTACCAGTAAATGTTAGTTATTTCCCTATCCTCATTTGCTCCTAAAACCACTGTCATCTGGCTTTTGACACTGACACGTCAGTGAAATTGCCCTAATTAAGTTCTCCAATCATCTTGTCACTTTTAAGACCCCTGTGGCATAGGTCATTCTCAACTGTCCTTTCCTTCATGGCCATGTTTCCTTGGCTTCTGAGGCCCTTCTCTCTCAAACTTGAGTTGTTTAAATTGCTGCCTAGCTTCCCCTCCTCTCGTTATCCCTAATGCTGGTCTTCCTTGAGGGTTCCATTTGTGCCTTCATCTTCCTACTGCACATGGCCTCTTGATGATTTCAACCACCAACCTCCATTCCCATCTCTAACCTCCCTCCTGAGCTCCAGACCAAAACCTCTTGTCACTTCCTTCAAGTCCACGGAAACTCAGATATCCAAGTCATCCCTACCTGACTGCCTCACTGCCCTTGCCTCTTTCAACTTATTTCTTCTACAAGCAGAAGCCCAAGCTAGAGAGATTAGAGGCACTCTAGACTTCAGCCTTTTCTATTGCCCCTATCAAACTGGTCCCTAAGCCTTGAGAGTCCATTCCTCCTATTCATTCCCACTCCCACTGCCTTATCCAAGGTCTTCATCATGCCACCTGGACTACCCACGGTAAGCTCCTCATCAGCTTCCCAGACTCCTCCTTTTCTCACCAGCCTCTGATCTAACTGCAACATCATTTACAGTTTAAGATACAAAGCACTTAGGCCAGCTCTTCCCAATCAACTGGTTCAGCCCTGCATCCCAACACACGGATCCCAACATTTGCAACCAATCACAATTTTCCTAAGGGGCCAGCTCCCAATATGCCTTTCCCCATTGTCTCTGTGTGAGAAAACCCAATTGATCCTACATGTCTCTGCTCAAATATTCTAGTCTCATTTCACTCCTCCAACAGTACATAACATGGTTTACTGGGGGCTTTTTTGACATCCTGCCTTAACTACAAAGCCAGAGATTTTGTCTTATTCATGCCCATAATAGGCATTTAACAAATACTGACAGAATAATTTATATTTATGTGTATGTGTGTGTTTGTGTGTATATGCATACGTGCACCAGGGCTAAGATGAGTTAGGTATATTTTTTGTCATTATTATTATTATTATGAGTATCAGATGACAAAAAGGAACTGCAAATTTATAGGTATTTTTCTCTAAAAATGTAGTTACAGAGAGACAGATACACAAACCCCCAAATTTACCACTTATATAAAATACATGTAAAACTAATAAGGGGTTCAACTTCAGTTTTTTTAATTTGAAGGAATTCATAAATATCTATTTAACTCTTGGAAAATAATAGCTAGACCACTCAGAAGTCAGAAGAACACATGGCTGGGTACAACTGGTGGCTCAATTTGAGAGGTCGCTGGAGAACTTGGAGAAGGTCAAAAGAGGTTATTTAAGCCAATTGTTTCAAGGATTATCAATAGATCTATAATAAAGCTAATATTTGGATTAGTCTAGAAGACAAAGTGGCCTAATTACAAATTGACGACCTAATCAGTCTTCAACACATAAAATATTATTACACAAGAAAGACTGAAAACTAGTTTTTCCTTGAAGAAAAAAGTATCTTCACACTCAAAACTCCCATGGAACCTGGTATTGAGACTTGCTCCAAGTATGCAATGAGAAGCAAAGAGGACAAGAAAGGAGCTCGAATAGGGGGGATTTGGGCCAGATAATAAAGCTCATCGTAACAGTGAGCACAGATTGACCCTGCTATGGTTCTAACTTCTCTGGACATCTTTAAGAGCAAAACAAATACCCACGTGCTGAGAAGGCTTTAGTCATCCTTTCTCAAGGTAAAAGGCTGCACTTCGAAGAATTTCTCAAGGTTTCTTACGACACAAGCTTCAAATTGTCAGGGATGTTTCCTCTAAAGAATTTCAGGAAGGGAGAGATACTCAAGAGTGGATGTGCAGAATGAGATTTACTGACACTGAGGTTTGATTTCTACACTTAGAGTGCTAGAAAATGAAGAACTCAAATAATAAAATACAACACAAGCAAAATGTGGCATCAATTCAAAAATTCTTTTTCTAAATTTACTAGGAAGGCAACTCTTTAAAAGCATAAGAAAATAATTACATTTCCCCCTTTCACTTGCTATAAAATTCTTTTCACTTTTTTTTTTCCACAAATGGCATAAAGATTCCAAAACACACAATTTATCGCAAAATAAGAATGGAGATACTGCCATGAAGTGTAATTGATTTCAAAGCAATCTCAGATGCAAGAGAAATATCAATGACTTTTAAGCCCACATCATGCTTAATTTATTTTACTTATTGTTAATGTATCCATTTATGTATTTATTTTATATCAAAGGAAAGAAAAAACAATCTTGCAGTTCAAAGACTATTCTTCCTCACCCTTCATTCACTTTCTCAATACCTTCAGTTGCAATAGCAAGCTCTATATAGTTCTACGGATAGTTTATGTCTGCCGAGATGGTGTGTGGTTCCAAGTCTGCAAAGGAGACTAAATAAGGGAGTATATTATTAACTTATTCTAAGGAGATTCCACAGGGCAATCAACTGAAAAAAAAATTCACTTAAAAAAAGGTAAAACAAATCCTCTATGGTCCATTACAGCCTTAAAGAAGCAATTGATCATTAAACAAATTTCACGAAATGAACATACTTCCATTACTTTTTTATCAGTCATAATTGGTATACCAGAAAAACAATGTAACACATAGAAGCTACTTAGCAAACAGTAGCACTTCTATGTCAAGTGTGGAAAAAAATAACATCCTAAATTGAAAGTGACAAAAGTACATGTTACACACTATTAGGGAGCTATGATAAAGACAGATGGTATGATCTGTTGCTTAACCATGAAACTGTGAATAAAATGTATCAGTCTTAGTTTAAGAACTTTAAAAAATTCCAGTCAATTTTATCTTTAAAATATCTTTGAGGGGCTGGCCCGGCGGTGTAGTGGTTCAGTTCATGTGCTTTGCTTTGGCGGCCTGGGGTTCGCAGGTTTGGATCCCCAGTGCGGACCTACACACTGCTCATCAAGCCATGCTGTGGCAAGTGTCCCACATAAATCAGAGGAAGATGGGCACAAATGTTAGCTCAGGGCAAATCTTCCTCCACAAAAAGAGGAGGATTGGCAATAGATATTAGCTCAGGCTAATCTTCCTCACAAATAAAATAAAATCTTTGAAAATTATGATTGCATATTCTCTTATTTCCCAAATTAGTCATTCATATATTATTGTACCAAACAAGTAACTAAGATCCTTACCTTTCAAGGATAACTACTTCTTCTGGACATAGGATTCTATGTACACACCCATTTCCACATCTACAACTAAGAACATGCCTGCTACTCCCAAAATTTGCTAGTTATATACTAGTGCCACGACTGTGTTGGATTTTAAAACTACTACAACTGGGAAAAACAAAATGGACAAAATGGAAAGAGCCTATGGAGGAGGAAGGCTAACCTTTTTCCAATTTTAATGAGAACACACATGAAGAAGTCTTTTCTGACATGGTATTTCATATAAGATGTGAGTATGACCAACTTTTCTGATTAAGAAAGGAATTCTGTCTGAAAGTATTTAACACCACAGAGAAGAATGGCATTGCCTTACAGACACAACATCTTTCAGAGGTGGCACGGTTTATTCAATTCATTCATTCATTTCATATATTTATTGAGGATCTAATATTGGCCAGGTACCAGTTTAGCTGTGGAAATATAGTGATTAGAAACTCACATACTCAAAACAAAAAGGCAACCTACCGAATGGGAGAAGATATTTGCAGATGATATATCTGATAAAGAGTTGATATTTAAAATGTATAAAGAACTCATACAACTCAATATCAAAAAAACAATCTGATTAAAAAATGGACAGAGGACCCGAATAGACATTTTTTCCAAGAAGATACACAGATGGCCAACAGACATGTGAAAAGATGCTCAACACCACTAATCACCAGGGAAATGCAAATCAAAACCACAATGAGATGCCACCTTACACCTGTCAGAATGGCTATTATCAAAAAGACAACAAATAACAAGCATTGGCGAGGATGTGGAGAAAAGGGAACCTTTGTACACTGTTGGTGGGAATGGAAATTGGTGCAGCCACTATGGAAAACAGTATGGAGATTCCTCAAAAATTAAAAATAGAACTACCACACAATCCAGCAATTCCACTTCTGGGTCTTTATCTGAAGAAAATGAAAACACTAATTTGAAAAGATATATGCACCCCTTATTCATTGCAGCATTATTTACAATAACCAAGATATGAAATCCACCTAAGTGTCCATCAATAGATGAATGGATAAAAATATGGTGTATATATATATCCAGTGGAATATTACTCAGCCATAAAAAAGAATGAAATCTTGCCATTGGCAATAACATGGATGGACCTAGAGAGTATTACACTAAGTGAAACAAGTCAGACAGAGAAAGACAAATATCATATGATTTCACTCATATGTGAAATCTAAAAAACAAAAGAACAAACAAAACAAAACAGAAACAAACTCATAAATACAAAGAACAAACTGGTAGTTGCCACAGGGGAGGGAGGTGGGGGATGGGTGAAATAGGTGTAGGGGATTAAGAGGTACAAACTTCCAGTTATAAAATAAATAAGTTACAGGAATGTAATGTATAGCATAGGGAATATACTCACTAATACGATAATAATTTCATTTGGTGATAGATGATTACTAGACTTGTTGGGGTGATCACTTTGTAATGTATATAAATGTTAATCACTATGATGTACACCTGAGACTAATATAATACTGTATGTCAACTATACTTCAATAAAAAAAATTCATACTCACAGAGTATAGAATCTGATGAAAAATTTTTAAGTGTAAATATTAATCTACCTCCTCACTACTCATAAGAAAATACAGCACAAAAATCAGAATTTCAATTTTCTTTGAACTATCTCATTCTGCTCAAATACTATTTTTAATCATAAAATGTACATATTTATAAAATAATGTTTCCAACTCATTCATAACACCTTATTTAAGCAAAATTTAATACAATAAAATTCTAGTGTGGAAAAATCTCTTGAGGTGTCCTCTAATGAGCTTTAACTTGTTAATTGGGAAACAAAACTTTATTTTTCCACATAGATCCCATATTTGTTTCTTGGTAGACATATGCAATATACATTTTTTAAAACTACATACAACCAATTTGATTAATTATTCTTCTCTGCTTTGTTTTTCTTTAGTTCTGCTCATTCTTTAATTGTTTTAGCTGTTGTCCCCAACATTCCACCAAAAAATAGCAACACTGGGATTTAAGTGAGGTTTTTCAGTTCATTAATATTTTTCTTTTTTTTTTTTTACATACTAATCACTCCAAAATTTTATCACTGACATTAAACCATGACAGCTTTGTATATTTCTCAGATAGGTAAAATTTTGCTTTTTCACATGTTTCCCTACTACCAACAAGAGTAGAACCCCATTTTAATTACCGAGTGAACATAGCTATAGCCAGACACTCCCTAGTTTGGGAAGAAGTTTATAAATCTAAGCATCCGTTAGTGGTGATTCTTAGGGACACAAATTGCCTATTTATTGCTTTAAGAATTTGCATCAAGTGACTCTATCATGGAAGGAGGGGAGGGAAACTTGTTTTAGTGGATCCAGAAACTGTCTATTTATGGGGTGAGGATTTAGGAAGATGAGCCACATCCTCAATAATAAAGCCCCAGGATTTTTCATTTTCTTCTCTGAATAAAGAACTAGATACCAACACCATGAGAACTCAGGAAGCTTTCTAACCCCTTCATGTTTGTTTTGGTGGTCAGCACCTACCAGGTTTCTAAGGCAGTAACTGCCCAAACCTGTAAAATGCAGAGTATAAACCTCTTTTTATAAAGGGGAAGGGGAAACTCTTGTCCTTTCTGCATCATGGCTTGTTTGGAGGAAGAACCTCAAGGTAACGTAAGTCACAGAGGCTACCCAGAGGAGAGGAAACTGAGCCAAGGGACTGAGCAAAAAGAGGGATGGAGATCACTAGTTAATGATGGGATCCAAGAAGGCATCTGGACATGGGCAAAACAAAGGCCAATGGAGGGGAATTCCCTAACCCACAGAGCAAGACATTTCTATTTCCCAGTTGATGTCTCCTTTCACTGATGAATACACGATATATCTTTTGAACAACAACAACAAAATCCTAACAACAGTTGTATTCTTAAATCACTCTACATCTAGCAATGTATTTAACAGGCATACTCTTTTGATGTGACACTAGTGAACACTTGTAAATACTGTCAAAGAGTTTTTAATAAAACTTGACCTACATGGCCCAACCACATTGATAAAATTCTTGAATTCATGATTTCCTATATTAAGGACACAAGAGACTCACCTGAGTAAGAATATGACCATTAATAAACCCTGAAAAGAGTGTCACTTTATTATGCAAGAAATGACAAAAGCACTAAAACAAAATGTTAGGAAACTGAATCCAACAGTGTATAGAGAAATCTCATGGCAAAGCTGGTTTTACGCCAGAAATACAATACTAGAAAAATCTTTAAATTTAATTTACCACATTAATAGATTAAAGGTGAAAAATCAGAAGATATCATCAATACATACAGAAAAACCACATAAGCTAACTCCACGCAAATTCATAACTTACAAACAAAACGCTTCTTAGTACACTCAACATAAAAAGAGACTTCCTTCACTAACTGAAAGATATCCATGAAAAAGACTACAGCAAATCTTGGTGGTTAAATATCAGAAGAATCACGTTTAAAATCAGAAATAAGGAAGCAAAAATCAAACTGTGATTCACAGAGCATGGCATGTTAATACAGGAAATCTCAAAGAACCGGCCAAAAATTATTTATGTAGAGTTAAAAAAAAATTCAACAACAGGGAAAAATAAACAAAAAAATCAGGCTATCTCAGTAGGGGATGGGATCAGGGGAAATCCAGGCGGCTTCAAGGGTACGGCTAAGGTTTTAGTCCTTTAAATTGTGTGGTAAAGTCAGAGGTGTGTATTTTATGTCTCATAGCTTACATGTATTACACGTATTTTTGTAACCAACAAGTTATTTCACAAATTTAAGTCATTTAAACCTCATGGTTATGTACATCCCCAACCATGAACTTCTCCAGGGTTGGGAACAAGTCTTATCTTTAGTGATAAGTGGAGTCTGCTCAGTACCTGCTCCTTGAACTCTGGTACATTGTCAAGTGTAAGAGGACTCTGCCAAGAAGAGCAAGGGCATGAGCTGTCAGTCTTTACACCTGCTCTTCCTTCTGTCTGGAGCACTCTGCCACCCTTCCCTGTCTACCGTCCCACCATCCAAACCCTTTGACCCTGGCCAAGCCCTTTCCATGCATCATTTATCCAAGTTGATAACACTTGCTCTGGGAAAATCCTTCTGTGGTCTGAAACCCTCGCCCCCGCCCCCAAACTAGGCACCTCTGCTCTGTACTCCTATCACACCCTTTCTCCAGCCCAGCAATAATCCTCTGTCTTCCACCAGCTAATGAGTCTCAAAGTGTGTTTCTCAACCCACATGCATCACCAGAGTGTTTGATAAAAGAGATTCCGATTACCACCACCTTCCTACCCACCCCCCTACCCCACCCAATACACAGCTAATTGAAACCATCTCGGTGTAATATCTGAGGATCTACATTTTTTACATTTGTAGGAAAGTTTTAAGCACAGGAAAGTCATGAGACCACTGCTCGACTAAACTTAGAGAACAGGGGCAGCATCCGTTTTGCTCGTGTTAGCCTTTGTCTGGCACGTAGTAGACACTCAAATATCTGTCATGCGAATTGAAGAATATATGCAGTTTACCATTAATGTTTAGTGTTTTTTTGTCCTCTACTGTCACTTGCAAGTAGATAAGGGGTAGTTGATATCAAATATTTAAGAAAAAATATTAGGGAAAGTATAAAATTGAAAAGCTTATATTAATTTTTAAATTTTAACAGTTGACAGCCAATGGAAGACTAGTTTAAAAACTAGCATGCTACAGGGCTCTTAAATCTGCCAGTTAATTTCTCATGGAATATCCACAGCCCATGCATACAACTGAAAGCTAAATGTTGACTCTTCTCGTGACCTTTACCTCTTCTAATTCACTAGCAACCCAGTTGCCATTTGTATTCAGTGCCCTTACAAAGCATGTTGCCCAAATTAGTGATAATCTGAACAGATAATATTACCCAAAAAGTCCTTTATGCTCTTTAATATACTTGATTGATGAAAAGTAACTAAATAACCCATCTAATAACATTACTGTTTTTTCTTTAATTAGCTATTCCTAATACCTACAGTTTAAGAATTTGTATTCTTCTAACCCTACTCCTAGTTTTTGCCATAATAGTCCCACAAATATTTTATATTCTGGGTTTGAACATGTCCAAGGCCTTTAATTTATGAAACAAAGTGACTGCCCTGTTTCATAGACATTTATCTTTTCCAATTTAAGGAAAAATGCACTGGGAGCCTCTGAAATGATTTCAATGAAATAGTCAGTTCTCTTATGAATTTCAGAGGTGAGTAACATTGTCACTTAAAAATTTACACTTTGACCACTCTCTCAGCCATTTTTGCTTCTAAATACTTAATACCTCTCTATTTAATAGAATTTTAAGAGGAAAACACATTCTCCTATTTTCTTACATAATTTTATCTGAGTAATTCTGAGAAATCTCTCTCATTATTTCCCTGACACTTGAATTTTCTAATTCTATTCCCTGAAGATAAATTTCACTTTTCCATATCCCTTTATACTTAAGAGTTAAATCAAATTTCATACATGACCTACTTCCTTCTAGTGCTCATAAAACATTATTTGTTAATAAACTTAGTTCCTTAATTCATTAAATTAATCCATTAATTAGTTTCACTCATTCATAAATTCTTTATGGACTCATTAAGTGTCCATCTTATGCTAAGCACAGGGCTGGGCACTGGAAAATCAAAGAAGATCAAGTCCTTTCTCTCAAGAAGCTAATATTTTAGAAGAAATTGTGTATTCCTTTTTCTCAATCCTTTAAGTATTTCTCCCTTCTTTCCTCTTCATCCTGTCAATGTAGGTAGTTTTTAGCTTCTTGAACTAATTCTATTTCAAGTTTACTTTCAATTGTTTTTATTCCTAATAGCTTCCTAAGGCATTTTCCGTGCCAGGGGCCTTGAAAGGCCATTGTAACTTCACTTCTTGATGTTATGCAACTCATCACTGCCCTTTTCTTCTTGTAACATCTTTTCATCCTTTCCAAAATTAATTACTATGTCTAAACACCTTTTTTCTTTCACGCTGCATTATAAAATTTGCTTAGAAGACAGTGTCTTGCCCTCTTATTTAAATATTCTGCCTCGGAATATTCTCATTCTATCAATTTTGTCTGCTGCACTAAGTTTTCCTTCAAACAGTCTTCAGAGAGCTTATATTTTTGTTGAGGATATAGACACTCATCAATCTCACATTTCTCTATTTTTTTATCCATTAATATACCTCTTTCAGATCTTATTTCTTAATAGTAGTAATAATAACATTATGGAACACTTACTACATACCAAGTATTGTTTGAAGTGCTTTGCTCTATGTGATACTGAATTTAATCCTGGCAACTAGAGGTAAATAGCATTATCATCCCCATTTTACAGATGAGGAAACTGAGGCACAGAGCGACAATGTGACTTGCTCAAGTTTCCTCAGCTAGTTAAAGGTAGAGCCAGGAGTTGGACCCAAGTGGTCTGGCTTCCAAGTCTATGCCTTCCCCTATCCATTCATTAGGCTCTGCTGCCTCTACAATATAGGAGTGACTATATAGGAGTCACTACAATAAATGCATTTATACAACATTTATACATTTATACCCTTTCTTATTCCAGGTACCAGGAGAAAATCTTTTAGTGCCCAACATCTACACTGATGGTATTAGGGGAAAAAAAGCTTTCAGTAAGTAGTCTAGTTTCCCAAAGAAATATACCCAATCTTTCCCCTTAGAACTTCAGAGGAAACATGGCCAGCCTTATGGATTTCAGCACATTAATCCTAATTGATTCTCTTCTTAAGGCTGCCAAAAAAGAAACCCAGCAGCAGAATATAATTCCAAATATTAATCTTCCTCTCTCCTTTATTTGCATTTATTTTATCTGTTCAAGCTTACCATTATTTCTCCAGCATTACTTGATTTTCCTTGAGTTCCCTGAACTCTCCATTATTCCAGTCAATGCCCCAAACATGTCCAATGATTATCTAAAGTAACTGCTAAAAGACCCCATCACTGACCATTTACAGTACTATTTCTGACAGTCCTTTACATTCTCAATAAAAGGATAAGAAGTATATCCTTGTCCTGTGCAGCAGTAACAGCCCATCTAGAATTCTCAGGTTTTGTATAAATACTTCCTCAAAAATAAATAACTAATACTCTCAAAGTGTTAATTAGTAAAAAGTATGGCTGTTTTCTTTAGCTTCTACATAACTGAAAACAAACCTTTCCTTCTAGTGATTTTATAATCAAGAGTTCCACATAAAATCTGTATGTGATCTCTTACTGACTTCTTCAAGAAAAATTTCTCAGTGGTAAATGGCCCCTTAAATTGTTTTATTTTGGATCTCTTTCCCCTCAGTCTGTTTCTCCTGCTGAAACTTAACCATCTCAATCTCCTCAATAAGTGTAGGATATTTCAGACCTGCCAAGCTTTATGGTAAGAGTGAAACCTGTAGGCAATTAAACATTTGAGCTCCTTCCCAGTGCATAGTAAAAGAAAGGTTAAAATAGTTTGTACTTATGAGTAGCCTAAGCTCAGGCTGAGACCACACATTCCTTATAATACTTACCCAACATATTAAAACCAAAACCCAAAACTCTCATTTTAGTGACCTGTGTTTTGCAAAGTACAGATTAAAAATGAAAGGCTTTTAACGGAGTAGGAAATAGCAATGTCATTGACTTCCTTGGCAATGTCTCATCCCAGATATTACTAGCCTCATTTTTGTTAGTTATTCAAATTAGATTTGATAGTCCATCTAAAGTTTCCCTCTTCTAGAGAAAGGTGATGCTCATGCAGTTAAATTTCCCACTTTTACTAAAGAAATGCTGAAACTTTCATTTCACATTGCCACCGTGCAACATAGAAATACCACCATGAATTCAAACTGTAGCAATCGGTATAATGCAAACAAGATGAAAATGTACAATAGTATGTCTGGTCCAAAAGCCTAAGTACATTCCTTTACAGCTTGTTCTATTTCTATGCGAACATTTATACAAACAAAATAATCATAGCTCAATACAAACCACTACCATTTATACTTGAAGAAAAATCCCACGTGTTCATTTTCTCTACATGGTAATACTAATACATTAACATTGTAATATCGCTCGTGTATATGGAAATCTTACTTACAAAAGTAAAATATACTGTTTTAAGGTACACGTAGAAAGTGATATGTTACGTCAAAGATAAACTTCTAGTCTTCAACAGAGCAAAGTGATGACTGATGGCTCCTCTACCTCTAATAAGGGTGATACAATTTTCACATCAAGTATAATCAAATCCTTGGAACCCATTTTTATCTCACTCTTGGTTTTCTCCAGTGTGCCAGTTTTCTATGTAATTGAGTATTCAAGTCTCAGTAATTTTTCAATTCACGCCCTTTTCTTTTTCATATCCTACCTCGTATGTGGCCTTCTATTAGCCTTCCTATTTTCACAGTATCTGACATGATTCTCTCAGAACAGGAAGGTATTTTTCTTTATAAAAGGTTATGGCAGAGAGATTGGGGATTGATTCACTCTCAAATCTCAGTTTATTAGCAGTTCCGATCACTAAAAAGGTAAAAAGGTGTCCTGTTAAATGGATTTAGCACTCACTCATTTAACAAGCACTTCACAAGCACTGGCTACGTGTGGGATACTTTCCCAGGTGTGGGAATCCACAGGTGAATTGGATAAGAGTACTGCCTTCAAGGAGCAATCAGGCTAGTGAGGGGGTCAGACTCATAAGCAACTAAATCAATAAAATATAGTGTCATGAGTACTTGATCAGAGGTTTGCATAAATACTACAGATACCCTAAAGAGAGGACAACTAATTCTGTGTGCCAAAAATTGGATGCTTCATCCAGAAAACACAGAACCTGGATCTTCAAGTATGAATAAAAGTTTGCCAGGTGAAAAATAAGAAGATATTCCCAGAAGAGGAAATAGCATTTGAAAGGGCATGGAATTGCAAAAAGCATGATGTGTCCTGGACACAGTGAGTCATCTGTTGTGAGTTTGGATCAGGGTTCATATGACAGACTGTTAAGAGATGAGGACAAAGAGGAGCATTGGACCAAAAGAAAAAGGGAGAGTGACTCAAACATTCTAAATGGTGTAGTGGCTAGTCAACCTATATTTCTGAAAGATGATTTTGGCACTAACTATCACTGGGCTGGAGGGAGAAAAGAATGAACACAGAATTGAGGGGTGTGTGTGAGTTAAAAATACAGAAGACAGAAGAATAAAAGAGTGCTAAGGTGTTCTGCTACTAGCAGGTCCTAACGCAGCTAATGAAACCATGCTCCCCTTTCACAATAATCTTATGTGTAGTTTTAGCTCTAGTTTTGTGGCTCATAAACCAATGCTTCCCAAACTTAATATGCTCAAGAATCAACTGGAGATCTTGTCAAAATGGATATTCTTATTCAGTATGTGGGGGAGAGGGGACTCGAAATTCTGCATTTTTAACAAGCTCCCAGGTGATGCCAATGCTACTGGTCCATGGACCACACTTTGAGTAACAGTGCCATAATGAGTCTAATAAGACTGCTGACTCTTTTCAAGAAATGCTTCACACACACACAAAATTGAATACCTGGACACCACTACTGATTATATGGGTACAAGGAAGCATATATTTGTGTTCCAATACCCCTTGAGAAGTGACCTGAAACTATAAATTTGTAGTGAATGACAAGAGATTCCAGTCACCTCTCATAGGAGGTATGGTGCATTCAATGCCCAAAGCATTCACCCTATAGACAAAACTTGTTAACAGTTGCCATTTAAAATCTCTAACTTATTCCAGTAATCACATCCAAGTTCATTTTCAGACTTATGTGGCCATTTATGACAGAAAAGATGAAATATCTGAAAGGTGTGTGTTCCTAGCAGAGGCGATCTTTAATGATGGCTACTGCAGTAATGCAGTTTTAATGTTAAACTGCCCAGTTACTGCCAGGAATATATGGCATTAAACAGAACCCTTCATTTACTTTATCATTTCAAATTTTATATGTTGACCCTCTAACTAGAGCAGAACCATCTGTAAGGATGATGTCTCGATGGTTCTCTGCATCAGTCAACATCACACATCAAAAATATAATGTGGGGAGAAAGATGTGAACAATATATCTTGATTCTGAATGCTTTACTCCTTCTAAGGGAGCAACTGTTCCTGGATTTCAAGTTCTCCCTTCATCATTTTCCTGGTGCACTGTGACACAGATGGTGTGAGGTAATTTTATGCACTCCATCTAAAAGCATCAGTTCCCCTTTTCATTGACCAATCCACGCTGTTCACACAAAGGAGACACATTGGTGATTTATCTGGTGTAGTACAAATCAAGACTAAACAAAAGCAATTCATTCCAAATCAGGACATAGCCCTGAGCTGGAGAAACTTAGATATCCCTTGATTGTTGCAAAAGCAATCACCATTTTTCTATCTTGTTTTCCTCCCTCCTCCACTAAAAATAGTAGGGAAAAAATAGTAAAAGAGCTGTGGAAGTGAGAAGTTGTAGAGTAGCAAGTATTTCTGTCTTATCATTTGATCTAACCTCCTTTAAGAAGTAACAATTCTGGGGAAAAGAAATCAAATCACCTTAAATACAGACAGCAGTAAAAAGCTATTCGTTTAAACTTGCAAAATTTTGTCCTAACCGAAAATATATTTGACACATTTTCATATATTTTATTTGCAATCGAACAATTTAAGTAACACTAAATGATACCAACTGCTTGGCTGGAACTTGTGAAGTTTTCCTGGTATACAGCAATACTTTACTAAGATGTTTCAGAACATAAAAAGCAAAATCAATGCCGGAAAAAAATGTTCTTTTTGTTCTAGGGTCTGTGTTTGGAAAATATTGCCATGTAGCATTTACGGTAACAGCTGTACGGTTAAACTTTAGGCACAAACTGAACTGCAGAGGATCTGCTGCATAAATAAAATCCCCATGGCAACTAAATGTGCTACTAGATAACAGAGAAAAAAGGATTTATGTGTTTGCTGAGCTGTCTTGCCCTAAAGGAATTCTCCAGGCAAACGCAGGCCACCTGCCACATGTTATATTAAGCTCAGCCTTCTGGACTTATTTTCAAATCCACGGCAAAAAGGTCCAACTACTTTTATTTGGAAGTTTCATTGTTCTTTATTCCCAGCCCCTCCAAAAATAAACAATTCATTTTTCAACTTGCCTGCTATATTTTGCCCTGGATACAAAAGATAATTAATGAATTTGTTTGCGCTCCTAAACATTTTGTTGATCTTACTGAAATAACAAGCATATGCATAACAAAAAGGTGTTTTTTAATTTATAGATTTGTAGATTCTGTAAAGTTAAAAATAATTGAAATATACAACTTGCTTTCTCCAACATAAGGTAGACCATGTGGAGGAGGAACAGTGGTCGATGAGGAAGTTTCGAAGAAGATGGGAGAAAGGAAATGCAAGATTAACATCTTCTGAAAATTTACCATGTAAAATATCTATAGTTTCTTCCTGAAGGAAAGTGGGAGCTATACACATGCTAGGACTTTGTTATAGATAGTGTTATTAAATCAATTAACTTTAAGATAAAAGAAAAAAAGGAACATTTTCAAGTAATTAAGTACATTTTCCCACCTGTAATTTCCATATCTAAAGATACTTGTTGGTAATACTGCAATATTATGTAACAATATTAAACTATTTTTGAATATGTGAAAATAAAATGGATACATAGTACCTGAAATGGGAGAGGAAAAAACACAACAAAAATTCATTATGTGGGAGTCACTCAACATAATTCCTTAGAAGTAAATGGGGAATTGGCCTAGAATGCACACCTCCAAATTTGAGGTCTACTTCAACTCTGATATAAACATTGCCTTCAAAGAAATGACAGTTTTCAACTGTAAATAATCATAACTAACTATATCCATTCCTCAACCCTGACTAAATTGTAGAGATATGGAGAGAATACATTTAGGCTATTTCTGCACTGCTTGATATAGAAGTGAAGGAAAAAATGAGTCAACTGACACAAAAATGTCAAGGAAGAATCTGATACTAAATAATCAATGTGTTGCTTTCATTGACTTCCGGTGGCATGTATTGATTACAACAAATATTTTTTCAGATATTTAATAACATTAATAGAAGTATTAATTATGATTTTACTAAATAAAATATACAAATTTATATTAAACAAGAAAATTTCAATTTCAATAGGATTTTGTTCATTCTCTCTCAAATTTATAGTTTCTTACAGGTAGATTTCCACATTATCATCTAATGAATGAGCAAGTCTTCAAAAAGCTCTTGATTTTTTTGCAAAACACAAATTTGACTACTCTGTAATACAATCAAATCTAAATCACCATAGCACAGTAACTCAAAGAAACACCATTAACACCAGACTCTGCCTTCCAGAGACAACTCTTGCCATACCAGTTAATATAACTTATCAGGGCAAGGCTATTTCTCTGTCATGATAGTAAATACTTAACAGAAATAGCAAGTGACTCCTCCAGTAGAGGTATGATTCTCAGTTATCAATTGCAGGTAAGTCTAGATGGACAGTAAGAGCTCTCAAATATTTTTTGACTGTGACACTCTTAGACCAGTCAAAATCCCTCCTGGCCTCAAACCCCCTTTGTTTCCATATTGCAGTACAAAAATAATGCACCACTAACGTACATCATTATACATTTGTTACATAAATTAGGAATGTATATAATTACAAGGAACATATTATATGTGATTTTACATTACAAAGCAATGACTTATTAAAACTTTCTAAAAATCAGTATTTATTAAATACTTTGGCCACAAGTAGTACACCAAAATACCACTTTCTCTTCTTCCTGGGCATACAGTTGGACTACACATTCCAGATTCCCTTGCAATTAAATGTGGCCATGTGACTGAGTCCCAGCCAACAGAATATGAGCAGAAGTGATTGTGTGCTACTTCTAGGCCTTGCCCCTTATAAGCTTCCTCAGGAGATGCTACTTGCTATTCTCTGCTTCTAGCCAAGTGGGACAGAGACAACACTCAGAGAGATTCTGGAAACCTAGTACAGCTTCTAACAGTTTGGGTTTCCGAAATGAAGGGGAGAAGCAATAACTTCCTGCCCACCAGTGACATGCATGTTGGAGAATTCTGAAATAAAAAACTATAATATTAAGCTATTGAAATTTTAGAGTTTGTTAAAGCAGCTAGCATTACCCTAATATAATATTCATCTTAGTAATGTATTTTAAGTTATTTTATTTTATTTTTTTATTTCTTCTTTTTTGTGAGAAAGATCAGCCCTGAGCTAACATCTGTTGCCAATCCTCCTCTTTTTGCTGAGGAAGATTGGCCCTGGGCTAAAATCCGTGCCCATCTTCCTCTACTTTATATGGGATGCCGCCACAGCACGGCTTGACCAGTGGTGCATCAGCCCGCACCGGGGATTGAACCAGCGAACCCTGGGGTGCCGAAGCGGAGCACCTGAACTTAACCACTGCGCCACCGGGCCAGCCCCTTAAGTTATTTTAAAGGAAGGCATTCATAAACAGCCCATCAAATAAATTGGGGAAGGTTACATATGCATATCAACTTGTGTATAAAATTTAACTATATATATGTACGTGTGTATATGTGTGTATATATGTTTGTTTATTTCAGAAGTTACTTACATTTGATTCCAATTTGAACCACAACCATTATCAGCTAAGTATGTGTGGAGATCATTCAGCAAAATATTGAGACGTAACCCCGCTTTGTGACTCAACTGAAAAGATATTCTTACTGAGTGATGTTTTGAGTGATTTCCTCCAAAAATCCACTCAAAAGGACCCAGATAGCTTACAAAAGATTTTAAACTTGACCTTTTTTTTTAAAGGGAAATGACAATTTGGATGAGGTTCCCATCTGTGTAGCACAAATAATAGGTACTGAAACATCACCATTCAAGTATTTGAGACGGACCTTGGAGTCTACAAAACATAGAGGTCTTTGTTTTTTACTAGAACAGATCTTTTAAAGACCTTTTAGTCTATGAAATTGACTTTAACTTAAAAATCAAGCAGCTAGCAAGGAGATTTCTCCATAACAGTGAGTCAGGCCAAATCAGACAGACACAGTTAACCTTCATAACACTTTCCATATATGTCTTAGTTATAGGCCACTATTCGGAGAAACTAGGCAGACTTTCTAACAAAACAGATCCCTGATAGAGTGCATGTAATATGACCAAGATAGAGTAATAACCATCTAACAGCAAAAAATTGCTTTCAAAATTATTTTCATATTCAGTCACTCATATGGATGATTTCTAAATAGCATGCATCTCTTAGGTATTTTCTTTACTCAGCATCTCTACTTTTGTTAAGACCTAACACCTTATAGGACACACACAGTCCCTTTAATAATCACGTGCTTTATCCTCCCCAAGAAGCTGGTGTATCATAATCTCAGATTCAGAACAGATGTCTTACAACATTAGCATGACACGTTCACCTTCTGAGTATGTAAACACACCTATAGTCAGAAGCACTGAGCAAAAGTTGACACAACTGCATGCGTGATCTTTCTCCACTGACAAAGTTTCGGGAAGAGTAGCCTGAACTCACTTCACCTCTTGCTAACCCTTCCTTCCTTAAACATCTGAAACCTAGTTTCTAATACTTTCACTGTGTTAAAATGTTTCTCTCAAAAGTCCTAAATAATCCTCCAAAGGTCAAAGCCAACAGCCTTTTCAGTCCACAGTCTTCAGGAGCTTTCTCCAATTCCCTTACAATGTCAACTTTCTCCTTAACATACCCAAAGCACTGCGAATCAAGACTGGATTGTGGTAAACACTCAGGAATGTTAGTAATTTATAGTAATTTAATAGTAATCACAATTACTATTTGTTCTTAAAACTCTATTCTCTCATGTCTTCCTTGGAATAAGAATCTTACTCTTTTCCATCCCTGATTGGTTTGTTGTGGTCATGAACTCCTCTTCCCATCTCCTAAAATCAACTTTTCCACAGCCTGTTTCCTCAGGTCTTTTCATTTTATCACAAACTTTTGCATCCTTTAATTATAGCACTGTAACCTAGCCTAATACACATACTCTCTTGTTACTGCATATTCTGTTGATGAGAACTCTTTCATAGTAGAAGTTGCTTCCTTAATTTCTTGACTTGTAATCCTCCCTGGCTTTCTCTTGGGCTATTATATTTGTCAAACTGGATTTTGTCAGTAAGCAGAATTTAACATGAACACCACACATAAGGTAAACCCAAAATATGCCTGCTAAAGCTCTTCTGGCTGCAGCATTAAATAAATGTAAGGCTCAGACAGAGGAGGAGGTTCCCATCTGTTGATCGTATTTGTGTGATTGCATTTGTCAGTCATTACTGATGACTCTTGTAAGATGTACCCTTTGAATAACCCACAAAGTTTGTCACATACCCAAGTCTTCTACAAGGCAGTAACCTTACCACCATATTAGTGTCTCACAGATTCTCAGTAGCAAAGCATCTTTCTGCTTGAATCCATGTGCATTTGATCCCAAATGCCTCTCTATGAATCCCAGGAAGCAGAAGAAATGTGAAAAGCATAAGAAAGTTAGCAACTGTGCAGGCCTTCAACAATGTATTTTTTAATGATTCAAAGTAAGTTCAAACTAACCCTTCTGTTTTGTTTTGGGGAACCTGTGTTTTAATAACAGAATATTAATGTAATAATGAAATATTGCTCCTGAAGATATAAAATATAAAGTGAGCTGGTTTGCTTTGTGAATTACCATAGCAAATTTATTCTAAAACGATAAAAAGACCATTTTGAAAATAATTCTAACATTTCGTTGTAAGAGCCTGGATTCTAATAAAGCAACTGTGCCAATTAAGTTATTGGTATCAGCTTCAAAAGCATCCTGCTATGCTCTGCCCTGTGCTGCTGGGCCTGGAACTCTGCAAACCCCAATTCCGCTTGGCCAAATGCTCCATGTGAGTCAACCCCTTAGGAGGCGCTAGAGGGAGACTGCAAGGCTGAAAGAGGAAGAAGGGACTTGCTTTCTGGGGGCTTCCTGGCTGGTTCTTTTAGCATCACCCAGCAGGGTTTTTTCACCCCAACAGTGGCAATTCCTTCCAGTGGCTGTACCTGAACACAGTTTGCCATTTTTCTAACACTTGCAGAATCAGCCTCATCACCTGTCTCTTCAGAGACACCAGCACAAGCTGGTCAATGTCCCCTCTTCAGAGGCATGAGTTTCAGCTTCATGGGGTCTGTCCTCTCAGCTTCAAAGTCTTAATAATTCCATCCTCTTCCCTTGTCCCCCCAGTCCTGGTTGTAGGACTTGATGTCTGCAATTGTCATCTACATGATATGACCATGTTGTCATTTTACCCTTTCAGTTACTAGTTAACAACATTGTACCTAGTTAACAATTTTTTATATTAAATTCTCTCTGTTCCAATAGCTGGGGCAGTTCCTGTCTCCTGATTGGACCTACTGATACTGAAATGTATATACCACATTCCATTTAAACTCGAATTTCCAAAAGTATATTCTAATGACTATTAATGCTGCAAGATACTAAAAAAAAATTTTTTTGAAAAGGCTTTTGTGTTGAAAAAGGTTAGGGAAACAGCATATCACAACCCTCCCGTGGTCTATTACTATGTAATTTACCAATGAGCAAATTAAACGCTTTAAGAAATCCTACTGTAAAAATGGTTTAACTCCATGTTTTCCAAATTTATTCCAACTTGGAAATCTTCTTTTAAATAGTTCTTAATAACATGGTGGAACTTGAGTCCAGTGGACTACACTCTGGGAAATGTTAGTCTTGGTTACTCATTGCATGTTCAGTTTAAACACCTGTCAAATCATTTTATGTCATATAGGCAGATCATAAAACATCGGTCATACATAAAACTATGTAGGCTAAATATTAAAATATTTAAGTATTCAAATAAAGATATATACACACATGTGTAATCTTGATTAATATATACATGTCTACACGTGTGTATACAACAGATGTTTGTTAAATAAATTGGATATTAAATGATTAGGGTCTTGAAATAACTTCTGCTAAACAGAATTCCTCACTCAACATAATATATTGTAATTATATCAGCAAAATACTATTACTGGGAGCTCTTAGCCAGAATACAGAAATAGTCTTCTTATAAAGAACGGGTGCTCAAGTTGTATCTGTTAGTCTACTTGTATTTACAATTATTAAAATCGACATCTGAATTATAGATCAAAGGTTATGTGTACATAACAGTATAAATGCAAAAATGAAAAGAGATTTGTATACTCTCATAAACAGCATTTCTTGAATTGCTAAGGTCCATCCCAGTTTAATCTGTGCTCAATAAGATATCTACAACAGAATCAACTTTATCATTACACTCTCACCACAAGAAGCTCCCAATCACTCAAACACAAAAATAAACATGCAGAACTGAATATATATCAGGAAAATCACATCACTTTTGCAATATCGAATGCAGTATTTGACAAAAAAATAAACAAACTATACCAGAGTCTCGTTTCAATATTTCTTGGTATGCTAATGCCTGGATATTCTGCAGATTTCATTCTATGAATGAAATTACCAGAATCCATAAGAATATAATAAAGTTTTTAGAGAATAACTCTAGGTGGTAAGAATTGAGTTAGGATTATACACATAATATCTTAAATCTTTACCAAAACAAAAAACCTGCAAGCTTATTAGTGTTACCTCCACTTTACAGATGAGAAAACTGAGGTTCAAAGGTTTAAAAGCTTTCTTCTAATTACACAATTTCTATTCACTAGAGTCAGAATTTGAAACTCTATTCTAACCTCATGCTCATTTAGAAAGTACCCCTTCTGTGACACGATTCTGAATTCATATGGGTCTGTGAAACAGCAAATGATTGTGGTAATATAGAGATGTTCCACTGCATTTCAAAATTGGTTCAGGCAATGTGTTTCTTTATTATTACTAGAAATAGTTTATTGGACTTTGTAATAAATCAAATCAAGACTGTAAAGAAAACAAGATAAAACAAAATCCTCTTCACAAACACATAAAAAAAAACAGTATAAGTTTTACTCTAACTTGATCTTTGTTAGATGCGATCACATAAAATACTCCACCAATAGATATGACAAATGCACTTTATATTTCAATGTGTCAAACCATTTCAATGCTCTGAAACTATGTTGAAGCTGGCAGGCAAGCAGACTATATTAAATTTTTCTCTGGAATCGACTTCAATTCTAGACTGAATTATTGGAATTTTAGTGACCCTAAAAAAGGCTGTCAGAAATGATATTCAACACAGAGTTTTCAAATCTAATGCTCTATTACACATACTTCACATAAAATAATATAGTTTCAATATAAACAAACCAGTCAAAAACATTCTATTTGTTCTTGTAATTTTGTACACATTTTGATATTGATTTGTCACAGCAGATTCTTAAATGTATTTGCTTCTTAAGAGAAAACTCACAGGCTGTATTTTATAATTCAATAGTTTGTGTGGATATGATGCAGTTATAATGTTGCCCAAAATGTTTCTCTTGTTTTAAAAACACATCAGCAAAATAAACAGGTGGCAGTCATTCCTAATTTTTCCAAAGGTTCAACTGTTTAGTCAAAGGATTTGCTAATGATTTGTTTCTCCTTTCATTTATCTATTTATTTTGATTGACAAACATCTGATTCATAGCAATCCTGAAAATTTCCCTCTAGTCCAGTTAGGATCAGCCTGGCTCACAAATATGGGAGGATCTCATGCTGAATTAGAAACCTGGATCTGAGCTGACAAGTTGGCATTTGGCAGCAGGTTAGGTGGAAACAAAGATTTCTTTTGAATTGTTGCTATTACCCGTGGGACAATCTTGGTAGTCAATTCATAAACTAGAGGTAAGGATATACTTACTTCTCTCAAAATAATATACTCCCCTCAAAATAACGTCCATTAGCTTTAGAAATTAAGACTAGTTTTTCTTATAAAATAATTTCCAAAATTTTACAAAGGGGAGGGAAAAGTCTATCTTGGATGAATGTGTTTGTGTGTCAGTATAAAAAAGTGTCTTTAACAAGAATTTGGGACTTTGACACAGCAAGGACATAAAGAGGTCCTTCAATCTAGGATTTATCTCCAGAAAGTGCCGAACTTACATTACAGACAACCAGTACCCACCTTTGGTTGACTTTATTTCATGTAACTATTCCAAAATCACAGTCAGGAGAGTCGATACATCTTTGCTCTCAAGCTTCCAAGAAGAAGCAACAGACCTTTCTCCCCATCCAATCTTTTCCCTAAAGGGAGTAATCTTGAAAGACACTAGTCCTATAAACTAGCAGAGACCCATCAGTCTGACCCATGTTATTACTAGATTATTTCTTAACTAAGATTTGTTTTGTTTTTTTCAAGAGCACAGTTTTGATCAACTTTTTCCTAAATAACAATATATGTTCAATACATATGCCTGCATTATTAACACAGCACCAACTGCTCCAACTAGAACTAACTCAGGACTCATTACCCATTGCCTAGTCCTGTACTGTAATTCATCTGCATATTTACCTAACGTTGTCTGTCATTACAACAAGGAGTAGTTTTTGCTGTGCCTTAGCAGTCCATTTCAACATAACTGAAAGATTTAGTTAAAACCAGGTAGAAATAATGAAGTATATCCAATAAGTACCTAGATATACAGTGTGGACATGGAGGTGAGTTCAGAACTGAAGACACTTCTTTTCAAGTCATAAAGGTGGACAAGAGAACGGCCAGATTGTGTGAACCACCACCGTCACGGTAGCCCCTTGCTCCATTTCTTACTATGTTGTTCTTACTCAGTTTTCACATCTTTAAAATGGAGTAGAGTCATACCTCAGGGGTTTGAGATAATAAAATTTAATGCTCCTTGAAAAAAATATATTAAGTGACAGATTGCAGTGTCACTTAGCTACATGGATAATGAGATTATTTGCAAAATAAATAAACTACAGATTATTATCTTGGCATTTAACAAACATGACTGTAATCCAATTTGTATGATGTTATTATAATCAGTGATTTTAAACCTTTCTATTTCTTGCACAAACATATTACTGAAAGCAAACACACATGTGTATATATGTACATACACGTACACATGTATATGTATATATGTGTGTATACATATAGGAACTACCACTGTATATACATACACACATACACACTTCTTCTCCAAGATACATTAGATGCTTTTCCACATCATAAATCCTCTTCTAGATGCATTTCTAGGTTGGTTAGTAAAACCTCCCTTAAGCACCAGCAACAGACCAACCCCCATTATCAATGCTGACATGCTTAGCAAATACATATCTGCATCTTTATAAACTGAATTGCATCTGCAAAGTCAAATAAACCAAACAAGAAAATGGGCACCATATTTTTTAAAACCCATCCCAAGTGCAGAACATACTCAATTGTCTGATAAATTGGTTAAAATTGGTGCCACTAGAATTGAGTCACTGAAGAGTTTATTTCCGTCACCATATTAACTGTGTCATGTAGCAATTGCACCTAATGAACTTAATGTAGCTTATGGCCATGCACTGCTTCCTCTCAGAAACAATCTAAATGTTCCTGAGTCTGGCCAAATGGCATCCAACATGATCTCAGTAGAGCCACACAAGTGCTGAGGTTCCATTCTGGCCTCTGGCTAATGCTTTTTTACTTCACGTTTCTCAGAATGTAAGATACTTGCACTAAAATGCTCAAGCTGCTTTTAAAAATAAAAAGAGCCACAGAAGAAATTGGTGGTTTGTTTTTAACAAGTTCGCTGCACATAAAATTTCTCCAACTCATGACAGTGTGGTTGAAGGGGAGTCTCAAATAAGATTAATTACAGATGCAGTAACTTATGGTCTTTTACCCATATGAACTGAAATGGAATCGTTCTCGGAAGTGAAAGGGACATGGGAGGAAAATAACAACAGGACTTTTAAAAATCACTAGGACACTTCTATAAATTTTTGGAATGATACTAAAGCCATCTCGTAATGCTCAACTCTACTTGATGCTCAAGGACCTTGTTGTAAGTGAAAGTGTTAGAACAAGGTCCTTCTGATATTTACAGAAATGAACTCACTCTACACAGATGCAATGGTCCACATTATCGTGAGTCTGTCTGTAATGTAGCTGGATGCCCATATCGATTTTTTACACTGTTCTGTAATTTTGTCTTTTTCCTTTTGTGTTCTTATTGAAGGCAGATTTCATAAGGTTTTAGGGGTAAATCTGAGCTCTTCTTGTCAACAGTGCATTTAAATTTGGGCGAGTTTTTTTTCTCTCCTTTTCTCTAAGTGTCCCCTTCCTCCTTTCTGCCACACAGGGGCTACCTGCCCAATACTGCTCTTGCTCCAACTTTTCCCAAAGGAAATCTAAACATGGCAGTTTTTCTTATTCCTCCCCGCTCCAAAACACACAAAAAAATCTCTGGACAAATTCATCCTTAGTTTTTGCCTACATGTGCTGGCACTAATCTCCAGATGATGCTATTCCAACTCCCTTGGTTACTACCCAATCACTCTCAACACAGCCAAATTTCTGCTCTTCCATGACTGAGCAGGGCTGACCTCAAAATAAAACTTTAAAGTCTAAAGCTAAAGCAATTAAAATTTCACAGTGCAAATAAATCTTGCCAATTGCTCTTTGGCAATATCTTCAAGGATGCTATTTCTCTACAACTGATCGTCACTATAAATGGTATTTAGCACCTTTTAACCCCAAGGACACCAAAGCTTATGAAAGCCTAAACATATAGAATAAATTCAACTCTGCCATAACACACTCGAGTTAACTGGGCATCAATCAGACTCACGTACAGAACAGTGCTGTGTTAAAGGCTGATCGCTGCACATTACAATGGCAGAGCTGTCGTGTCCCTCGCTTTCAGGTGAGATCTTGGCATGGTCAAGAGATCTAACAGAGTAGGCTCTGAGACTGCAAAAGCTCCTAGGAAAGGAGAAGATTCAGGAGTTCTACTGACCTCTGGCCAGTCCCCAGAGGGAAACAGCACTAGCAATATGCATGGGAAACGAGCTCATTTTCTGGGGCCAACTGAGGAGCCTGAGGGTGAACCAGGCCAGAAGCATGAGTGGAAGAGTGCTCCATTTGTCACTGGAGTCCGATTTGCAGGACTCCTAAATCAGGGCACAGAAATCACCTCATATCCCCAGTATCTTAGCTGAGTTTTCATCCACGGAACACATCCCTCACCAGATGTTGGTACTTAAGTTTCTTCTAGCTTCAATTCCCTGTAAGTGTATCACTACTACCATGATCTTGTTTAGAAGAAAAATATGCCTATTCTCAAATAATTAAATGAAGTAAACACTTAATAAATGCCCAAAGACTACTAAATTGAGAGCTGATAATTTGCCATGCAAAAATAGCTGTTTGCGCACACACAAGTGAAGAAGTTAAGCAGTTACCTTGATATGTCAGATTTGGGGTGCAGGGAGAACCAGAAACACCCACATAATTGAGGTAAGTTTTCTTTGCTTTAAATCTGAGCCTATCTTAGGAAAAACTGTCAAGTGCACAAACTCAGGAGCCACCGACCTCCACAGACCATGCCTCCTTTCCCCTCTTCTTCCCAAGTCCATTTCCATTCCTAGCTGTGCAGGCAGCTTCATTGTATGCTGTGTCCTCCTGTTTGGCTAGTCAGGGGTCTCGTGGTGTTGCCTTAACCTTCCCTCCTAGATGGTGCTCCAATAAAGATAATAAGCAGCTAACATTTATTGGGCACTTACATGATTATTCACTTAGTCCTCTACAGAGCCCTATAAATTAGTTTCTATTCTTGTCATCATCTACAGATGCAGAAGCCAAGTTTCCAAAGGTTAAGCACGTTGCTCATGGCCACATGACTGACAGCAGAGCCATGATTTGAATCCAGGGTTCTAATGAGACAGAACACTTAACCACCACTGTATATGGTTCCATGTGACAAGGCAGCTTCTCCTTTCTTCTCCTTTCTTCTCCCTTTCTCCCTCATTCTCTACTCCAAAATTAACCCTTACTTGTATACTATGTTATATCCCCACCTAGTTTTTGTTTATTGTCACAATGGGAAGCAACCTCATAAACACATCCACAATAAAGTCCTAATAGTAGATGACTATACGGGGATGAAATGGGAGAGGGGTGGGAAAGACTGGAGAAAAGGAAAACAATTAAGAGATTGATTCAGGCAAGAGATGATGGTGGCCTGAGATGGGTTATGGCAGTGGGAATGGAGATCCGTGCAGATTTGACAACTATTTAGCAGGCAGTATCACCAGAGTGTAGTGCCTGATTGAATATGGGTAAGAGAGAATGGGGGTGGTGGGGACCAAGAATGATGCCTCAGTTTATGGTGTATAAAACTGGGTGAATGGCGATGCCATGCATTGAAATAGAGAACAGGGAAGAAAACAGGTTTCAGCAGGACCTAAAAGAGGTCAGTTTGAGAGTGAAGGTCATGGTGATTACTGGACATCTGTGAACAATAGGATGTTGGGTGAGTATGTCTGAAGCTCAGGATGGAGAAGTGGGACAGTGACATAAATTTAGTCATATTAAGCATAATAACGTAAGCTACAGGAATGAACGGTCTTGGCCAAGATCCCATAATGTAACTCTGGCTCTAATTTTAGATATTTCTTCCACTAAGAGGGTCAACAGGCTCAACCAGCAACGTGCTTTCTGTACCAGATCAGTGTATCATTCGTCTCCTGCTAATGAGGCAATTACTTTAAGAATATAATTTCTAACAGTACACACAGGTCTAAAGACACAATTTTTAAAACCTTTAAAACACTTTTTCAATTGCTACATAAACTAATAAGCCCCTGTGCCACACTTTCCTATTCAAGTTTTACTATTTTATTTTTGTTTCACATGTTGCCCTCTGAACATACTCCTTGTTTAAAATACACCTATGTTCTCTCTTTATATACTTTTTAAAGATAAGGATTTGTAGTCTCTCTTTTTAAATAAAACTGACTAAGAGTCCCAGTAACAAGTTACCATTTTTTTAATAGAGGACATTGTATAAATTAAGAGACTGAAGAAGGAGAGGCTTAAACTGGTATATATTTATAACTGTTCAGGATGAGATACTGGCATGTGTTTGTGTTCGTGTGTGTGCATGTGTGTATGTGTGATGACGTGCGTGGTGAAATAGATCTAGAGTCTAGTTATTTCAGAAAGAATCAGTCACATGATTCTGAATACTCCATAACTAGTAACACTGCATTACAATTTATTACCTTACTGATGACCCTTCAAATGTAATAAAGAATCCAGTAAATCAGAATAATTGATAATTCAGGGTCGTTTGAAGTTCAGCTTCACATTATGTAATAATGTGAAAAAATAAATCGAGGTAAACATTTACCTTCATACAGAATGAGGTATTTCAGCACTTTGGAAGCACCCATTTATAATCAACAGCAGAAATACAATGTAACCAGAGGCTGGAATTTTAGGCTGGCATTTTAGTGTAATTAAAAATAATGCCCACATTTATTAAAACTGAACCTAATTGCTTATACTGTAAAATTTAGATCAGGGGACAATACACACTAAAAATAATTTATATTCCAGAACTTTCACTAACTCATGCTGACATATCTTCCAGAAAATTCATGTGTGAATTTTTCCTTTAAAGAAATATTCAAATGTATAGTATTATCTTTATTAATTAATACTGAATGAGAAAAATAGGCATAGTTTACCAAAAATTTAATTTTACCCCTTGTAAGATAAATGTAGCTACAATTGTCTAAGTAGGGTTTTCTATTATGAATAAGGCAATAGATGCTATTATGTATCAAGTTACCTTAAGAAATGACTCTGTAGAGATCAATCATTTGCACAGCTCAGAATGTTTCTTTTCTGCTAGGTAAAATTAGGTCTTAAAATTGTCACCTCTAAAATTTTTCAAAAAAGTGGCTCAATTAATTAATGGGTCAGAGAAAAGCCTCTTTATTGCAATTTTGTACCTTCAATTCCAGGGGAAATGAAATTGGTGGCTTAAAGCTGAAGTGAATATTCAGCATAGGGAAACATACCTTCCCGTTATTAGCCTCAACTCAGAATGTTTAAAATCACCTAATCAGAAAGGAGCTGGATGGAGGTCATTTGTAAACAAGATTACCCCTTTCTTAACCCAGAGAAAAGAGTCATTAAGAGTAATGACCACCCCAGACATCTCACAGGTACAAAGAAATGACTTAAGACCAGTTCTGGAATTTGTGGAGCTACACATACTTGCCTCAAAATATTTAAAAATCCTTAGTAGAATAAGTTACTCATAAACCAAAACTTGTTCACTGTTTTTCTGTAAAGGACAACAAAATAGGGGAAAACTTAGATTTTGGAAATCCAACTATTTAGTGGCGTTATTTCTCTCTCCACTCTCCCACCCTGGCCCCGCCCCAGTTTGGACTCCAGTGGTTGCAAATACAAGAGTCTAAGAGTATAAGCGAAGTAAAGTGGCCACTGCTAGCCTGCTAGGGATTTTCCACATTTATTAAAACAGTGTACAACTGGTTACTCTTACATACTTAGGTAGGTACATATTTAAGTACATAATTTCGAAATATCAGTTCTTCCCCTTTTGCTTTTTCCCTACAATAGACTATGCCCTGGGTTGGTTTCTGAACATCTTACATAACTTTATGCATCCGTAGACTATACTTTGTCCTCTTAAAGTACATTTCTTGAGCCAATTATAAATACTCTTTAGTTATCATTTAATTTTAAGTAATTTCTTTTAGAGAAGAGAGTTTTTTATACAAAGCATGTTCAAACTCTAAGTATCACCATCTCCTAGTGCCACTTCTTTACATGCAAATGGCATTTTTCCTTTATTATATGTAATTTAGAATTTTAAAGCTAGGGTTCTGAATCTAGGGTTCACAGGGTCCATGGAATGGATTTGCCAGTCCTTGAGTCCCCTGAAATACATGCAGAATTTTGCGAGTATGTAAAAAACACGCAAAGGTGGTAATATTAAGATGTCTACAGCTTTCATCAGATTTTTTTAGGAGTCTATGTCCTCAAATTTAGTACCAGGTGAATTACGGTACCAAAACGTTATGCGAATTATGATGTTTGTTTATAGTGAAGTCCTTGTCAAAGCTGAGCAGAGTCACAGAGGGACCAAGCAGTAGAAACGCCCTTGCTCACCTGCTAAGCAGCACATGCTGCATGCTCAGGGGTGAATGGATTGTCTGGGGCCTCCTCGGGGAACCCTCCATTGTTCCAGGTAGTATTTGAGGATCCGAGCTGAGTTGGACCTGACCTTACCTACCAAGGCTTTTGTGTAAACTGGAAAGTCCCCCAAGGTTCTTTCTCTGGAAAGACTCAGCTTCATGGGTACAGGGCCTGCCAACAGGAAGATGGACTGAATTTCAATTCCTAAAAGCCTCCTTGGCCGGACACCTTTGTGCAGCATACAAACTGCACACCTGGTTTTGGTCTCAGACATTTTAAAGAATGAGACAAAACTTCAGTTAACACCAGTTTTCATGTCCCATCACTGTGAGGGAAAGGGGAGACTACTGCAAACTTAAACAGCTTCACTGATTTTATTTCTATCAGTCTCACTAGAGAGTCTTAACCTGTATATACCAAGTTAGGTGAAATATTAAAAGTCTATACTGATAAACTAAGTTTATTTTTTGCTTTTTTTTTTAAGAATTAAATAGGTTTAATTTTGATTGTGTAGATCTCGTCTTTGGTAACATATTCTTAGATTAATTTAATATAGCAATTACAAATAGAACTTGAAATTAGACCTAGGCTAGAATCCACTTTTGCCCATTTACTATCTCTGTGACTTCTGAGTTTTCCATTCTTAAAAAGGTCATTTTGAGTATTTAATAACTAGGCAAAGTACCCAGGATGGTACTATCACAAAGTACAGTATTCACCATTGTCATTGTCATCGTCATTATCTTTGGATCAGTCAAGTGCCTACCATTGATAAAATGGACTCTCTGTAACCCCATACTAAATGTGAAAAAAACTGTCTGTAAAATAGTGGAATTAAAATTGGGATTGGGCTCACACATATGGTAACCTAATGTATGACAAAGTCGACACTGTTGGGGGAAGATAATGCCAGCTCAATAAACGGTGCTGGATTAGATAACCATACAGACCCCAACCTCACACCATACACAAAAATTAATTCCAGATGGATTGCAGATCTAAAGGTTTTTAAAATAAAATACACATAAACATCTTCATGATGCTGGAGCAGGCAACGACTTCTTAAATAGGACACAAATATTTCTAAATAGGAAAAAATATAAATTGCACTATATTAAAGTTAAGAATTTCTGTTCATCTATAGAGACGATTGAAAGAGTGAAAAGAAAAGATTCAGAGGGAGAGATGATATTTGTATCCAGCAAAGAGATTTGTGTCTGAAATATGTAAAGAACTCCTACAAATTAGTTTTAAAAAGGCAGATAGATAACCCAACAGAAAAAAATTGGGCAAAACACTTGACTGGTGTTTCACAAAAGTTTATACTAAATGGCCAATAAACATTCAAAAATGTGTTCAGCTTCACTGGTCATCAGGAAAGTACAAATTAAAACCACAATACAATACACAGTCACCAGAATGGCTAAAAATATAAGACAGAAAACAAGTGCTGGCAAAGATATGGGGTCACTGATTGCTGGTGGGTATGTAACTTGGTATAACCACTCTGGAAAATTGGCAGTATCTACAAAAGAGAAACATATGTATATTCTATGACTGAGCAATTATGCATCTAGATATATACCCGGCAGAAATGAGTACATACATTACCACAAAGACATGTACAACCTTGTTCCTATCTACACTATGAGTAATAGTTCAAATGTTCACCAACAGTAAAATGGATAAATTGTGGTATACTCTCAAAATGAAACACTATACAGCAACAAGAATGAACAAACTACAATGACATATAAGCAAACAGCAAAATCTCACAAACATGAGCAAAAGAAGTCAATCATAAAAGAATACATAATATATGATTCCATTCATACGAAGTTCAAGAACAGAAAAAAGTCCTCTATGGTGTTAGGAGACAGAATTGCTCTTGGAGTAGAATGGAAAATGACTTGAAAGGGACATGAGTGTCTTCAGGGTACTGGTAATGTTTTATTTCTTGATTAAGGTGTCAGTTATCTACACGCATTAACATTTTTATGTCAAGTTGGCAGAAAAGTAGTTAATATAAGTTTTGGTACATTAAACAAGTGACAGCAGAGTTCCAGATGACCATCAACATGACATTTAAAATATTACTCAGTAGTGAATCAAACTCAAACATGAAGATAACAAGTCAAAGAGCTGAACTTACAGGAGCGGCTGAGAACACTTCCGCAGTCATGAATGACCATCATGAAAGGTGACTGTGAACATTTGCTTTCTACACACACACTTGCAGAAACTGAAAGAATTCCTGATCTTATAAACTGCTTATTTTAAGATTGCCAGACTATGGTATGAGTTTACAATGACAAAAAAGGAAGAAAAAAGGTAAATTAATTAATCATAGAAATTTAGATTACTTATTTAGTTCAACTCTATCATTTCCCAGATGAAGAAACTGAGGTCCAGAGAAGCTAAGAGTCATGTGCACAAGGTCACAACTTTGACTAATGACAAGACCTGAGCTAGAAGTCTGGGCTACTGATTTACAGTTCAGTACTACACCCGTTCAGAGTTGTCGCTAAACATGTTGCCTCTCTCTAGTATCCATAAACTAGCTGGAGTTTTTCTGAAAGTGAATTGGCTTCACCAAATTATTTTTGGGGTATTACATCCATCAAGTCTGAACATTTAAGAAGAGAGAAAGTAAACTGGAAGAGTTAAATACAGTCACAACAACTAAGATCTAAGAATTGGCCGAGCAGTACTTTCTAGCTAACCTAACCAATTCTGTGCATAGTTCACTTAGCAATGGCAGAAAGAGGGCAGGTTGTGAGAGGACAGGTCTAAAAGTGTTTAAAAAGATAACATTAAGATTCTCGTGGGAAATCTTTCCCTTCTAACAAAACGTACGGGCATAGGGATGTATGAAAAGCTTCCTAAAACTAACCATATTAGATTAGAAGGGGAAGGGGAGAGTTTCCCCACCCCTTGAAACTCAAAACAAACCATAGCATTGTCAATGGTATGCTACTGATTTAATTTGAAAGTCTACACTTTATGTACATTAGATTCACAAAATTAAGCTGGAATCACCTTCAGAACAGAAAAGAGACAATGGCCATGCCTTAGTCTAAAAGCTTTATTTGCTTTAGGATTCAGTATCACAGCAGCATCCTGACTTTCTGCTGTTATTCATCTGGACAAGATACCTTTTCACCAAGAATACTACGAAGCACAGGATTTACTGCCATAATGAAGTTCTTTCAGATCTCTGTTTTCTCTGCAGAGGATAGGAGGAAAGGCGTTCATCTCACCAGGCAGCTTATTAGGATTAGCACTGAATAAGACACCATGGAATGTCAGGCCTATCAGTTACTAAACATGCATCATACAAACTTTGTCTTTGCGAGAACCTCTGCTCTGCATTTGTCATCCACCTGAATAATTAACAAGTACATGCCGCCTGCCAGCAGCTTAGGGAATTAATTTCCCAAGATTAAATGCAGATCACGTCCACAAAAACTTAGACCACACACACACCGCACTCCTATCTTTCAACCACTAAAGGTACAGAACACATTGTACAGCCTCCAACTTTAAAGTGATTCAAAACTCGAGGATTGTAAAGTCAGACTAGTAATATTACATGTCACTTTGATGGCCATCTGGAACTCTGCTGTCACTTGTTTAATGTCTTGACACTTGCATTAACTACTTTTCTGCCAGCTTGAAATAAAATGTTAATTCCACAATTCTATATATTCACTATTTTTTAAGTCTGTTTGGATAATTGCACATTCTAAGAACTGTATCATTTAAAAGCATCTATTGCATGACAAAAACAAGATACATATGTGATAATATGGAAGAACTAAAATTTAAAGCAAAAATTAGTTTTGGAGGCTTTCAAATATGTAATAATGGTTGCAATTAATTTGTACATTGCTGATTTCATTTGAAGCTAATAATTACATCTGTTAATAATCTTTCATCATACAATTGAGCAAAATAAAATGTGTGGCCATTAATGTAGAGAGAAGAGCGGGGATTTTAAATTGAAACTCTTCACTGTTGAAATATTGATTTACCATACATAAAACAGAAAAAAAATTTTAAAGTGAATAAAATTGAATGCATCTCTTTAAATTCCCACCGTCCAGTCATTATGTATCGCCCATATGCTCGGTGGTATAAAGATAGAGAATAGTTTTTAACTTTAAGTTGTACTGAGAAATAAAAATAGATTGATTTTTTTCTCCAAAGTGTAATCTTAATGAAGGCTGACTAGCTTTACAAGCTATGGGGCATTTGTTAAACTGTATTGCTCATCTCCAGTTCAGATGCTTTTTCTTTTTTTATTGGTAGCCACATTCTAAATGGCCCTAAATTGTGGAGATGCTCAAAGGTGTTAAATACAGTAGCTCCAGAGGGCTGAGCCACTTACCAAAGTCACCATAAACCTCACTGAAGTATGAAAACAACTTTGAATGTAAACATATTCCTTATTTTGGTTTGTGAGTACATTAGAGAATTTATTAAAATATACTTCTACTGCCAAGAAAACTGGTCATGTTGATACGCTAAGTTTTCATTAGAATGACACACATTAAACTTCCAGAAATTTACTTTCTATTCAATGAGATGCTCTTAGCCCTTTGCTTGAAGAGTATATTTATGTGTGTACAATGTTTCAATACTGGCATAAAATTACATCCCTCCCCCAACCATTATGAGCATTAACAATACAGTCCTGCTTTCTTCTAAATTTATCTTGTGAAAAACTATTTCTGATAATTATTTGTCAGAAATTTATTATTTCTACTTTAAAACAGTTAAGCAAATATGAATGAATTTCCAATTAATCATTTGGATAAACAAAAATCTACTTAAAAATTGCATTGCAGGGAGGTGAGGTACTTGCTACTTTCTAGCATTAATACAATCATTTGCACAGAAGTCATTAGTTTTTTTTGTTCCCTAATTATTAACAGTTACATTATCAGAAAACAAACATCCTGCATCAAATTAACACAATATATTAAGCTGTACTGACTTTATTCTGGGAGAAATGTTAGGCTTGAACTCTCTAATTTTAATGTATATATTAATTTATGTATTAAAATATTTTTATATATTAAAATTCTATTTTACATATGTTACAAACATATTTTTTATGGAAGGGGAGTATATGTAATAACCATTTTATCCAGGTTCCCATGCTATGTTTAATGTTTTTGCCACTCTTATTGAAACTGAAATTGAAAATACTTGGCTTTGTCCCCAGGATGGACCTAGTTCTAACTGCAGTATGATCATAGTAAGACAACTCAATTTGAGGCCCTGGCCCCATCCCTTGGGCTCTATCTTCAGGTAATGCTAGAAATCTTGTACAATGCATGGGAGATTAGGAAATTAAAAGAAGTGACAAACCTCCTCTGCAACTTCTCTTAGAATAACCCCAGATGAATGTCTATATTCACCAGGCCAGACTAATAGGAGAGGTTATATGGCGGAATAGGAGAAGAGATGGGAAGGTTCTATTTCATTAAAAAGGGTTGGAACAAAATGACAAGAGATCTTCCAAGGTCAAATATTGTAATTCATTTTAGATCAGAATAAAGGACACTCAGTACAAAGTGGCAAAAGGATTTATAAATCTATATTTCAGATTTTAAGGGATTATGCTTGACAACATTTATTTGCTTTTGTTCTTTGTCTTACATTACTGATCTGTTAATTTCTGCCACTTCTTTCTTTGCAATTAAAGTCTTAACTCAGTGAAATTCTAACTCAATAACAAACAACCTAAGTATATTGTTAACCTTTTTGAGATAATGGGTCTCCATAGGAATTCCCAAACTCTGATCGTAAGTAGCTATCATAGTAACTAACAGTAATAGGACAATGGGGTAACATTAGTCACCAGGAACAACCAAAATTTTGAACTGGTCCTATGGAAATTAAATCAGACCCTATTACCCTTCCTGTGCTTGTGAGATGATCTAGCCCCATCAAGACCAATGGCCTAGAAATCTTTATTATATGGAATGAGAACGAACCCTCACTTCACAGTAGTGACACTAGTGTTTGTCATTTAGGTACCCACAGAAGCAAAATGGCTGCACTGTGACTGGAGAAACTAGGCCAACTGACAGAGTCCTAAACAAAGCAATATGGGAATTACAAATTTAATTGATCAACAAAAGGAAGGTAGCTATGCCAAAAACACAGAAACAAAAGCTAGCAAAAAAAAAGCATGAATAATTACTAATAAAAGAAAAAGAGGAAAACAAAGGTAGCTATATGGACCACATGGAAAAGCAGAGGATTTCAGACATGACAAGATATGAGTTGTAATCAAAAGAAACGATGTTTAAAAGTTAGGAAATAAAAGGGAGAAAAGAAAGCTGGACCAGTTGAATGGAGTAAAGAAACAAACAAGCAAAAAATGAACTTCTAATCAGGTTTTAGAACATCATTAGGAAATTTTTTTTTTTTGGTGTGGAAGATTAGCCCTGAACTGACATCTGTGCCCATCTTCCTCTATTTCATGTGGGACGCCACCACAGCATGGCTTGATGAGCGGTGCATAGGTCTGCATCCAGGATCCGAAGCTGCGAACCCTGGGCTGCCAAAACGAAGCATGTGAACTTAACCACTACGCCACTGCGCTGGCCCCAGGAAATTTGAAGGAAAAAAAATCCATCAAGAAGAAATAACCAACATTAGGAATCTCAGAAGAAAGTAAAGGAGACCAGAATGCACGAAAAAATTAAGAATAATCATAATTATTGTCTGATATTAACAAACGAAAGAAGACAGTTTTGGAAGGATAAACTGAATAATTGGGAAGCAGCACCTAAATAATGAAACCCTACGAAAAATAACAGTAAGTTTTAGAGTCAAGAAAAGGAAAAGGTGGCAGAAGGCAATGGAAAAATTTTTAAATCGTAATTGAAAATACTTGGCTTTGTCCCTGGCATGTTCCTATGCAGATTTGACTGCATATGACTATTACAAGACAACTCAAATTGAGGCCCTGGCCTTGTGTCTGGATTAGAAGATCAACATAGTACCCAAAATACTATATTAGAAGTCCAAATTCTTTTTTCAAGTATTAATACTATCATAGAACAAATAATAATATAAAAATAAAATTTGAACTTTTTACTTGTTAATTTTTAAATTATTAGAACATAAGGAAAGTGACCATTAAATCAAAACATAACATGTATGTATTTTATTGTACATATGCACACATGTATATATGAAAACATACACATGAAAACATTTCTTTGTATTTGGTTAATCAAGATGTTCTTTAACCCATAAAGCCAATTAAGTAAGCCTCCAATGACCACTAAGTTGAAGAAAAATATACATCATTTTTTAACATATAATGACATGTCCAATCCTGCATGAGTACCCACAGCCTTTCTGAGCATCACAGAAGAGAAACTGTAATACCCTTGCACTGGGAGTGTAGGGGAAGCATGTTTATAAAATATGCCAAGAGACAATATGCTTTCTACTCCTAGGAGACTGTTGGTAAATCTTTTTTATGAGTGCATTATGAGGTGAATAATTAACACTTCCAACTGAAAGTTGACTACCATCATAATATTTAGTCAATGAATTGTTACAGCTGAGTTTTAACTCATATGAAAGTAACTATAATACTTTCAATCGTAATAATACTTCAACATAAATCTAAAATAAAAGATAATGAATTTAGTTCAAAATGTCTGTTCACACACCAGTGTTGGTTGCTGTATCTTACAATATTAAAAAATGAAACAATATCAACATAAAATGTCTTTTCACAAGAAAAATTGCATACTTAATATTTTAATAGTTCGATTTCTGTGGCATAAATCTGTTAGAAAAAAAGGGACTCTGCTTGCATTAAAGATCCACAAACCTTTTGGTTTAATCACACGACTAGCCCACTGGGGCCACTATGAATGAATCACTCTATAGGAAGGGAGGATAGAATTTCCCATGTAAATGGGAAAAATCAGGCACTCCAGTGAGTTTCATAAGAATGACCACAGAATCCTTCCCTTCCAGAGGAAACCGTCCTACTGTTGGGGTGGGGGGCTTTAGAGCATAATTAGCTGATTGTGAATAAAGAATCACTCCTTTTTCTCCTCCTGATAGCTTCTTCCAGGGCAGTACCTTTGAGATATTTCATTTTAAACTTAACAGGTTAAGTGGACTATAAGCAAACAAAGAAATAATTTTAACACCTGAAGCACTTCCATCTATATAGGATTTGTTTCAGTTTCAAATATCTTCTTACCCTCCTTCCTCATCACTGCAAAGACTGAAATATAAGAATTATTTTGGAATAAACGGATTTTATAGGACTTGGTACTAAACAAGCAAGTAAAGAAGAAGGCAGCACAGGGTAATTTTTATATTCACATGTTTTGTACTTTTCAAATGCTAAGAACATTGTAGAAGAATCAAGTACAGAAGAACTACAAGACGCTTCTGGATGAAGGCAACATTTAAGCTTCCTTACTACTGAAATATCCTGTTAAGTGTCAAATATTTTTCATACCTTACGCCAAAGCCCTCACCATCAAGATCACTGTTTTGCTCTCCCACCACTGTACTGATAGGGATTTTCCCAAAGAATCAACACTAAGCTCTCCAGTACCATCTGTTTACTAGACACTACTTCATATGAGGGCAGACGGTTTCCACTGGTACTTGATACCCTTTTTCACTTTCATCAACTTTACTGCCACAAGACAGGCTATTCCCTCTCTACACTCAAAGTGACCCCAAGGACCTCCCCTCTTTCTTGCCCACCTCCCTTCTTGCATATTCTAAGGCTTGGACAGAGGTTCTCAGGAATTCCTTGCCAAGAGACTCAGGGTAGGAAGTGTCAAGGAATTTTTCATTATTGTTTTTATGGTCTAGCATACCCTTCCCCTACAACACTGTTTTTGTGGGAAAATTCTTTCAGGATTCCAAACCACTAACTTCCTAACTCACAGAATATAACTCATTCCTAAACTGAAATTCTCTTATACTGGATTTAATTAACTGTTGGAGAAAAATGGTACCCCCCCCCCGTCACATGCATGCCCCTCTTTGGACTGACCTCAGGGAAATTCTCATGAAACCAGGAAATTTACATGACTAGTCCCCTGATTTGTACTTAAGACACATCCAAGCGTGTAAGTTAGAGAAAATTCTGAGATTGTTTCAGCTATGTACTCTATGAATTTGTATAACTAAACATTATGAGTGATAGTATTTAATCAAAACTGATGGTGGTATTGATGGCATTAAAACTAGTCAAAGTCAATTCAATACAGGTACTGTAGTCTAACAAATTTGGAAATGAACAAAACTATTTTTTACTTTTGGTGATGTGACTGCATCACCTCAAGGGAATGACAGTACTAACACCAGTTCTCAGGACTTTCAGTGGTCTTCTAGGAAAGAAGGAGAGTACGGACTCCTTGCTCAATTGCTGCAGGTAGAGAGATGAGATAGAGAGTAATCAGCATCCTTATTCAGAATCTCTGGGGTCCCCGTAGTGTCTCTTCACATCGGGGAACCCACTGAAATTCTGTGCTCATAAGTGCATCGACTATAGCATAAAACTGGAGATCCTTCAAATCTTTGAGAAGCTCAAAAACCCCAGAGATGGCAATTTTCTCTCAATGAGAGGATGACTAGTAGATAAGAAGTGTTAAAATTTTAAAGGAAAATATAGAATAGAGTTTGTGCAAACTGCCACCTGCACCACATCTTCCTGCACTATTTCCCCCAGGAAGCAAAAGAGAACTCCATCACCCTCTCCTTCTGAGGCAACATTTCTAAGTGGAAGTAAACACATGGCATGTTAAGCCTGGCGGGGAGAGGTAGAGGATTAGGAACTGGATATTCCCACCCTCCACACAGTTCAAGAACCCAACTCTCTCCTTACCTGGGTTGGGACTTTCTTAGAAGCCAATATTGCTACTACTTCTATTAAGGTCCAGTTGGAACTTCACTGATTTGGGCACATAACTCTAATGGCCACATTTTATTACCTCTACTCTCATGTGACTGCATGAACAGTTCATCTCTTTCTCTACTATTGAGGAGTGAAGGCAAAGTTACTTTGAATAATAACAGCTACAATTTACAGAGTACAAAATGCCATATATTGTGCTAAGTGTTGAAACACAACAGAGCATTTAAACATCACAACACTTTATTAGGTAAGCGTTATTACTTGGGTTATACCAACAGGAAAACAGGCTGAGGGAGGTTCAGCAATAAGCCCCAAGTCAGAAAGGCAACAAGGGGAAGAGCTGAGATTTTAAACTTGGGTCAGCCCCACAGCTGATGTCTCTAACCACTGCTTTACACTGCCTATCCTAAGGAGTCCTTTCTTAAGCAACTGCTTGTTTGAAGTCTAGTGCTAAGTGCTGGAATTTTGATAAATACAACTCATTCCAGTCTTTTAATTTTTCAACATAAAATTTACAAGAAAGAAACATCAAATCAACAGAAAGAAACACAAATGGTAGAATATACTATAATGAAACAAGAGTACAAAAAGAGTAAACTGGACAGTCTAGAAAATTCTTTTAAATCACAGTTTCAAAAAGTCTTCAGAAAATCTAAATTTTTGAAAATTAAGTCTAAATGGCCTTCTAAAGTCACATTAGGTCTTTCCTTTTTTTAATCAACTCCAGCCTTATGTACCTTTCTTATAACTAGGACTTCCGTGTCTCTAGGGCATACAGATCAAGATTTTCTCATCAATATGACTATTTCAAGGAACACAATGAGATCTAAGCATTTTTAAATTTTCAATTAGGCTTATGTCCCAGTTCTCACTGGGCTCATCTCAATTCTCTTGGGCCATCTACAAACCAGTCAGTCAACACTATTCATTGAGTACCAACTGTATTTATAATACAATTCTCCTTTCCATGGATGCTTTAACAGTGCTTATTTTTCACTGGCATGACCACTCATTGGGGACAATTGATCTTTTAATAAATCTTTAAAGAGAAATCATTGCAAGTTCAGCCTTCCAGGAATAAGTCCTATAAATCAGCCTAAGGTAACAACGTAAGTTTGTCCTCCAGAGCATTCCATTTTGCTAAGCACCAAAATAACCCAAAATACACAAGTGTGCCCCAAGGACTGTCATACAAAGTGGTTCAATACAAATTGATTCATGGACGCCCAGGGCTGCAAAGAGGCGGTTCCCCTTGGCTATGAGACTAGACAAGTGCTGTCCAATTCTGGCGAATAAAGAGGGGAGAGGGAGACGGGCTGCATCAGTTCAGTTAATCCTGGACAGCAGCAATCCTCGATCCAGTTTAAACTACGGATGCAGAAGGGTTAAACCAGGGGATCTGAAGGTTGGAGGAGATCATCTTCAACATCCAGAAGCTGTGCAAATGGGCTACAAGGCTGGGGGGAAAAAAGCCTAACAATGATTCCTTCTCCCTTGGTAAAGTAGGAAAAGTCTCTACACAAAATAATCTCTTTGCAGTGTGTGGGAACCACTCCTGCAGCAATGCAAGGTGGCAAGTTAAAATTAGAGCCGGAACAGCTCCTGCTGCTTGACAGCTGATGGGCTCGCATATACTTTAGTACTTGAGAATAAGCTGAAAAAAAGTTGGCCTCCTTTTCTCTCTCTTAAACTGGGTAGATATCTCACTTCCATAGGTCTATGTTGACTGGTATGTGTTTTTATTTTAAAAGTTCTAAAATGATAGCATTGATTTCTCATCTACCACTTGATGAGTGTGTTCCAAGGAACACCAGTCCCACTGGTGGGAATGCTTTAAGAGTTCAACAGACAAATGCATGGGGGAAGGCGACAGGACCCAGGTCCCCTCCAGGAATTTCACTCTGCGCATCAGCTCACTGGCAAAGTACACATGGTAAAGAAGCCTATTAGCTTTGTTTAGTCCAGTGTTTACCAAACCACCACCTGTTTTTCAAGTAACATCTATTAACAGCCTGTGAACAAGACTTTGAGAAACAGTATTGAGAGGGCAAAAGCAGGTGGAAAAGAAAGGATATTATTTCCTTTGTTAAGCAGCTCTTCACGAAGAGCCAGAGTCAAGTGAACAGAAGCAGCCAGCTTTTCGAGACTGCAGCAGCCTCCTGACGGGCTCCCTACTTGCAGGCCCTTCTTCTACATCTTACAAGCTCTTCCTGTGATGTCACTTCTCACGCAACAACCTCCTACGGCTCCCTCCTGTGCACGTCAGAATGCAGCCAGGCGATGCCCAGTTTTTGTTCATGCGGCTCTCTCATCTCAAATGTTTACCCCCACCCCCAGAGCCTCTGAAGTGAACTCGTTTCCTTTACTTCTAGAGAGACTTTCTCCAACTTTCACTGTTACCCCTCTCTGAACGTCACTGTTCTGATTGGTGGTGAGGCTCATTGTAGCACTTAATTGCATATCTATTCCCCTAACTAGTATTATTTATTTCTCAACTATCTATTGGTTACCAATATATTTGGGTCTGTCTTTATTCATCTCAAAAGTCATCTGACTGAACTATGTGCCCAGTTCAAAATACCAATCCCATTCTTGTCTCTTCAGTAACATTACATGTAACTTTCTAGCGGATGAGAAATATTTTTAAAATTTTATAAATCTTTATTGCCCAGTGGTGCTATGCACGTAGGAAGAATTCAGTCCAAGAAAAAGCACAATTCAAGGGAGTGAACCTTGAAAATATATGTGTACGTGAGGTATGTGTATGCGAGAATTTGTTCTACTTTGGTGGGAGAAAAACATGGTAATCAAATGCAAGTATTTTCTATATAAATAACTATTTCTCCCTTCAGTGAAGAACAGTGCTGCAGGTAACCCCACAGTAGGTGCGGAAGAAAGCAGTCTAAGCTGTCTCCAAGTACTGTGTCTGAATGTGCGTGCACAGATACCAGTACAAGCAAAGAAGGCAGATACTACCAGCAAAATAGCAGTAAGGCATATACATTTGGAAACGTAATTGCAGAAGTTTCATACAGTTTGTCAGAGATATTGGTTTAAGTAATTCCCAATTATTTCTTGATATTAAATCTAACTCTGGAAGAGAAATTCTTATTCTCAAATAATTTCTCAAAATTTTGCTGGTATAAGAAACTTAAATGTGACACTGCACATTGATATCAAGAAGAAATTCTTTCTCCCTATTTTTACATGACTTCTACCTGGAAGGAAGCAATGCTGAGAAATAGTAGTTTGCTCTCCAAGAATTTCTTCTACCCCATCTTAAATATAACTAGACAATATTACATCAATTGTGTTACTCTAAATTTATTTTATTCATAAGAGAAAAATTCTGTATTCCGCTTTTTTTTTTTTTTTTTTGGTGAGGAAGATTGTCCCTGAGCCAACATCTGTGCCAATCTTCCTCTATTTTGTATGTGGGACACCACCACAGCATGTTTTGATGAGCGGTACCTAGGTCCACACCCGGGATCCAAACCCACCAACAACGAGCTGCCAAAGCGGAGTGCACAAACCCAACCACTATGCCACTGGGCCAGCCCCCCTGCTTTCTCTTTCTTAATCTGACTTTCTACTGCTTTTGGAAATCTGTGGTTCACACAGTTTTATTTTTCGGAAGGACATTAGTGTGCACTTTATCAAATGATTCTCAATTGACTGATTAGTCTAATGACTACATAGGTAGCAATGCAGGCACCTCTCCAGAGGAGGAATCATCTCACTATTTGCGGAGCCAATTCAAATACAGTCTCCAAACTCAGAATGAACAGGAGGATTGGTGCCTTTCATTTTAGTCCTAAGCCTGGAGCCAAATCACAACTACCTGCATATTATTAAGGAAAAAGTGCTCAATTAACTCTACCCTTGGGACTGTGAAGCAAATGTATATCTAATATTTCTCTGATTGGTCACAGTTTCATCATCCAAGTAACAGAACTACATGTATTTTCAGTGAGAATTCTGGCAGTGAAAATAAATAATATATTTCACATAAACTGAAGCCGAAAGGGGCAAAGAACTTACTGTAATGTCTTGAGCAAAGCAACACTGACTCACTTTAAAACACTATTTAAGGTACTAGAAACTGTAATTAAATCAGGTCTTGAAAGTGCTAAGTAGAAGAAAAGTGTTAATTAGTAAATTAGTAAAAATACCATTTTTAGAGTGGAAAAGCTTTCTTTTACACTTTTAAACATTTACAAAGATTTCTTGATAAGGTGCAATTTGGAGTATTTATGGAAGCTTGATTTATGCTCTCTTTTAAAAAATTCACAACACCTTTCATCCAATGAGCTCAATGCTCTATAGAGTATATTTTTCCCCCAAAAGTAGAACAATATAAAATAGAATGTAAGGCATCAGAGAGAACATTTAAATACAGGGCACAAGAAAGGGCATCCCTGGAGAGAGTGAGCATCAGCAGTACAATCGGCTGACTGGACTAATACATTTCCAAATGGTGAATCAAGGGTATACACATAGCTTGGCGCCAGCATCTCCTTCAGAACTTTGTTCAATTGTCACCTTCTCAGTGAGGCCTTTTCCAGCCACTCCACTTAAAACTACAAACCCCACCCCTATCTCTGGGACTCCTCAGCCCACTTTCCTGCTTATTGTCATCTCTATAGCATGTGTCTCCTTCTTACATATTCCATAACTGGTCCATTTGCTTATTGGCTGCTCTCCCCACACGAATGTTAAGTACAGTGAGGGCCCACACCTCTGCCTGTTTCATCCACTATTGTATCCTCAGTGCATGCCACCTAGTAGGTACCCAATAAATAGTTATTAATGAACAAATAGCATCAAGCCTCTTTATACCAGACATCCAAAGTCCTGGACATCTTTCTGTTTGTGCTTTGAAATGAATGTAGAAAAACTTTTGCAGAATAAAAATCACACACCTTGTAAAGTTATAAGACATTTAAAAAATAAATATCTGTCATGTATATTCAGTTAAAATGCTTTTTTGTAAGGAACTCATGCTTTGGATTAATCAGATAAAGATGAAAGTCAAGAATTTTGCCAACAGTGTTTCTTGCTAACATTACTCAGTTATGCCTTTCAGCTCAGGATATTGCGTATGAAGGATATCTTGTTAAAACAACTGTTGAAGGCAAGTCGTGTCATATCAGCCACACTCTGTACCCTATGGGAACTCAAATGTTCCAAAGTCTATGTTAATATAATCTTGCTGCTCTGTTGAGCTAAGGCGAAAATCCGTTTTTCAGTGCCAAGTAAGGCTTCATAAAAAGTCCCACATTATCTATATGTCTTCCAGAAATGAAGCAAGGCTGCGGGAAGGATTATGCTGAATCAATTTAGGAAGGTAAACATTGTTCACAAATACCAGAAAATAACCTAGTAAATGATTCCAATCTCCATTTATCAACCAACAAGAAGTCTGTACTCTTCTCTACATAATTGGTAACATGGTATCTACGCGAAAACAACCTTCCCCTGCTCAAGGGCTCTGGGTGGCTTTCCAGCACCAGTCTTTCTACGATGCAACTCCACGATTCTCCTGTCCTTTTTTTCTTGGTTTGTGAGGTTTTATTTTCACTTTTCAACCTTTGTTCACTATAAATTGTCTGATGACAAAAGACAAAGCCTCTTGTTTTTAGGTTTTTGGGGAGAACTGAAGGAGAGGTAGTGATAGAAAGACAAGACCAGGGTTCTCTCTCATAATTAATGACAATTCAAGTCTAGTTAGAATTATAGAAAATGTAAAAATGCATTATTATTTACACAAACTGCATGCTTGTTTCATTGGCTGAGGATTTAAAGACCAATGCTAATTATTATAGAAATAAATAGACACAGAATTGTGAATGATTTAAAACCTGAGTTTAATTTTTTTAATGTAACTCAACCTATGATTCTACTAATTAACAAAATACAAAACTAAATCTTAAAATGTTGAAAGTTAAACAAGATACAGATTCTTATGGACTCTGCAAATACAGCTTATTAAAGATTTACTAAATTGTAAATTATTTATTAACATTCATTACATCATTACCTTCCTAAACAAATATTTTAGAGAAGTTGAACTTATGGTTATAAGTTCTCCCCTTTTTGCCAGCTCAGTGGCCAATAGTTAGCAAAAAGGATGCAGCTCTCTAAGTGTTTCTGTTGACTAACAGAAGCTGCTATAAAATGTGTCCCAGCATCCTGCGATGATTAGCAGGTGGACCAAAGAGACTGTGGCAAGGTCAACTAAGAGAATTGAGCATTACTTGTACTATGGTGATATCAGCTTCCTGAGCTAAGGTAAGAAGATAGAAAAGACAGCAAGTGTAAGACACACCTTAGAAATGAAGGTCATGAAGAACTTTAATGACACGATAGTATCTATGAAATTAAAAATATATATGACTTCCAAACAAAAGAATTTAAATGTTTCAAAATGATACAAGCTAATATGCTTATGCTAATAATAGAGCCAGCTTCCTTTTCAGGACACTCACATTCACGTTCTTTCAAGTCATTGAACTTGATGAAAATGTAGGATTCAATGAAGATCCTGGTAGCCCAAACATTTTTTTTAGAAATCAAACATCATTTGTAGCAGTAAGTGCACAAAACCTTAAAACAATCAAAGCAGAATGCCTACAAAAACTGGGTTAACTCTGGGATTCTTGTATTGCAGTAATTAATGTATCCTTATGATTTATAAGGTGAAAACCCTCATCTTATGTAATGAAACATCTCTCAAGAGGGGCCTATATATTGAGGCAGAAAATAAACAACACTCAATGACAAATTCTTTATCTAGATGGAGGTAGGAATCAACTTAATAAGGGTGTGAATCTTGAAGTTCACTGTCAACAGATCAGAAAAATGTTATGGCAAACCTCCCCCCAGTATGGTGGCTGTCACAAAATGAACACTGATCACACAAGTTGGTTCTGCCATTAGCACACAGATCAGCATGGCTGTTCCCAGGTGGTGATATGTCTTTAAGAAATGATGTGTCTTTCCTGCACCATCACCTGCAAGATGTATGTGTTCTGTTTGATTGGCACCTTGATTCACAGGCAACGTTTACTAACAAATAGAGCTTACGGTCATTATGCGCTGATCACTAGTTTATGTTATCCATCCCTACCCTATACTGTAAACATGTATTTGTTTCTTATATAGTAAGATATGGACTAAGTGGTGGCTATTTGTTATAATAATTTATCCATCTATGGAACCATTTTTGGCTATCTACTCCTGCCCCAAAACATTTGCCATCTCATAAGTTCTTCTTGATGCTCTATTGATACACATAATTTTTTAAAGTATTTCCTGATTGAATCCTGTTGAAGAATATAGGTAATCATATAAACTATAGCCAGCATACTGGACCTAGAACAGTGATTCTCAAACTTTCCAGTCTGCAAATCATTTTCATGAGTGAAGAGATCACATGATCTGTCTATCCAATCTCATGTTCACATAATAGTCCTTAAATAAATCTTGAACTAGTCAACGCTTGTGCAAACAATCTCTATAGTGTTCGCATTTCTTGATTATCATAACAGCCTGTTAGCTGGCCTGTTTCTCATCCACTCCATGCAACACAGAGGCGAGAAAAATCCCACATACTCCACTATTCCTCAGTCCAAATCCTTCAGTATATTAAAACCATATAAAATGCCAAATCCAAATTCCTCTCTTCTTCAAGGTCCCATCAATCTCACCCCTTCTTATTTCTAGTCAACCCTGAATAGAAACTCGTTTCCATCCTCTGTTTGTCCTGTACAAACACGGCTTGTTCATCCCCATCCATCAAAGGCCACCTTAAGTACCATCTTTCCCAAGATTTCCCCAATTCCCCGCCGTCATAAATGCTTCTGTTCTTCTGGACTTGCAGGTAACCGAGAGACTTACACCATTCTTAAGGCATTTAACATGCTCTGTCTTTAACAAAAGTACTTGTCACACTCCATCCCCTGCCCTGACTTAATTTCCTTCATATTATAGAGCACTACCTTCTTAAAATCACATATGTATCTGCATATTGTCTCCCTCCTCAATTAAGTATAAACTCCGTGTGATAGGAACCTTGGTTTCCTGTTTACCACTGAATACCTAGGGCCTAGAACAATGCCTGGTACTTAGTGGGCATTCAGTAAATATCAAATGAATCAATAAGATATTATATATCTTAGTTCCCTTGGTGGCCTGAAACTTCCTTGAGATTGAAGAATGTCTACAGTTTCTCACAAAGAAGTGATAAATACTTCCTTCGCAAATGAATATCTGTTCCTAAATACAGCCAAGCAACTTTCAAAACCACCACATCTTCCCACAATATATTCCATTTTCCCCAAATATAACATTACCATGTTGTCTATAACTTAAATGGAATATTAAAAACCAGCAATAATGTCACCATCATTTAAATAATCCTTGCCCAATGCATTCTATTTCCTGTTGAAGTAAACATATAACAAAACTCTTTAAGTTGTGGAAATTATTAGAAAATTTTTTAAATTAAAAAAATGTATTTTTATGCATATATTTTTATTTTCTTATGTATTTTTTCTTACAACCAAAATGTCAATTATAATATGAGTCACAAATAAGTCTACACAAAAGAATACTGTGTGCCAAGGTTCCTGTCCCATAAAGAGAGACTAGTTGTTGAATTCACTGCCTATAATTTCAAGAAAACCAAAGGCCTAAATGCACTGGCTCTGCTAGATGCCACGTCAAGTGTGCACGTTTCCACACAGTCCTGCCAATTCCATCCTGACTCACAGTATTCCCTGCTATTTCAGTTCTAAACAAAGATTTATGTCAAATTATGTTCTAGTTTTGTGGTGTGGGTTAGGACGGGACCACCTAACACATGTTCACTTGGAACCTAATCCAAATTAAATCCTGGGTCCCCTGGGAAAGACATAAGTACAGTAGGAGCCAATGCTGCTCTTTAAGTGGAATAAGCAGTCAGTGTATTCCTATTGTAAAGAAATTTCACATTCGTTAAATTAGATTTTCAATTTATTGTGTATCTCACTTCCATATTATATAGGTTTATCTAAATTTCAAAATATAATACAGTGATTTCTAACTCATCACTTTGTGAATAATACTTGTCTAATTGAGGCTATTTTCTAAGTAAAATTTTAAATCCTTAAATTCCCTTTTGGGGGAGTGGGGTGGTTGGAGGGGTTGTTCCCATCAATTAGTCCAGAACATTACAATTAAAGAGCAAGAATATTAATATTTTCCACTGTTTATTTGAAAGCAAAATTGAAACACATTTTTTAAAAAGATATCAACATAGAATCTCTTCCTTGGAAATGTGATGGAAACATGTAGTTTACAGTTCTAGTTAGCATGACCACTTTATATTGTACATCTTATTCAAATAATTTTCAGAATAAAATTATTTTTTATTTTTATGGCTGTTATTTTGACTAGGTTGTATGGGCTTAACACTTAAGTGACACATAAATATAAGACTTCATCCAACACTCTTCATACAGATTTCGTCACTTTTGTGGTTCATAAATGCTAAACAGCAAGTAGCAATGGCATTAATCCATCTAATTAAGCAAACTTAAAATGTTGTAATTATATATTGAAAATTTCATAAAATGCCTACCTTTGAACTATTGCCCCGAAATGAGGGTTAAGAAGGAGATACATTTGCATTGCTGTTATTGGTTGCTTTAATAATCTTAATTATTACACTTAGTTTTCTGAATATTTCTATATTTCAAAAGATTAAAAGACACAACTAAAAAATTTACTCTAAAATGTTAATCTTATGAAAAAATTTTGGAGTTGCCTATTTGACCACTGAATAGGCATCTCCTGAAGATGCATGAAGAACCTAATCGTGGTTTATCTTTATGACCATATAAGTGTTGACCTAGAAATGCTTCTTGAGAGCAGAAAGCTGTCCTTTTCTATTCAATCCCATCTATGTCTTTTTACCAAGTTCCACGCATATTCTTTAATGGAAGCTCAGAAATATTAATATTGGTGACAATAGTGTTGTTCCAAATGATGATAAAACAGTAATTTACCATGAGGTTCAGTGGTTGGACCAGAATTACTTAATAAACAGCAAATCAATTATGGAGCAACCTCCTGAGTAAACATGTCACGGGGGCATGTGCCGTTAGGTGGTATCAACTAAATCTAGAAAGTGAACAGATGCTGAAATTACTTCTTTTTAGTACATACTAGTAAGATCAAAAATTCACTTTTAGTCTGCCATAACTATCTAAGTTCCAAATTAGAAAAAGATTTCTGAATCTGGATAAAAAGTTAGGAGCACCTATATTGTTATATACTTCAAAAAGTTCTTATCAATATGCTTTATTTATATCTACACAGCACAAAGTCCCTCTTGAGCATTCGTGGTGCTTTAGCATCTTAAATATCTTGCATTCTTATTGTGCTAAATAGTTACCATCTTCTTCATTGGATATTCACAACTAGTCCAGCACTGCATGAACGCAGGACCAGGTACAGAACAAAGAATGCAACCTCAGCTTTCCAACCAGCAGCTTGATGCTCTGACCCCCATGCCACGTGCTACGATCATGAGTGATGAAGCTGTTCTGACTGCAAACTACTTTCAAATAATGATCCACAAAGTTAATCAAAAGGGCTTCCCTGTTCAATATTGACCTGTTACTCATTGACAGCCACTGTCTGCACTGCCATCTAGGATGTACAGAATGAGATCAGGAATACTGAGCTCAAACACAACCTGAGTGCCTTTCTGAAGTACTGGTGCCATGAAAGCAGAATTAAGCTGCTCTTCAAACCACCTCTGACACTAAGATGTCTGCACGAGTTCCCTAGCAGCAATATACTGCTCCTTCCTGGATCTGGAGGTCAAATTAGTTGCTGATAATAAGAGGGATGAAAGGAAGAACAACCACATGAGAGAAAAAAAAGAAAGACAGAAGGGAGATATTAGGTATCAAAATATAAACATGGAGGGAAAAATAGTAATTTCCTGTATTTGGACAAAAATATAATATTCCCTCCTTGATGTGATCTCCCTGCTTTTATGTACTAGGAAAGTCATATCTATCCTGAAAATTATTTTTCTCATTTTAATACAGATTCAACATTTTAAGCTAAAAAATAATAAGAAAACATTGATCTTTTTTTTGTGTTAGGTATTTAAACGCTGTTTTCCAGTCTGTCAATCAAATATACCCAGAGGGGCTGCTGACCAGCCTCCACGTCCACCCCTAAAGAGAGACAGGTAATCAGACTGATTGTAATACAATTCTCTCATGTTATTTTTGAACCATCAGCTGAAAGCAAGGCTTACTATGAGACCTGATAATTCACATTATCTGTGCAACTTGGCAGGTTCTGAACATGGAAGTTGAAGGGAGGAAAGTCACTCCAAATGTTAATCCTCTTTTAACGAGTTTTTCCTGAACTCTTACTTAGGAATGGTAAACAGTATTTGAGCACTCAGTATGTACTAGGCATTATTCTAAGTACTTTACATGTATTAGTTCATTTACTCCCCATGGTAAACCCTGTGAGAGAGACTATAATAAGATCACAGATGAGGAAAACGGGGAACAGAGAGCTTATGTAACTTGTTCAAGATCACCCAGCAAATAAATAAGGAACTAGGATGAATACATCAGTCTCCATCAGAGCCTGTGCACTTATTCACTACACTGAAGATGCCTCTAATCAGATTTTGCACTACTGAGGAGGTAAGACAATCATTGGCCTATAACAAGTACCTTAAAACGTTTGTGGAGTGAATTAATAATTATTTTTAAGGAACCTGTAATCTTATGGAGAAGATATTACACACACACACACAATCTTTTATCCTTTAACTTTTATAAATTTATGTCATGCCTCACCTCTCAGTTTAAGTTCCTAAAAGGTGTTTATTTGCATATATACGATTGAGTGCTACCTCATATGTGATATAGAGTAAATGATGCATTAGGATTTAATCCTGGATTCAATATTGTCTTCCCTTTCTTTTATATCCCCCTCAATCCACACCATCAGGAAATGCTAATGGCTGTTCCTTCAGAATACACGTCAGAATCCAAATTCTTCTCACCACCTCCACATCTACACCATTGGTATGAGGCACCTTGATTCTGATAATAGTCTCTGAGCTAGTCTCCCTTCTTCCACCCTTGTCTCCCTGAAGCATATACTCAGCTAGCAGCCAGACTGATTCTAAAGAGTAAGTTACTCCTCAAATCAAAATCCTCCCAAGGCCCCATTTCAAGTGGAGTAAAAGCCAAAGGCCTTACCTGGCCTGCCAGGGTCCTATTACATCTCTGACCTGTCTCCTGCTATGTCCTCCTTGCTCATCCAGCCTCCACCACGCTGGCCTCCCCTGCGGTCCCTGAACACATCAAGAACTCTTCAGCTTCAGAGCTTTGCAGTGGTTGTTCGCTCTGCCTGGACTAATTTCCCCTAGCTATCTGGATGCCCAACTCCTTCACTTCCTTAGAGTCTTCGCTCTGATGCCATTTTTCTAAAATGAGGCCTCACCTATTTGAAACCATAAACGACATGTCTTCACTCCAGCACTCCTAATTCCTTCTTAACCTTCTGTATTCTTGTTCCATAGCACTGACCACCACCTAGCAGACTACAGCTTTACCTGGATTTTAACGTTTCTTGTTTACTGCTTGTCTCAAATGCCCTCTGACTTTGAGGGCTGAGATTTTGGTCTTGGCTCACTCATAGATCCCAAACAACAGTTCCTGGTTATAGAAGGTACCCAATTAATGTGCTGAATTAAATTAAGAGGAGAAACCACTGTGGATAAAGCAAAGGCACAGAGTTGTGCATGTGTTGTGCCAACAAGAGTAAGTGGACACATTTCATAGATAGGAGCAGAACTCGTGGTGAGAAATATCTTGGTGGAGCGAGGGAGGCCAAAAAGCAAACTAGAGCAAGACTGTTGCATTTTAAACACTAAGATAAGATTATAGACACCATGTGGTGAGAACGAACAGCCAATGATTTTTGAGCAAGGAAATATGTTAGAAATAGCACCTTAACCTGGTAGCTACAAGGTAGCCCAGAAAGAAAATTTTTTGCATTCCCTTGCATGGTACTTTGTATACGGGAGGACTCCAGTATTTATTTAACTTAATCAAACTGAATGAGACAGGAGATAAGATGACTAATTAGGAGACGGCAAAATCTAGGTGTGAAATAATAGCTTAGACCAGGGAGATGGGAAAAGAAGGGAAGTATTTTTAAAAGAAATCATGCTACAAACAGAGTATTTCAGACAAGAGAGAAGCAGAATGGAAGAGGATTCCAAGAGTGAGCCTGAATGACTAGAAAAATTAAAGCATAAGTATAGGGTAGGAGAGGATGATTGTAAGGAAGACAGAGAGTTCTGTTTGGGGGGATGGCTGCACCATCCTGGAGAAAGCCCTAGACTGGAGATCAGGAAGGTCTCACTTTGCAGGAGGGCCATTCCCACCACAGCTGTGTGAAATTCTTCAAATCACTTAGCCTCTAGGACCCAAGGGGTTTTTTTGTTTGGTTTTGGGTTTTTTCCACATAAAATGGTGATAAAACACAGTCTACTGAGTTGCTTGGAGAATTAATTGGGAATGTCCATGGAAGTGCTTGCAAATTTGTTGGTCACTACTTGTGAAGGTTGATGTAAAGTAGATCACAAGTAGAGACATGAAGTAGTTTGGACATATAAAATTCAAGTTTGGAAAGAGGTAGGGCTTGAGACAAAGACTTGAGATTCATCCATTTCTGTGTGATAACTGCAGTATAAGAACAGATGAAGTTCTCAAAAGGGAGACCGAATTGCCCTCATGCTGGAGAATACACAGCTCTGCACCCAAAGGACACTGAATATATGTTTTCTAAATGACTAGTCTTCAAATATAACAAACTTCCCTCCTCTACAGGTAAGGCTTTAAGTTCCTGAGGGTCTTATTCTTTTGCAGAAATAGATTTCAGTAGACTATCCTTGAAAAGACAATGGATGTTTTTCTGAGGAAAAGTATCATCCTGCTCCAAGGAGCCATGTCATCCAGTTGAAGGGGAATGAGCTGCGGGGCCAGACTGACCTGGATTGGTCTCCTATAAACAGTCACCAGATTAAACCTTACTAGCTGTGTAAGCTGAGCAACTCACCTAATTTCTCTGTGCCTTCATTTTCTTGAGTGGAAAATGAGTATGTTACCAACCTGCTTCAAATATAGTTATTTGGGTCAATTACAATAATGCCTGGACACCACAGAACACCATAGTTGGAACACGTTACTTCCTTTCCTTCTCATTTCAGCTTCATCTATATTACTGTAGATGGAAAATTAGCCAACATAGAAGCAGGAATGGAGAAACTGAAACATAACTTCACTGTTAAGGGTTAAAACTTGTCCCTGGAATGATAAATTTGGCCTCACAATGAAAGGCCTCACAGCATCAATGAGTATTTCCTTTCAATGGCAGAATAAATGCAGCTATATTCATTCTCTCCTGTCTGTATCCCAGAGCCTCACATTTTGAGGACACTCTGTACCACAGCAATCATTTGTGTCCTGCACATTTCTCCTGAACGGACCCAGTAAAGGTATTTGTGGTGCAAGTGAACCAAACTTGCCTCTAGATCCTTGTAAAAATATACTTAACACCAACTGGCCCATAATTTTAGTTTTCTAGTCTTCCCTTCCCCAGGGCATTTCACAAGTACCATGATAAATTAAAAAAAAAAAAAAAAAAAAAAACAGCATTCTTTATTCCTACCAGCCTCATATAAATTGTTACTAACTCTGGACAAGCGGCATTCAGAAAAGAGGGTAAACAATCTTGCTATCAGATGAATTTACTGATCATCAATTTTACAAGAACTCAGGAACTCCCCCCCCACCCCCTCCACCCTCATCCCCACTAGATGTGTCTCCAAACCTCGCCTTTAAAAAACATGGTGAGGGCCAGCCCTGACAGTCTAGTGGTTAAAGTTCAGCACTCTCACCACTTCGGCAGCCGGGGTTCATTTCCCGGTCACGGAACCACACCACCCATCTGTCAGCTGCCATGCTGTAGCAGTGGCTCACATAGAAGAACTAGAAGGACTTACAACTAGGATATACAACCATGCACTGGGGGCTTTGGGGAGAGAAAAAAAAAAAGAGGAAGATTGACAACAGATGTTGGCTCAGGGTGAATCCTTCCCTGAAAAAAAAAAAAAAGCACCTACTTTAAAAAAAAAAACATGGTGACATGAATACCACCATTTTCATTGATCTTTTGTCAAGACTTAGGACACCTGATGAATTTCTCCAGGGGATGAGTATCAGAGCTGCTGCTTATTTTCCCCTTGCAAGCCATCAGTTAGGCAGTCCCTGGAAAAGCATGCTACTTCCCTGGAAGTGAGCAAAGACTTCCCTATAATTATGGTAACGTGTTCTTTACCATGAGATCCAGCTGGGATCTGAAGCACAAGGGACAGGATGGGAGGCTTTCTGTCCGATGGAGCCGTGCTAACTCGATTTTACTCCTGAAACAGTTTTGTTAGTGGAGTTGGAGAGTGTAAGCAAAGAGAAGAAGCATCAAAAAGATTATGTACCTCCTGGTTTCAAGGCCAAGACATGCAATTGGCTGTGATTCACACTGAGCACCCCTGACAGGCAACAGTCAAGAAAATGATGCTGTTATGGAAGCTTAGGCTGGCTGAAATGCCAGTGATGAGAAGTGCTAGTGAGAAACAGGCCTCTCCTTGTTGGTCTAGTGAGAAACGGCAAGCAGTGAGGCCCTTTATATAACCTAATATATAAATACTACTGCATTTACTACTGATTGCAGGGATCCCTTATAACCGGGCTGAGAGAAAGGAAGGAAAATTAGGCTTTAAATAAGAGGCAATGATAATCTATTTAATCATATAAATCTCAAGCACTCACTTCCTAAGAATCCTCACACTAATATATGAATCACAAAGGTCTCAAATTTGCCAACGAAAATCACTCAAGAATGTTTTCCTTACAGGCTGGTCATTGAATGAAAATCCTCACAGGACCCAGACTTCTTTTTTGAGAACTAGATCAAAGTATCTCAATGATGAACACAGTAAACAGAATTCTCTTTTTAAGCAACCTAGAGAATGATGCAGCAGACGTGGCATGTGAGAAAAGGAGTTTGTAAAGCAGCCAGAAAACTCCATCTAATCACTTAACGGTTATTTCTCATACATGTACATACATGTACATTTAAATGATAGGCTATCTAGATAAAAATAATTGAGGTGGTGGGGAAAGACTTTTCTGCTGAAAATCTTATCACTAATGCCATTTATGAGTATAACACTAATTCTTGCTGAAGGAATTTTAATTCAAACAAAAGAATTTAAATTCCCCCAACAAGAAAGTGATAAAAATCCAGAAAGGAGATACAAACTATACCAGGGAAAAAATATATGTAAGAAAGGAAATCTCTGCAGAACATGTTTTCTATTTGGAAGTTGACCAGATAGCTTCCAGCTTCCCCTAAATAAGCTGCTCCTGTATAAGTTACAACACTTGGAACCAGAAATTTCCCAGCTGAGGCAACTTGTGGAGGGATTCACAAGAAAATACATACAAACATGGATATACATCTATTAGAGATGATATGCATATAAATACACACAATTATATATAAAGATAGATACCCAATTGTTAATGGTGGCTGTCTATTGGAGGTACAATGACAAAAGACACTGATTTTTTTTCTTTATGTTTATCTGCATTTTCTAAATGTTCTAAAATGAAAATGTTTTGCATCTCTATTAAAAAAAAAAAAAAACTATTCCAAGAGAAAACAATATAACTAATCTACAAACCCCCCAGCCACCAACCCAGAGCCACGGCACTGGGTCTAGTAAAATGAAATTTCAAGAACATCCCCTCATCACAAGTTGACCGCTCACCACAGTGAGCTTTATAAGCTCCAACGTAACACAAACCTGAGGCCACTTACTGAGCAGAGGACAGGGAATTCCCTGATCAATAACAGACAAATACATGGAAATAAAAGTTCTGAGTAGGGTCAAGTTGAACCCATAATCTCAACTCTTTGTTGTTGGTAAAACTGTTAGAGGAGGTATAATATATATATCTTCTCATTAAAAGTTATATCTTCTCATTAAAGGGGATAAATCCTGGTACATTCTTTTTCTATTGTAAGCACACCATGTATACATATTTTTTTAACAACACAGATCATAATAATTTTATTATAAGTGGCATTTATACAACATTTTTATGTATTTTTTGTAAGATTATATTTCTTAAATTTCCCTAGAATATGAAATTTTCTGGTGTGTGAAATTAACAGATCTTGAATATTCACTAAAATTCACAATTATCCCCTTTAATGGAGCACTGTACTTTGAATGTTATGAAAAAGAAAATTCTCACATTTCTATTACATAAAACATAGTAATAAATGGCAAATATAACACACAATTCAGGATATGTTCCTTCAACATTTCCATACTCATAATGGCTTATCTTGCTGGAGGTGAAATGCTTATTATTTCCCTGTTGCAGACAAGAGCTCTTTGAGATGAACAGTTGTGCCCTAAGTTAGAAGAATAGCAGAGTAGTACTTATTTACTGAGTACTTACTATATGCCAAGCATCATCATAATCATTTTTGTGGTTTAGACCTTAGGCTCTGAAGTCAGACAGACTGAGGTCTAATGCTGGGGTCAGTAAACCCTTCCTGCAAAGGGGCAGATCATAAACATTTGAGGCTTCGGGGCCCTGTCACCACTACTCTATCACGATCATAGCATGAAAACAGCCATAGACAATGCATAAATGAATGGGTATGGTCTGTTCTAATAAAACTTTATTTACAAAACACAGGCAGGGGGAAGGGGGAGCAGATGCGGCCAGTGAACCATAGTTTGGTGATGCTAATCCAAATTCCATCATATGCTACCTTCTTAACCTTGAGAGAGCTACTTCAGCTCTGTAAGCCTGTTACCTTATTTGTAAATGTTGGTAAAAATCATATTTAGTGCATACGTTTATTATAAGGATAAAAATATGTATGTGAAGCCATCAGCCCACTGCCTGACATCAGTATCTGGTAAAAGATTAGTCACGTTAGTCATCGTCATCTTTATCATCACACTGATCCTCAAAACTATGAGAGAGTTACTGTCTTTACCCCCATTTTAGAGGTAAGAAAACTGAAGCTTAAAGAGTTAAAGAACTTAGCCACTGTCCCACATCTAATAGATAACTGTGTGGCTGGGATCAAACTCAGACCTGTTTCCAGGAGGTTTAACTACCTCAGCAATATTAAATACTATTGTGTGGACTTGTGGATCTCTTAGAACAGGTTGCCCATAGTCAAAGAGCACAGCATAATTCCTCCCCTCTAATGCATAAACTAAGTCCAAAAATTCACTGAGGACATGTTTACAAACTCAACATACAGAACAAGCTGTTCTTCAGGTGAGAATTTATTAAAACCATAGTTTATGCCTGTCTGCTGTATTATTTTTAAAATCTGGGCACAAGCATATTAGTCTCCCTGCCTCTCTCTAAAACCACCCGTTAGCGATTTGGAACACTGCAGTTCAACAGCATGCCTACAAAAGGGTCATTGTAGCTCTATTCCTCTCACCTTGACCTTTACATTCTGTTCTCAGGTTTCTAGAGTTTTCATACATACTGCAGGTGTGTCACCAACCAATTATTTTTAAAAATCTAGGCAGTCACTTCTCTCATAATGAAAATATACACTCTGGTGAAGCCAATTAATATTCTTTCATTTTAAATCATGCCTCCTGTGCCTGTCCATTTTTACTTTCTGGCACTCTATCTTGAATTACAAGTGGTCTGTGAGAAGGGCAAATGTGGAGCACCTCAAGCCAGGAAAAGCCATGCATTTGTAGACAGGTCCTGAACTGAATTTCATATTGGGAGAGTCCTCAAGATGTTTATAAATGGAAAATAACTTCAAACTAACAAACTCAGCATGATTGCCCATGCTTCCGTGCAAAGCACACTAAATGAGTTCCTCAACAAAGAGGAGAAGCTGAGGCCATGGGCAGGTTTCCTGCCTCAGGTCTAAGCTACTTTCAGAGTGATTCTCTCACCTGCAGTCTATGACCAATTCTTCCCTCCTGAAAACCCTCCAGGGCCTCTCTCAGGACGACAGTACACCCCAATGTCTTTGTTCTCCTTCTCCAACCTCAAACTTCTGTCACCTTTTCCCAGCCCTCCACTCCGGACATGTGTCATTTGTGATTCACTACACCAGAAATACCTGTCTTTTAGCCCAAATCACTCCTTCAAGCACCCCTCCCCCAAATCAAGTATCTCCTCCATTATGAAGACCTCAGGGCCCACCTTGACTATTAAAAATAACCTTTTCATGGTGCCACTTCCATAGTTTGCACTCATCCCACTCGAGGCACCATTCACATAGAATCCCAGTTACTTGTTTACATCTCGGTCTTCTAGGCTTCTGGAGGGCAGAGGTTTTCTTAGTCACCCCTGAATGTCAGTTTAGGTAGAACAGCACGTGACCCATGGGTGAGGATCAAAATACATTTGTTAAATGAATAAATTAGTTCCTTTTTAGGCTAGTCTGGTATTAGCCCTAAATAATGCATTTTCATGCCATCCACATTACCAAGATATGCCACTTTAAGTCATTTACAGGCAAAGTCATTGGTGTGATGCTAAAATTAACTGGGAGAAACCACCAGAAACCATGCTGAGGTCTGAAAGGCATGATGTGGAAATTAGAATTCATTTGGATATTGAAAGGCTTGAAGCAGTTCTTGCTACAAAGTTCAATGTCTGTTTAACATGCAGATTCTATTAGAGCTCTTTATGAAGTTCACTGTATATTTCTTTTCTCAAGTCTTTGTTATGTACTGATCCAAACACAACTGGCATAAATTATTCTAATGTCGGGGGGGACTGGATAATAGCAATCAATGACGTTCAACAACCAGCAAAAGAATTTGCTGCGGCTGAAGCCTCCTTGACCCTTCCCTCCCCTTCAGCACAGGTGACCATCTATCCCCTCAGCAGCCTGCCTAACAAGGCACCTGTCTTGTTCTCCTTAATTGGGATAACACCTGCAAGTGGTTCTATCTGGCACAACACGGCTGATTAAGACTGGTGAGTTCCTTCCTTCTTCACTCTTGTCCCTGGACTGTGTTAATTCCTTCTCTCCTTTGAATCTGAATCCTCTCATTTCCAAACCATGCTTCTTGGTCAACGCCAGCCTTAACACTGTACTGAATAGGAGAATACCCACATTCTGGGTTTGTTCTTTTCAGAAAAGAAGAAAAAGTCACCTCCCACCCCTCCAACCCCAAATTAATTTCTTCAATCCCTGACATGCTGTCTGAAATTATTTTATTGGAGAAGACTCTCTTTTCCCCCTTGAACTCTTTCACTTGGAGTTGCTTATTAAAGTGCAAATGGCCCTGAGAAGAGAAACATTATCAGTTAACTACACCTGATCTGCAATGAGGGGTACAGATAAAAGTGCCCAGTAGGGACAAGGCCCCAGGCATGAAACACTAATCAGGTATCCAGGTGGAATGAATTTCACAGGGGAAAGAAAAGGGGCTTAGGATGGAGAAGACAGGAAACAAAAGCAACCCTCAAATTTTGCCAACAGCCTCTTCTGCTTTAGGTGACAAGTCTCTAGTCAATTACAGACCCCTTCTCAATCGTGGCTGCAGGAACCCTGGGTTAAACCCGTTGTTTAAAATAGGTCCTGCAGCGCCTATTGCAATGGCATGGCACATGCTCAATAAAGGTTAGTCATTTAAGTTCCAGTCTCCCCAGACTCGGTCTTTTCTAAGTACTGGTGAGATGACAGTACTTAAACACAGCTTTAAGGATGCTCGCTCTTACTCAAATCCCTAAGTGTCCAACCAGATGGCTGAATTGTGGCAAACTTCAAGGCTATAAGGGCCTTTCTCAGTTGACTCTTTTCTACCTAGTTTTCTTTCCTCATGATCACATATTAACACAAGTGATTTTCAATGGATTTATTGCTACAATTCCATCTCATGACCATGAAAGTTTCCTTTTTTCTGACTTTAATCTTTTCTTGCCTTTCTTTAAAAATAAAGTTTAACATTATCATAGTTATATGGAGTGGAGTGCCTTTTCTCTTTTTTCCAGACTCTCCATACAACTTTGATTTTATGTTTGAAAATAGAAAAAAAAATAAGACTTTCAATTGGAAAGAATTTTGACATCTCCCAATCAAATCCACTACTTTACAGATGAGTTCACTAAAATCCAGAGATACTATGGCAAGCTACAAAGACAGCTGAAAAGAGGGAGGGGGTCTGGGACCTAAAAGTTTCAGGACTTAGCAAAAATGATTGCTTAAATAAAACAATGAAATTTGTAAAATATTTACAATATGGTTAGTGTTTTTGAAAACACTGTATTCCTACGCTTTGCCAAAAAACTTAATATCACCAATTACAATCTGAAGTTTTAAATTGGGCATGTCACAAGCATTTAATGTAAGAATGTAGAGTAACTACCATTATTTTGAAATCATAAATTGTGGACATTTTGAAATAATTAAGCACAGGTTTTATATTCCTATGTACTTTAATTTTCAATATTACTGAAACAATTTAGTTTAATTATTTTAATAATTCCCAATAACATCTATATTTTGAAACATAATGTTACAAAATGTAAGATAATTCACAATTATAAAGCCACAGAATTATAGTTGGAAGGATATGAGCAATGATATGCTGGTAAATATATAACAACCAATTGGGGGTGGGAGGGCGCCTGATTTGCAGAATTTTCCAATATCCGTGGTGCAAATGCTTCCCCCAAATTCAACTTACTAGTGTGAAGTCAGGGATCAGAGTATGGAAAGATGTGCACACAATGGGCTCCCATGAGCCCATCCAAGTTGGCTCTCACATCCTGGATATAAGAGAAAAGATAGCGTAGGCTTTTCATTCCTGAACACTTTCCACAGAACTGACCATTTCTTTCTTTATAACCCACTGTACCCTGAACACATAATGACATAACACCTATACATTATTAGATTTCCTTACTCAACTCTCTATTATAATGACTTTCAATCTTTTTTGGATGTAAAACACAGTAAGAAACATATTTTACCTCATGATCCACCCTGTGTACACATGTGTAGTTTTATGTACATACACACAAACATATAAAATAAAAACAGAGGCCTCAGGACAAAACACACTCTTACTAAGTGCAATGCACTAAAATTTTCTATTCTCTTCCATTTCATTTTTAAAATTCTGATCTTGATCCACTAAATTGGACTCATATCCCACTATTTGGGGTGGGCCTCCAAAATTGAAAAAGAGTGCTCGAATAGACTCTAAGCTCATTGAATATAGGATTATATGTCAATTGTCTGTACCCGTTCCTATGTCTAGTAGTAATTACTGAGGCCCAAGGAGGTTAAGTAACTTGCCCAAAGATGCACCTGCCATCATTGATAAAAGATCTCTCAAGGCAAGTGATAATTCATTACATAGATTCAAGATATTCGTGGCTTAACATTGAAAGCTAGAGGGTCTTCCAAGACAGCCACCCCTTCACCAGAAATTGATGTGGAAATTTTTAAAATATTGTACTGACTCCTTAATTGATGAAAGTTTGGCCCTTGACCCACTGTAGCCCTACGACCAACCCTGTCTGTCTGCCTAGGATGACGAGGCAAATCTGAGAGACCACCATTTCCCTATTATTGATAGTATTCACCCCCAAGAGCGTTAAAAAGATACCCACATTTTTCACAAAACATTTTAAATCCTCCAGGGAGGGGAGCTTTATAAATGCCAATTAATGTTAAATATATCATATAGAATATACATACTTTGATATATAATATACATTAACACCAGCTTTCTAATAACCAGAAGCCAAAGACTTAGTTGGAGAAAATACTCACTCAGGAAAATAAAATCTGAATCCATGGCCTTTTCTCTTCAGTGTGCTCATGCACCACATGCTTTTTTATAGGTGCTATTAAATGTACACTATAGTTTCAAGACAATCCAGATAAGCATCTTCACTAAAATACACAACACCATTAATCATCTCAGTGACAGTACTCCAATTTAACATCTTGGGGATTTCCTACCCTTCTTCATCATTTATTTGCCAATATTTCCTTGTTATGAATATCCCCCTGGTGACTCTCCCTGGCAGTCACAGCTGCGCTGCCTACTGTGTCTACCTTGACTACAAATAACACCAAATCTTAAAAAAGCAAGCCCTTCAGATGATACCTCTGGTTAGAAGGGAAGCCTTGCTGTGGAGTGAATTCCTGGTGACTCCATCCAGGCTCCTGACTTTAAATTGACAAACCTCAGCCTCTAAGCAGATAGCAATTTCAGACATGTGAAACTGGCTTAATTACAAATGAACAACAGTTGGCTGTGGCGTCCAATTACTTGAATGGTCAACAATCAACTGCTGCTTTAATCCAGTCCTTGAAGGACCTCCTTCTTATACAGTAAAAGCCTTCTTCAAAATATCCATGAATCACAACAAAGCCACAAAATCACTAACAGAATACAGAAACTTGACCACAATAAGTGTAACTCACAGATAACAAGGATTTTTTTAAAAAATGATAATCAGAAACAATTTTGCATTATAATTACACCAATTCTAATGTAGAGAATAACACCATCTAGGCAACAGAATATCAAGAAATAAAGCCAGAGACAAATAAGTAGCTAAGATACAGGGAAGAGTTCCACTCCATCTGGTACCCATTTTGTGTCCATTTCAGAGAGCAGCCTTCACAGGCTCCAGGATTTCCTGATCGTAAATAAAATGGAAACCATGAAAGAAAATGCTCTACAACCAATTGGAGGAGTAAATGAAAGTAGAACTCACCAGCTTGTATTCAGAAAGGAGTTTTAAGGAAAAAGGGTACTTTTTTTCAATAATGAAGCTCTACTGCAAAAGAAGTTAAGAGTCGGAAAACAAAAACACACCAAAGTATATTTGCAAAGTATATCCAGGAAGGCTAACACCGTCAGTGGAATTACATTTACTTTACTTTACATGTTCTATAGGAGAACTTAATTCATGAATTAATTAAAGGTTAACATGGATTCAATCCACAGTCCATAACTTTTCTGGAAAGCATAAATTTTATCCTTTGGGGGAAGACTCCAATTTAGACTATTGTTTTAGAAAAACAAAAAATAAAAACTTTCTTCTTAGTAAAAGCAATACAAGTCAAGCTAAGATATATTAAAATGCCTTTCCTCCCCAGAGCAGAGTGTTTACTTCAGTGATAGTAACAACACCTCATTACCAACAGTACAGATTCTGTTAAGTAATGGACAAAGCAAATGGCAGCCAAGGCAGAGGACTCAACTTCAATTTAACTGTCCTGTAAGGTACATAGTAATTAGCTGCAAAGCTCTGAAATCTTAGCTAGCATGTTAAGTCTGCTACATGACAGTATAATTTGACTTCTTAAAGGATTATGCAAATTACAACTCATCATTCCATTACAGGATTGAAAAAAAGTGACAGCTAATTTATACATAACACACCTTTCAAATCCCTAAGATGCGTAGCACCTGTGCAATGTATTTTGCCGAGATTTTCTTGCATATAAGTACTTGTTTATTGCAATATAAAGAAGCTTACCTAAGAGCTTTAATATAGTCATATTTTTTAAACTTTTAGACCACAATTTCAAAAGAATAAACATTTTTTCTGTCTTGATCTCAGAGGCCAAATTTTTTGGTTGTATTTGTTTGATTTGGTTTTGGGTTTCTTTCCACTGAACTAGAGAAATATAAGATTTCAATACAAGGATATTTTTGAATAGCTGGCAACCACAAGCACTGATGCACGAGCCAGAAGGAAGACTCACAAAGATTTCAACATACTTCTGGTAGGTAGATTCACAGTAGATTCCGTCATATCTGTAGATTTTCCTACATTCTGATTGGTTGGGCAGAGGATGCTGGGCAGTTATTCTGTAGAGGCATCAAAAACAGATAGACATGACTAGAGGTTCTCTACAGTCAACTGGAATGCAGGATAACAAGTATGTTGAAATTTAACATATTTTCCTTTTTATGCTTTTGAGCTATATACATAACTGCAGTGTGTGCATACATTTTAGAACATTAATTTCCACTTTTAGAAACTTGCAGCCAGAGAAAACTTTTCAGTTCTTCATCAGAACAAAAACATTTTTTTTTTATCTCAGAGTCATAAAAGTGGAAGAAAAGACATAAGATCTAAAGCTTAACTCACTCTACCATCTCCATGATTATATTCTAAAAGAAATGCTAAAACAAATGTCATTAGTGTTTTTGTTACAGGATTGTCATTAATTCGATCATGCATTACGATTATAGGCAACTGTAAATTAGCTGTAAAAACCTTAGCAAAGTTAATATATTTTTCAGCTTTACTCAGTTTATATAGAGTTTGTATTCTACCGACTTCTAAAGGGATATGACACAGCTTACAGAACTAAACCCAATTAGGGATGAAAACACAGGCGGGACCGTGGGGAGCTTGGGTTAGATGTTAACAGGCACCTGAGATGAGCTGATTACAGTGGCTCCAGGTTTCTTGGCAGTTAAGGCAAAAGGGAGAAAAAGACTTATAAATTTTCATCTCTATTACTTGAGCATATAAAATCATCTGAGACTCCCTACATTATATAGATATAAAAATGCTCAGAAATTTCTGACCATTTCCTTCAACTGAAAAAATCTCTTCGTTCAGGAAAAAAAGTATTTAAGGAATCTATCATGTTGTTGTTTAGAGGAAAGTAATGTAATCAATACGCAATATCAATAAGAATACCAAGAACTTCATTCTAATACCACTCTATCAGAAAAGGTAATATAATATCAAATCCTTAAGCATAGATATAATCTTCTTAATTATTAATTAAAACATGTACTGGATTAATGCTATTTTGTAAAACATCAAATGAATTTGTTTCCAATTTTGTGGAATAGAATATTAAATTTACTTAATATTTCATAAGGCCCAATATATCTAGTAA
>CM062918.1:18392061-18534561 GCA_031878705.1 Tapirus indicus
TAAAATAAAATTAAGGTTAACTTTCTTAAACTTCTCCCTTCGTAAATTTAATAAAGTGATGTTCTCCATTCCAATGTTGGTCTATTATTTATTAGCAATTATTCTTTACTCAATTTATACTTTACATTTACATTAATTTGGTTAAAAAATATATTTTGGGTCTTCCTGGATTACTACTTTGGTGCCTCCTGACATTCCTTTAAATACAAAACTGTATTGCTCCTATTTTCTTCGTTGGTAATTTCTGTCTGCTCCAGCACAAATACAGCTACAAATTGGGGATGTCATAAATAAATGTGGGAAGCCCAAGTAAAGAGTTTTCATCACTGAATTTTCTCAGGTTGGAATTCAGCCACTCATGATACAGTAGGAACTTGTAAGATTAAATCAGAAGGGGCCTGAAGGAAAGGAGAACATGGTAGGTATCCTTTTAATACTTACTTTATAATTAAAGAAGCATTAATCTTTTCAAAATAGATTAGTTACTGGAATTAAAAAAAAAACTATTTCTTTGTAAAGCACCACCTGAGAATTATACAAATTTGTATCCTTCTTAGAACTTTTACGTATGACAGATATAATTGGGTATAATAAGGAGGGACAGGATGCCAGGCGGCAAAGTCATCTCTGTAACCACAAGGAAAATGTGTGTGGGATTTGAGATACCTTTTCCTAATTTCCAGTATTAAGGATGGGTCTGTGATGTATGAATGGATTTTTTTCCATTCAACATATCAGGCAAAGATCTGAATAAAGTTAATGTTCACTTTTTGACACCCATATCAAACTGAAAACACCTCAATCAACTGTTGGATGGATTTGGCATAATTATTGATACACTTTGCAGAATTTAAAGAGTGAGGATTCAGTGCTCACATACCACATTTGAAACAAACACAACTTATCAAGCAGAGTTCTGACATGTGTGACTCTTAGTATCATTTTGGAAGTGAAATAACTTGTCAGATTTTAAAATGTGTTAACAACTGGATGGTTAAATGGCAGGGATATGAAGAAAGGACATGGGCTTGGTTTGAGATTTTGTTCTGGAGGAGAGTCACTGACTGCCAGCCTAGAAGTAATCACAACAAAAGTTTTCCCCCAGGGGTTCTGAACAAAAATCTTATAGTAGAATAAATAAACTACTACACAGTTAGATTATCTTAACTAGCATGTGCAATCTTCCTTACAATAGCCATTTATTGATGTCTTTCCAAATACATTAGAAGTGGCAGATGATTTATTTTGCCTTTGAAAAGTACTTATAACCATTCACTCATTCAACAAATATTTAAGTTTCCACTATGTGCCAGGCATTCTTTTCTAAGTACATTATCAAAGTCACATAGTACAAAACGCCTAACATCTTTTTATTGGTGATATCTTAACTTTAAATGTATTAAGGCAATTTTTACAGAAGGCATAGACAAAAAAAAAAGTCTACTTCTTTCAGAGTTTGTACAATCCTTCATCCTGTTTAATTTATGTCTGGTGCCTGTCACATAGTAGGTGCTTCAAAAGTGGTGCTCTGTTAGTTTCTCTATATTCCAACCCCAGCTGATTTTTTGTGTGTGAGACGTTGACTGGCAAAAAGAAATCCTCTGACCACTGCTGTCATTCATTTGCACTAGTCTCTTGCCATCTACGACAGAAATTTCTTTCAAGGGGCTATAACACCTATTTTTTGCTTGATTTCAAAATGTGTTTTACTTATTCTTTCTATCACATTCCTTCTGGAAAAAAGTGGGAGGGCAGTGTGTGTGGAGCAGCGTGGATGGTGGTATTGGGAGATGGCTCAACATTTTTTTTTTTTTTTTGAAATTAGGGTTTAAATGACTTTATGTGTGTGTGTGTGTGCATACGTATGTATGTTACACTTCAGAATGAATTAGAGTCTCTCAAAATGAGAGTTACAGATTGCACCTCTTCAAGGAAAAAATAATAGAATTAGGAGCAATGAACCTAGGTTTATACAATTTCCCTTTTAGGAACAGTGAGTCAGCCAATACCCGTGTTGCTGAGCATCTGTGTGGCTGAGTAATGCTCTGGGTACCAGTGAGAGAGGTGCAGACGTAGTGAAGCATTTAAGAGATACAGGTGTGATTGAAGCTTTCTTCTGAAGAAATTCAGAACCTGGGCTCTGGACTGCCATAGGACATTTATATCATATTCTTTGACAATTTCTTGCTTCTTGAGGAAATTTTGGCCACTCATTTATGCTAAAAGTTGGTGCTTAAGTCCCTTCCTACCATGAAAAACTATCTTTGATTCATAATTACTTTAAAAATGATAACAATCATTACATGCAATCGATCTAAAGGATCGATCCAAGCATGGAGACACTCACCTAAGGGCAGAAAATAATTCCATGCCAAAATTGATCCCCTTGACTTCTACTGAAGTAATATCTGTATGCCTATATTTATATTCATATCTATATCCATCTATATGATCTCTGTTGTCTGCCTATCTCCTGGATTATTGTAATAAAAAGTACCCTCTATTAAAATTAATATAATAAAAATGCACCCTCAATTAAACATAATGGAGATCATAACCATTCAATAAAATTCTGAATGATTCAATAAGTGGTGTACACACACCTGCACACTAACAAATGCAAAGAAGTAGAATTACTACTGAGATATTTGGAAATGCTAATATATTTCTAGCACTTCAAATATTCTGCATATACATAGACATAAAGGGGCAAGCCTTTATAACCTCTTGGAAAGAGGTAAGCATTTTCATTCAAAATGTTGAGAATAAAATGAGAAGGCAAAACCTGGCAGCAAACATACTAATAAATATCTCCTTTGAAATTCCTTCCCTGCCGTATTTCATAGTTCAAATTAGTGAAAGGAAGGTTCTATTGCAAAGGATATTTTTTTCAAGCTACGGAGCCTATATGTGCACATAATTTCTATGATCAAAAATCAGATACATTTTATAAACCTTTCACCTTTATCCAAGCTCTTCTAGAGGAACTGTACCATGTAAAGAGGTACCATCAGGATATTAGATTTGGACTACACTTCCAGTTTTTAACCTAGTTCTTCTAGATTTTACTTCTAATTGTGTTCCTCTTTCTACTCTGAGTAAGAATGCAATGAAAACCTGGGAAATCATATATTTTTTCCAATAGTTTAAAACTGTGCTTCATCTTTCTAATGTAGTAACTAAAACTCAAGCACTGTTGAAATCGATTTATTGACAATCAGTCCTGGATGGTTTTGTGCTTTATTTCCAAAATGCAAACATGTTTCTGTTCTCAGATGGAGTATTGCCAATGTACCAAGTACTCTTTCCTCTTCATGAAATTAAAAAAAAAAAGAAGTCTTCATAACCCAGTTCTTTAAAGATCCTCTATAAACTTGGGTCTTTGGATGTCTGAGGGTCAGGAAAGTTCACCTGATTTAGTGGCTTCCCATTTAGTTAACCTGGTGTCGCCTAAATTCCTGTCTCTAAAGCTACCCTGTGGCGTGTGATCTTTTTATGGTTCAGCCTGGCTAACAAACACTATTTCCGCATCGTGCATCCCTGTCTATAGGAGAGGCCAAAGCTTTTCATTCAAACTCTGGAAAGTTTCCTCTTCACTTGCAGGTGGTGGTGTAAACAGCAAAGATGATTAGGGGTGTGTCCTGGGCCATGTCATTCCGCAATTCCCCTCCTCCTCTCTCTTTGACAAAGGACTGACAGGAGAAGACCAGGAGGCTTGCAGAGTTAGTGCAAGAGGATATGGACCAGGACAGTGTGAGTAGGGAAGATGAAACAATGATGGAGAAAGTGAAGTGAGAGAATATTGGAAAATACAGTAAGAAAAATAGGCACAACCAAAAAGAGTCCTTACAGCCTCTGCATACACAGCTTGTTTGTTTTGCTTTTGACAGGGTGTTACAAATAAAAGTACATTAGGTCAATTAGATGTATCCCAGATCTTAAAAAGGAAAGAGAGGGAAAAAACCCTCTCCTTTATAAACCCCTGCCCTTGTTATTTTGGTACAATGCCTCAGGAAAGGATTATGACACAGCGGTCTTGCTTTTAGTAAATGCATCATCGTTTCTTATATAAACATTAAGTACATTTGGCCTTTTGGGTGTTGTACAATTAGCAAATTAGTCGTTCACTAAGAGTATCCATCTAGGTTTTATAACACTTTCCCCACCTTAATTTTAGAATATTACATGCAAGGGGAAAAAATTGCCTTCTTTTTTATTGCACTCATTGAAATCCCTTCTCTTAATGCTAGGCTCTGGAGTTATAGTGGCAGTTCTGTTATCGGAATATCAACATTTCGAATGGAATTTTGAAAATTACAAAGACTGCACTGGCATTACAGCAGAACTGATCATTCTCTCTATACGATAAATGCACTCTCATTGTGAAGCTTATGCACTCCCTTTAATATAACCCCTCTTTCAATTCATTTCATTGCATTTATTACAAGTATGAGACAGAGATTAGAAACTTCCTCCAAGGTTTCAGATCTTTTGTGTGCAATATTTATGAGAAAAGGAAGAACTTTTGGTATTCTTTTATATATGAGATTTAGTGAATTGAGCTAATGTTCTAAGTAAAAAATTGTTCATTTGCACTTACATGTGCAAGTATAAAATATAATATCTATGTTCAAGAGAATCCAGAGGTATAATGGAGGGCTTTTAATTTCCTGTTTAAAGCAACCTAATTCTTTCTAACATGGTATACTTCCAAAATGCAATGTTCCAAGTACGACATTCAGAGAGGCCCAGATGCTGTGTTGCATCTCTCTGGAACAGCCATGTTGAAAACTTGCCAAAGGGCTGTCATCTCTGTGGACTTTGACTAATGAATCTTGGGTTATTTGAAGCTGAAGTGGAGGCCATTTTATTTTAGTCAATTTCTTCTAGACTTTCGTAATTTGCCCATTGGAAAAAAAATATCTTTTCCTCAGCAAATCGAAGAGCAGTTTGTCATGCTTTGCCAAAGGGAGTCACCCTCTATTACAAGTGGCTAGGGGGTACTAAAGAGTGGCAGTGTCTGCCATTCCTGTAGAACTGGGGTGGGGGGGCGGGCGGTGACTTGAATGCAATCTGTAGGTTTTGTCCATCATACCCATTAAGAGAGTTGCACAATGAAATTTCATTTTTTGAGTTGAGTATTTAGTTCTTGGAGTCACTGTGCATTGGTAATGAGACCTTGAATAAGGTCCTTCTTTTAGAGAGGAGCTGGCACTGTATAAAATAGTCATATATGTTCATGTATTTCCATCTGTTTCTCCAAATATGGGTGTTTCTTTACTCAAGTCATTAATCCTCTACTTAATATCACACTCAAGCTGAAACCTAATTATACGAGTCCAGAACCACAGCATAATATTATGAAGACAAGCACATATATTGCTTAAAGTCCCAGTGATAGTTTTAAAGCTTTGTATCACTTGGGATCACCATTTTGAATATTATTGGTAAAATTATGAAAAGCAGTTCTAGGATCAAAACACAATGGCATGTTAATTTCATAGTAAAATGTGATCCTGCAACTGTAATTAATATTATCCATCTCAAAGGCTGTGGGTCATTCTATAGTTTAATTCAATTATTCTTGATTAGAGTTAGTCCATTGTAGGTATTGGTTAACATAATTCATGGCAATTTACAGTGGATAGACTTACTAAAGATATATAGTGAGAAATATTTTATTTAACATATATTTGTACTAGCTTAGTTTTAGAACTTCAAGATCATAATTTACTTTGCTCTGGCAGTACACACACAAACACACACACGCACGCACGCACACACACCCTGTGGTTAGTTTATTCCTTGCTACTTTAACAATCACTGACTGCTTTGGTGAAAGCCTGAAGCTTAATCCATTAAGAGCCATTCAGAACAAAACAAACAAACAAAGCTTTAACCACTTCAGTAACAACCGTGCAGAACCAACAAGCAGCCTTCTTAGAAAACCCTTGCAATTTTGGGATCAATGGCTTCATACTGGAGGCTCCTAAGTGATGAAAGCTAGAACGTTTGTGCTGCCAGGTTTTAGAGAATAAAACAGAACACAAAAGTGTCTGGAAAAGATAATTTGATAAGTTTAGTTTGGAAATACCCATGTAGTCCAGAGGGCTGACTTAAGTCCTATCAGCAGTCACAATGAAAACAAACTAATTTAAAGGTCCCTTTGGGCAGAAAATTTTACCTATGTGTCTTGAGAGTTGAAACTGTTAAAATATCGTGCAGTCTTTCGCCAAGTTCTACTACGTACAGCTTTATTATTACAATGTCTAATTAATTTAAATGAAATCTTTGGTATACGTATATCTATCTATCTCTTTGAAAACAAATCCTTTCTACTATTTTTATATTAAAGTAGTTAGAAGAGTGTTACAGTCCACTTAATTCAGGGCTACAGTTTTAACAATAAAACTAACAAATACATTTATATATGAGAGGAGAAAAAACAAACATTTTTTTCCACAAGATTAAAAGCCTGTTCATTTCCTTTTAGAATTATTCCACTGTATATTATCTTTTGTGAAAAACCCATTAGCTTCTTTTATACATCCTCGAGTCTTAAATAATGCACCAGTGCCGCAGAATATGTTTTATGGAAAAAAAATCTACTGTCATCCCATAGAATAAAAAAAGGCCTCCTACATCTTTTGTATTCATTACATTTTCCTTTTCAGTTTCACAAAACAATCTTACAATACTGTATCTCCGGTAGTTATAGTTTTTTAAATGCCTTTACATTTATAGTTAATTATAAACTCAGTAATGAAATAGGAGTATTATTTATTATTTATCTCAAAATGTCAGCTGGTTAGACTTTACCCACAAATTATCTGGAGGCATTAAATTATATACCTTCATAGGTAGTTAACAGACACTGTTGAGATTGCCTGCAGTATGTTTACAAGCTAATTTGTTTACTGAATATTGTCTACTCGTTTACATTCTGCTTTTTCTTTCTTTTTTTTTTTTTTTACAAAACAGATCCTCACTGAAGAAATATACTTAATATAAGGAAATTATAAAAGAAATCTTTTCAGTTTAAGACATAAGTACCAGATCAAATGCAGAATATTCTCTTTGCTGAAATGTTATCACATAACATTGACCATCAACATTTTACAGACTAAAGAAATAAATTACCCCGTGATACCATTAAAATGCATGATTTTCCTGTGTGTCAGGAATGCTGTGCAGTTTTGTCTGGATTCATTAAGGCGCTCACTGCATAAGTGCGTTGCCAACCGGGATGTGGGTGGCTGTAATGGCAGCCTGTAGGTTTGTATGGAAAACAAGTATGGCACTGTGAAAAAAATCCTCTCACCCTCCAGATACCTGTATGGAGAGCTTGGGAGGCATTTCCATAGGCTCATTGTCAAGTGAATGTTAAAGCCCTCATTCACTGGGAAGCCAAGGTAAGTCTGAAAAACACATTGAAGACAGAGGAAGGGGGGTGGGGCGGGGTGAAATCACCTAGCACTGAGGCAGCCTAACCAAGTGACAGACACGGAGACAACTCTGCTGCTGCCAGAACAACACTCTGCACAGCCCACCAGCAAGCAATTTGTCACTGCGACAAGAATATCCTCGGCAATTTGGCATCAGGGTCCTTGGACAGCCAACTGCGCCTGTACAGCACGAGACGTGCTTTCGGCAGCGGGGAAGATGGGAACCAAGGTTCTCGTTATTACGTCCAAATGTGTTATTTTATGAAAAACATAGCTTTTGTCATGATCAACAGAGATCGAACAGTAGTAATTGGTAATAACTGGGGGCAAATAAGACAACAAATTGAGAAAAAATATGTCCTTGTGTGTTTTTGAGGTACCCTGTGTGTTGAGATTTCAGGATATTTGCTGAGTGCTTCTGGCATTTTATGGCACACTCCCCCAGTGTTTCATAGAAATAATGAATCCATAGGTGAAAGAATATACTGGGAAGATTTTTGGTAGTAAACCATTTGCTTTTAGCAGGACGTACTCTTTGCTTTGTTTTAGACTTTACGTGTTTGTATATGGTGTGTTGATTAATATGTCTCTGAGTGCAAATCCTTTCTTACTGGTATGATTTGAAGTGAGACAAAGAATTCAAGGTAAGTTGGGTTATAACTGTGCAAAGGAAAGACCCTTTACTCTTTACATTGCTACCCTGGTAATCTATTATAAAAGTGCAGTAAAGGAGAGAAGCCAGGGGCATAGGATAAAGGTATCTGATAAATAAGCAAGTAGTGTTCCCCTTGCCAATTACTTGGCATCTTACTTTGTAATTAATGCCACCGTAATGAAAAAAGTGGTAGGCATGAAGATTGGGCCTTTTGTGCATTCTATACAGAACCAAACACTCATAAAAATCTAGCTCAAAGCTAGCCTAGTTTGGCTCTCTCCACAATCAAAACTTGCTAGAGAATTAGAACAATCCCATAGGGTATGAGTGTGTGTGTGTGTGTTGCAATGTATTATATAAGAGTGACATCAGGCAATTGTGGTATTGCTGTCTCCATCGCACAGACAAGGGTGTCCTTCATTCCCCAGACATGATGGAAGCTTGTACCCATTCTGCCAGAATCTAACATCATGGTATCTATTATGTTGTTTTCTAGTTGTCCTATGAAACACTTTAGCTAACTGTGGCTTAAGTGGCTATGACAACTGCCTTGCAGTGCCTGGTGTATTTCCCAGTAGCTTATATATTTGTGCTCTATGGGAACTTTCAGGAAATACTAAAACCACAAAGAGTTAATAGTGAAAGTGATAATACTAATAGGCATTTTTAAGCAGAAAGAACATAATTTAGGCAATTTTGATATCATTTGAAATACAGTTCAAACTTCAAAAATATCCAGTGGATTTTATAACAATATTCCTTAAAAACATAAAAAATGTATTTCCTCTATCCACATAAACTGGAAAGTAACGGATGGTTTGAGAATGGGGGGTTGGAGAAAGAGACATTTAATTGTGAGACTTGGAAATAGTGTTAGGGGTGGACTATGTTGACCAGTATGTACACGGGTGGTTAAATGCAAAGGCCTGAGATTTAGAGGAAAGGTACAAAGATAAGGGAGAACAGAGAGGTACGTGAAGAGAGAATGTTCAAGGCTAGAGGATACAAAATACAGTGGAGACCATAAAGAAAACTAAGCCCTACTTTTCTAAGCTTTGCGTGGGGTGTTTTCCTTGTAACTCCCATTAAAGTCAATGGGAATCATGCAGCTAAAACCCTGTGTAACTCTTTGACAATTTACTTCCTAGTGTCTGCAAAAGAGTACTACCTACTAAGGGCAATTTACTCATTTTAGCTTGTGCCTCCCATACAAAGATGAATTTGATAGCACATAGCAGAAGGAAAAGAGAAACTGCGTTTAAGATTTTGTTATTGCAAAAGAAATCATCATTGAAAAATGTCGCCTAAACTCTCACCTTGTTTAGCAACAACAATAAACAGAGAAAAGCAATCCAGTGAAAGAATATGAAAAGAAGTATGGACTTGATTACAGGAAAAATGGTGATTGCTAGTATGAGGGGTTTTTTTTTTATTTTAAATTCTCAAGCTCTGAACACAATCGCAGGATAATAAGAATAGAGGACAATTCTTGAGGCACCAAATTGGAGCTCTTGATTACTTGCTTTTTCCCATGCACCTCAAGTTGTACATATGTAAATATAGCTATGGTATCCTTACAAAATCTCTAATAATACAAATACAGTGAAAGGTGGTTTGCCATTGGCTTCTGGTAATAGGTAAACATATGGATAAAATGACAGATACTTATCCTGCTGTAAGCAGTAACTGAATAAATGCACTGTACCCTCTATTTAACATTATTTTTGAAAGCTATAGAATGTGCATGTTAAAAAGTGCATGCTATTTATAATCTGTTTCATGAACTTCAAAGTCAGAAAACGAACACTGGTTTTCAAAGTCTTTATTTTTACTATAAGGGTCTATATTTCTTTACTCTCAAATGAAATGTCTATTTAGGTGCTATAAAGCTTTACTGATACAATTTTTATAATTGCACAACCATATAATAAGCTTATGTGGGCTGAAGATACAGCTTGTGTGTTTTCTGAGTCCCTTCTCTGTGATTTGTTTGTGACTTGCCCTTTGGGGAGTGAAGAAGTAAGACCCTACATGGCTCTGCTTTTTAGTGCATGGAGCAGAAATACGTCTATGAACAACTGCCTACGCAAGTTGATTACTGGGCAATGTAATTTCTCAGTTTTTATGGGTAAATGAGTGCTTCTCGCCATGGACTAGCTTGTGCTTCAATTTAGGTAAGCATACTGCTGCAGCAGCCTTGAAACCATTGCTCTCTGATTGTACCAATTAGCAAATCCTGAACTTTACCACCAGGAAAAGACATAGCTCCACATTTACGAATGCCTGGCTTTTGAGAATTAGAGTAATTATGTCACCAAACCTACCATTGATTTTCAGATAGACATCTCAATAATTTTGTAAGAGTAAAAACCTTTCTGAAAGCACACTGATATTTTCTATGGCAGAAATAATACATAAGGATGAATATAGTGATTTGATATGTGAGAACATTTAAGGGAGAGAGATTTTATTTGAACAGAATTTAGATATGTTTCTGGACTGAGTCTTTGATTACAAATTTCTTGTCGGAGGGTTTTGACTGTGTGAGAACTTCTGAAATCTGATTTTCTTGGAGGAGAGAGTTGAGAATTCACAAAATAATGAAAAGCATGTGCTGTTATTCAAGTAGATTATAAAATCATAGACAATGATAAATTTAAGACATTAAAATTCTCTAAGTTTTACTTTTAAAACTCACAGCTGGTTCTTATATCCCAGGCCAGTCATCGTTTGTGACCAGATCACATATCCTTAACCAAATACACATTAAAAGATTTCTCTTCACAAATTAAACCTGAATTGAATTTAGCACACGAAGCTCTTTGGTTATCTATTAAGTTTTTTTCAACTGTCTCTTCTTATAGTATTTTTATAAACAGCAAAAATAAGTTAATATCAGATTTTAAAAACAAAAAAAAGTCAGGTATTGCAGTGGCAGCGTCTTCATAATGTTACAGAAACTTGTTTTCCTCCTGTTATAGGGCCGTTTCATTTTGGGCAAGAAACTGAATAATCATCAGCACATTTCATAGAATCAAAGATTTACAGGATTGCATATTCTAGATCTCTTATTTCAGGAATTATCTTTGCCATGATCTGCATGAATTAAATACTTTAATTAAATTCTAAAATTGATCTCTGTTTATTTCAGACTTGTTTTGCTGGGAATTTACTGTAAATCAATGTTTGCTAGCTCTGATGTTTAAGACATCTTTCAATATTCATTTTTTTCACATCTCCCTCCACATGGTTAAGAAATTATTATGACTTTGACATGACATCTACACAGTCATTTTGTAGCATATGTAGTTGGGAAAGACAAACAGAAGTAATATATTTTCCCTTGCAATATCTCAAAATCACATATTTGGTTTGCAACGCGCACACACTGCATTTCTTTTTGCTCAGTGAGCACATTTTGAATATATTTGCCCTGAAACATTTTCCCAGTCCCCGGAATGGTGTTTTGTGAACTGATTTTATCACCTGTACAAGAGAATTATACAAATGTTCTCACTATGAAACCAAACAAGTGTATAGTCAAATGAATGATTAATTATATTCATAAGGATGAATTTATATACATTATTTTCTTTACTGTGACCACATACGTCTTTTTCCTGTATCCTTATTTAACTATATTTCTTCAAACGTGACACTTGAATTGCCTTCTACAACTGAAATATATTTGGAAAGCTAAAGTGTGGAAGAAGGTAATTTTTGGATAAAGGCGTGGTACTGTTAAATGATGTTGATTCTCTGGCTCCAAAGATCTTTGGGATTTTTCATATGGTAAATTCCTGATGCTCCACTTCAAATATTTGAGGCCTGAACTCTTCTTTGCTACATTTAAGAAAAGGAAGCTACTGTACAATAAGCGGAGTAGTCAGGAGCAAAAGGGCACCCCGTGTTACACGTGCTTTTTTGGGATGAAAGCATGAAAAGGAAATCCTGCCAAGTGACATCAGGTTGTCTGCTCTCTCTTTGGCGTGTGTGCCCGACTTTAACGTTAGGGGGATTCGAGCACAGGTATTGAAAGAGGAAGAGGCCTTTTAAGGTGAAATGAGATCTGGAAATTTTTCAAAGATACCCTAAAACAGACAGGAGAGAATCTATTTCAAATAGTAGGAACTTTGAGACTGAAAAATGATGGTGCGGAATGAAAGACATTTTTTTTTTTTTTACATTTCTAAAACTAAGGCGATGGTTCAGGTGAAATGCAACATAATTTTCCTAATTATTTAAGTGCGAAGGGCACATAATTGGTAGGTCCACTTGTGGTCTTTCGAGTGGCAGTGTTGGGCAATGGAAAAACCAAGAGGATTATTTCTCTGGTTTTTCAATATCATGCTATGTAAATTTGAGCAAGTCATTTCACTGTTCAGGGCCTACACGGGTACGAAACAAACAAGTTTCTAAACACTGTTAACATGAGAAGGAATGTGAGATTATTTCAGATTATTTCTGATACCTGACGTTGCCATTGTTGTTTGAGCTTTTATGCTCTAAAAGAGTATATTCTATTTGCCACGATAGTTTCATTCATTTACTCTTTTGTTCATTCAAAGATATGTCCTGAGTATTTACTAAAAGGGCATTACTATACTTGCTGTCAGTTATTCAGAGACTACTAAAATAGAGTTCCAAACCTTCAAAATACTCATGGTCTGGTGAATGAAGCAGTAAACCAAAATTAACAACACAGCATAACAAAGACTGTGAAAAAATGCACGCCAATATTTCTATGGGAAGTGAGAGGAGGAGCATCCACCTTTGCCTCAGCGAGACTAGAATGCTTCATAGAGGAGGTAATCACTGAACTAGATTGATAGTAAAAATGGGACCACTTCAACTTCTTGCCAGTAGATCAAAGATTGCCACAGGAAGGCTGAGTTAATTTGTGCTGTTTGGGAGGCCCTTTGCTTTAAAATATTCTTTTTGTGTGTGGCTTTAAAATATATATTATTGTGACGTTCTGCTTCTATCAATTTGTTTTGATATTGCATTTTCTTTCTTGTCTTTTATATTACATAGAATGGAAAGGGGAAAACAGTAACTACTAAATATAAATGTGTGATTAAGATCATGACTGCTTTCTACCCATTCACACCTCTATTTTTTGAATGGTGTGTGTCTGTGTACATATGAAAAATTAAAGTAAACATAAGTTAAGTAAATATGATTGTGAGAATTTTATGATCTCTTCTGAGATAACAGGAGTGATGCTGGCATATTAACAACCCAAATAAGGAAATATACATTCAAATTGTTTTAAATATTTGAGGGGATTCTAGGGCTTTCCAAGAGCAGCTAAATACACAAAGCATTTTTTTCTTTGTATTACACAATGTGTTAGAAGGATTCTCTTTCGAGCAGGTGTGAAAAAGAAGCAGGTAGCAGGAGGGCTTGATACATAGAAAATATTTGAAACGAAATCAGAATTTAATGATCTAAGCCAGTGATTCTCAAACTACAATGTGCGTAAGAACCACCCAGAGAACTTGTTAAAGTACAGTAGGCCTGGGGCTGGACTGATGAATTTTCATTTTTCACAAACTCACAGGTGATGCTGATGCTGCTGGTTGAGGGTCACACTTTGAGAACCACTAATCTAGACCGCTGCTTCTCAAATTTAATCTGTATATGAATCTCCTGGGGATCTTGTCAAATTGAAGATACTGATTCAGTAGGCCTGGGGTGGGTGAGAGAATTTGCATTTCGAACAAGCTCAAAGGTGATGTTAATACTGCTGGTCTGCAGACCACACTGTGAGAAGCGAGGGCAGATGATTTCCTACATTATGAATCCAAGTAATATGAGATGGCTTGGTGATTTCAGAAAATAATAGGATCAAATAATGATTTTAAGTTCATTTCCTGAGCAAATAAGATTGTGTCCGTAGCAACAAAGCCTACTAAAGAATTAATGTTTCTTCTTGTATATCATGTGAATAAATATTACACCACCACTGAAAGAAGTATTTGCTGAGTTCCTCTTCCCTGTATAAGATGCCTGCGCTAGTTACTGTAAAAGATTAGGTGAAACATAGGTTTCTTCTTCTAAGTAGTTTCTATAGCCACCTTGGAACTTTAAAAATGAAACCCTACCCTGATTGGCCGTGCATTAAATGTATTATATTTCTCTGATTCTGATAAATTGTGTATAAGTACGGAAGGTAAAAAAGGATTGGTCTAACATCAACATCTCCCTTCAACAAAGATCTTAGGAATAGTGTCTTGTTTCAAGTTGTGTTATCTAGCCCCCCCATTAAAAATTCTGTTTAGTTAGACAAGTTCTACTCATATAAAGCAAAGGTTGAACTAAATCTAGTGAAATAAGCTGGAAAATATACTTAATTTTGATTAGATAACAGTCCTTGTGGATTATACGGGTGCAGGTGTGAAAGAGCCTTATTGATATGTGTTGGCTGTCTTCAACCTACATTTTCTCAGCAATTGATAATTCTCCATTCCCTCTCTTCTGTGTATATCTTTTAAGAAATAGAGGAGTGAAATAACAGTAATGGTAGTACATTAATGGGTTTGAAGTAGAAATTCCCAACTGAACATTCAAATAAAAATACAAGGAATAGCATCTGTAGTACATACTTTGGCCAACTTTGAATGATTTTTAAGTACCCTGGAGATGCATGCATTCCTGTTCTTCTTATGCCCTTCCCATTCACAAATTTTCAAGTGATATGATACTGTTAAATTCAATGGCTCAACATGGGTTTTACATAATTGACAGTAAATTTCTCAGTTTATTTTTTTGGTAGACTGGATCAAATATGAGTAACCGATCTTGTTAATGCAAATACCCAAGCCCTCAGCCAAATAAAAGTAAAAATACTTAAAGCATTAATATAATTTTAACATTTCTTTTTTGCCTGGGGTATGTGGCTTTTTGTATCATCATTCCTGAGGATAAATGATTATCTTTACAACAATAATTTATGATTAAGTACTTTTGTCATTTCTACTCCTTCTTCCCATTTCCCAAGGGTATTAATTTCTGATCCACTCACCACATTGGACTATTCCAAGAAAAAATTTTAGTTGCAGGATGTTTGACTTCTTAAAACAACATAATTATGTCTTTATTTAATATCTATCTAAGAGAAGTTATAAACAGTATGATTTTGAAATGTAGATGCTTGGACTAGAAGAGCAGTGGTTCTTAACATTTTTGGAAATTTGACCCTTTATAAAAGCTGTGACTTCTCTTCACGGATAATTCTCATGAAATACACACAAAGAAATATTGCATACAAAGTAGTGCATATTCATTGGCCTTTTGAAGGAAGATTAACAACTCTGATCTTGATAATTAACCAAAACACCATCATCTTTTTTTTTTCTTCTTTCTTACATAGACATTGAAACCAGATGGATCAATAGACTGTTTTTCTAAATACATCGTTTTGTTTTTATTGTGTAAACTTTGTCTTACAAATAAGACTTTATACTGATTTGTAACATGGAAGCAAGTGGACATCTGGCTTCTGTGAAAAATATGATTCACTCATTTGCATTTTTAAATTCCATTTTTAAATTGTTCACTTGTCCTCTTTGCTCTTTCTAAAAGCAACTCTTCTCACTCTCTTCAATTTCAAATATCCACAAAGTTTATGTTACTTATAGTTCAGAACATCATCTCCTTAAAATTTTTAAATGAAAATCAATATTCAAGGTCCACAGCGTGAGGAAACCCACAATACCTAGGTCAGTGAGAAGTTAATTGAAAACCAGCAAGGAATTTGGATGGCAAAAATCGATTTACTCCTAGTACTTTCTTTGTATTGGTCTTTGATGACTGAAATATCTTTCAAAGGCTATTTAAAAAATTTCAGGATCAAAATACTAGTAAATAATTTATTCTTTATATTTATGATATTTCTTCAAAAAATATTTTGGGTGTTATAAAGGTGTTTCTATCACTAATAATGTGCTGTATACAAATTCTAGGATGAAAGACTATCATGCTATTTGGTTGTTCATCAATATTATTTGCAGCGATAGTTTTTGTGAGTGAAAATTGAAGGTGTAAGAACTTGAAACTTGCAAGATTTATTCATTTATTCTCAGCCCTAGTCCTTCCTCTTTATAGTGGCAAATCCAGAATCTAATAATTTTCACAACGTTGAACTCTCACGATAACCAAGAGCAGAATAACTCAGAAGTTCCGTTCCAATGTTAGGTAAGACTTCTCATGAGTGTTTCATTCTTCATCTTAAATAATTGGCCTGTTTGGAATCCTAGCATTTCAAAAGGATAGTGTTGAATAGTTAAATACTTAAATTTAATATTTTTTGCATATTTCTCTGTAACCCACTAGTTATATCCTGGAAAAATGTGAACCCATGTATGTATGTGTGTGTGTGTAAATGAAAAGATTTTCTTCCAGGTGAGTGGAATAGCTGATAACTAGACAATGGAATCAGGGATAACCATGATAGTCAAAGATGAGAGAACAAGAGAATTTTGTTCATTATGATCTACAGCTGTGGATTTTGGACTTGATTCTGTAAGTATACCAGAAGATAGTACTTATCTAAGACTATCAATCACATGAGTTTTAAAGAGATTTAGTTAGGGACATTAGAGAGGTATATTTGGGAAACTGTAACTAAGAAGACCAGGTGGTAGAAGGTTTTAAGCTCTGAGCTTGCATGCTCTAGTCTGTAATTCATGTCTCACTACTGATGTTCTTTGCTAAAATCATACAATGTAGAAAATTCATGGAATAACATACTGGACTTGAAAGTTGGAGAAGTGAATTTGATTAAGTTTCCCAGCATGGGTTTCATGACAGCTATCACATTGAACTAAATCACATTTCCTTTCAGGATTTGGTGCCTATATTTGGGGGGAAATAATGATTGTTTTAATGATTTGGTCCATAGATCTGTTAGAGAATGAGAGCCCCCTTCTTGAGGTCAAGGAGTTATAAATCTGTTTGAGACAAGTTGGAGAATTTTAGAAGCTAGAATCATAGATGTAGATCACTCCTACAGCTAACTACACACTAGAAAATTTGATCCGTAGAGCACCGGATTACGTAGAAACATAATCAAGATAGACTAGTGTGATTCCAGTGAGATAAGGCAAATTGGTCCCATCAATCATTTCAGAAATGCCTCAACTCTTCTGTTTTGAGGAGAATGCGATGTACTATCATCAGGACACCCACTCGATCTTTTGAGACACTGTTACTACTTTCAAATATATTGCATGGAAGTTCAATATGGATGTAACAATCTTCAGTTCCTTTAGCACAAGAAGCAGTCTACCTCTTGCTCCAACTGATGCAGCTGTCAGAATTCTAGATCAAGGGACACATCCTCTCTATTTAAAGAAAATTTAGCTGCCCACTTGGTAGGAGAAATTAAAGTTCCGTAAGGTATGGGTGCCGATTAGCATATCAGTCAGGCTCTCTACCTGATGTAATCAAAAGAATTAAAGGAGCCATGAGAAAACAGTTCTGGAGAGAAATACAGATATCTATCCAAAGCATATTATGTCTGGAACAAATATTCCCGGACTTCTCCACTGACGGAGATGTAAAAACTAGTCTCTGAAAATGACTAGAGGAGTCTGTGTTTGGTAAATTAAGTCAAAAGAGAAATTTGATGTGTCAGTTGGCACGTCACAAAACAAGTACTAAATCAGTCACCCTCTTTTAGTAAAAATGCAGATGAGTTTTGGCTGTGCTTTGATCCATTCTGCCTCACTTGTGAGATAGGATAATAGCATCATCCCCTACTCACTTCATAGGAATGTAGCCAGGACACAATAAGATAATTACTTCTCAATTAATAACTTTTGAGACTTGAGGGGAAAAAAATACAAGCACGTAAAAATCTAAGACACAAGCATCCTATTGTGCTTTATAGTGCCTTTCATTTGGAGTTATTATTGTAGAGGTATTTATACACCGAAATCCTTAACTTCTCTTTGCCATTAGTAAAGTTGAAGACCAAAGTCTTCATGAAGTCAATACAGGACTCACAGCTATAGAACAATTTCTTTATTGGTATAATAAGTCAATAAAGAACACAAAAAGGCAAAGCTAAAACTTTTCTTCTGAAGTCTATTTTCATTACCACAAAATTATTTGTTTTGTGTTAAGTAAACTTTTCACTGAAGTAAAACACATGTTCAAAAATTGCACAAATGTAAGGGTACATATTATTGACTATTTGCAAAAAGTAAACACATCCGTGTAATCCTCAGTGATTTCAAGGAATAGAAGATTATTAACATATAAAAAATTCCCCTTAGCCCCATCCTGTCACTACCCCCAAAAAGAAATCACTACCTTGATTCCTAATTTCTCTGATTAATTTTATGTTGTTAACCTTTATATGAGTAGTAACATATGGTATGTGCTTTGTTACATCTATGCTGTGGTACAAATGTGATGCAAATGTGGTTGATTTATTTTCATTGCTGGAGAGTATTTCATCACAGGAATATACCAGAATTCATTTATCCCCACTTTTGATGGACATGGGTTGTTTCCAATTTTTGGCTTCTATTCATCTTCTTATATGTGTGTTGGGCACATAAGTATAACTTTGTTGAATATATAGGTAGGAGTGGAAATGCTGGGTAATAAGGTGTGTTCAGCTGTGGTAGATTTGGCCAAACAATTTTCTAAAGAGGTTGTGCCATTTCATGCTTGCACCAGCAATGTCTGAGTTACTTCATATCCTCACCAGGGTTTGGTGCTATTACTCTATTATTAATTTGGTGCTATTATTAATTTTTGACATTTTGGTGGATATGTAGTGATATCTCATTGTAATTTTAATTTGCACTCCTCAGGCAACTAATAAGGTTTGGACACTTTTTTCTCTGTTTATTGGCCATTGGATATTCTCTTTTGTGAATGTCTGTTGCCTATTTTTCTTTTGGGTTGTCTGTCTTTTTTCTTATGGTTTTGTGGTGCTTAATATATTCTTCATATCTGTCCTTTGTGAGATAAATAGTTTGCAGACACCTTTTTCCAGTCTGTAGTTTGCCTTGTTTACTTTCTTAATAGCGTTTTTGGATGAACATAATCTCTTAGTTTTAACGTAGTCTTTTCCTTTATGGTTAGTGCATTTTGTGTCCTGTTAAAGATATCTTTCCCTACCCCAAGGGTGTGACAATATACTCCTATTTTGGGGGGAAGCTTATTTTTTACCTTTTATTTTACATCCATGGACCACCTGAATTGATTTTTGTGTATGCTCGAGTAGGAATCAATTATAATTTTCCCTCATGTATATTCAACTGGTCCAACACCATTTATTGAAAAAATTCTTTCAATATTGCAGTGGAGTGTCATAGTCATAGTTCAAGTGATTATGTATATGTGTAGATCTGTCTTTAGATTCTCCTTTAAGTTTCCTTATGCACTACACTGTCTTAATTATTATACTTTCTACTGAGTCTTGATTTCTAGGATATATATCCTTTGATTTTGTTCTTTTTCAAGATGATCTTGGTTTTTTAATTCATTTCCATTTAAAATTAACTTGCTGGGGCCGGCCTGGTGGCATAGTGGTGGTTAAGTTCGCACGCTCTGCTTCAGTGGCCTGGGGTTCTGCAGGTTCGGATCCCAGGTATGGACAGACGCACCACTTGGCAAGCCATGCTGTGGTGGTGTCCCATATAAAGTAGAGGAAGATGGGCACAGATGTTAGCTCAGGGCTAGACTTCCTCACATACACACACAAAATTATCTTGCTGATTTCCACATTTAAAACTGTCTACTAGAATTTTGATTGGGAATGCATTGAATCTATACATCATTTTTGGGAGAAATGCTATGTTTTCAACATTATATTCTGTTCCTAAACATGATAAGTCCTTTTATTTATAGCTTTTATAGTCATTTAATTTCTCTCAATAATGTTTTGCAGTTTTATGGAGAGGGGTCTTATACATATTTTGTTCGTTTTTGTTTCCTTTGGCATTTGCTTTTTTGGGTGCTGTTGCAAATCATATGTATATTTTTAAAATTTCATTTTCTAATTGTTAATGGCATATAGAAATACAATTTTTTTATATTGACCATTTGTACAGTTTCTTTGCTAAATTCACTTAAAATTCTAAGTATTTACTGTAGAAGACTTTGGATTTTATAAATATACAGTTATATCATCTGCAAATAATGTCATATTTCTTTTTCTCTCTCTCTTTTCCTTTCTTTCTAATCCTATATGTCTTTTTTCTTTTTCTTGCTTATTACTCTGACTAGATGTTGAACAGAAGAAGCACTAATGGGCATCTTTGTTTCTCTCCCAATCTCACTGAGGAAAAGTTTCTACATTTCACTATTACATATGATACTCGCTGTAGGTTTTATATAGATACCTATTAACAGATTAAGGAAGTTTTAATCTAGTTCTAAAAGTTTATTGATTAATTCTTAAACTTCTGTGGATTTTCCATTTATCTTTTTTAAAAATTGGTTTCTAATCTACTAGCAATGAGGTCAGAAAATACACTATGATTTTAATGCTTTGTAATTTGTTGATCACATACCACCCTTAATAAAATGTGGTCTATTTTGGTACATATTCCATGTGCACTTGAAAGAATGTATATTCTATCACATTTGAAGACAGTGTTCTAAATAAGTCACTTAGATCAAGAGTATTTATATTCATGCTAAAATCTTCTATGTCCTTACTGGTATTTTGTCTATTTGTTTTATTATTTCTAGGAGAAGTATGTTAAAATCTCCCAATATGATTTTTGATTTCTGCATTTTCCCTCTATTTATTTTGCTTCATATATTTTGAAGCAAGGTTATCAGATGTATATAAATTTAAAATATCTATATTTTCCTGATATATTAAATCTTTTTTTTTTTTTTTTTTTTTTTTTGTGGGGAAGACCAGCCCTGAGCTAACATCTGTTGCCAATCTTCCCCTTTTTGCTGAGGAAGACTGGCCCTGAGCTAACATCCGTGCCCATCTTCTTCCACTTTATATGGGACGCCGCCACGGCATGGCTGACAGGCAGTGCGCATCCGCGGGCGCCTGGGATCCGAACTCGCGAACCCCGGGCTGCCAAGCGCGGACTAAACCGCTGCGCCACCGGGCGGCCCCTATTAAATCTTTTATCATTAGAAAATGCCCCTCTTTATCTCTAACAAGATTACTTGCTTAAATGTCTACCTTGTTTTATGTCAGTATGGCCACACCAGTTTTCTTTTGCTTAGTATTTGCAAGATATATGTTTTCCATCCTTTACTTTAAACCTCTCTGTGATGTTTAAGGACATTTTTTTTAATAGTATAGAGTTGGGCTTTTTTTTTTTTAAGTCATCTGACATCTTCGTTTTTACAATGGAGTATTTAGTCCATTTATATTTAATGTAATTGCTGATACATTTGAGTTTATATTTGCTATCCTACTATTTATTTCCTACTTATTTCACCTGTTTCAGGTTACCTTTATTTTCTTCCTTTCCTTATTTTACACTAATCAAATATATTTAGCAATCCATACTCCCCTCCCTGAGCTCCTGGCTAGTTTGGTAATTGTATTTCACTATTTTTAAATTTATTATCCTAGAGATTATAACTCACATTATAATTTTATGACCATCTATTTTAAATTTGTACTTTTACTACTTGCCAGACAATGCAAGGTACATGGAATACTTTATCTCTGTTTACCCATTTCCTGACTTTTATATTAATGTTGTCACACATTTTAATTCTAACTATATTTTAAATCACAAAATGTATTATTTCTTTTTGTAGATTAATATCTATTTTGATGTATATATGTATTTACCTTTCCCGTTGCTCTTCATTCCTCTCTGCTTTTCTCTGTTTACTTCTGGATTCATTTTCATTCTGCTCAAAGAAATCTTTCACTATTTTCTTTAATGTGAGTCTACTGCTATGAATGCTCTTAGTATCTGTATTTTTATGTCATCTTCATTTATTGAAGGATATCTCATCTGGGTATAAAATTCTAATTTAGTGGGTTTTTTTTTTTCCTTTCAGCACTTTAAAGATATCTCATTATCTTCTGGCTTCCACCATTTCTTTCACTTTTTTGAAAGTAATGACTTTTTCACTCTTTGAGTACTCTTAAGATTAAACTCTTTGTCTAAGGTTTTTGCCTATTTTATGGTGAAGAACCTCAGTGTGATTTCCTTTGTGCAATTTTCTTTGTATTTGCCTGCTTTTGGTTCAAAAGACATCCTGAGTTTGTCCTTGCAGTTTTTCTTCAGCATTGAAAAATTCTTGGTAATAATCTCTGCAATATTGCATTTGCCACATTCTCCATCTGTTCTCTTTCAAGGACTTAAATTTCATGTACGTTAGAATTTTTTTTTGCCACAACCCACATATATCTTATGACATTTTCTATACTTTTCATTCATTTTTATTCTCCATGCTTCAGTCTGGATATTTTCTACTGACCCATCTTCCAGCTCTGTAAACTCTTCTTGAACTCTTTCCAAACTACTGTTAAGCCTATCTTTGAAATCTGTATGTTACCATAAGTTTTAGATATAAAATTTTTATTTGTTTCTTTTTGTATGTTCCAGTTATATGGCAAGATTCTCTGGCTTGTTTGTTTCTTGAAAATATTGATCCACTTGTTTTAAATTCTATGTCTGATAACTCTAATATTTGTGTCACCTATGGATCTGTTTCTCTTGTCTACTTGTTATTTTGATACTTTTTCTTCAACAAGACTGTAATTTTTTATTAAATCCTAGACATTGTGTTTGATGGTAGGAACTGATTTCTGTTATATCATTCCAGAGAGGATTCATCCCATCACCTGCCAGGTAGCAAAAGGATAGAACATATCAATCTAATGATGGATTGAGCCAATTAGAGGCTGATTTTCTGTCTTTGTAAGGCTTGGTCTTCCTCTTATTCACCCCTTTCCAAAGATGTGGCTTTCCAGGGTTCCCAAGTGACAGTCTTCCCAGAGCCATGAGAATGCCAGTACTCTGTCTTGCTTTATATTTACTTTCTGCTTGACTTAGCCTAATGATTGATGCCGCTTTATTGGTGACTTCTGTGAAAAGAAGAGGTTCTTCTTTTTGGGGGGGGGGAGCTCTCAACTCCTCAAATTGCTGCCTGCCTTGATAGCACAAAGCTCCAATTTTTGCCTTCTCAGTAGGTAGCAGCTGCCTTCCACCTGCCTTCTCATCTCCTTACCCTAAGCCAAGAATTGGCATATGCCATGAAAGGAAAAGATGTATTCAAAAAATTGGGCTTTTCTTGGTAAGCTCCTTTTTCTCCAGACAGTTGCCCTTCAAATCCTGACTGTCTTGGGAACTCTCTGATGCCTTCAACTTTATGTCTGTATGTTATCCAGCTTTTCCTAATTGTTCTCAGAAAGAGCTTTGATCTACTATAAGTTCCTCCCTCTTTTTGGAAGTGAAAATAACTTTCTATGTATTTTTTTTCTTTTGGAAATGATGAGATTAGATTATCTAATATTGAGTGATATTTTACCTGTTGACAATTTGTTTTAAAATAAATCATTCAAGCTCTATGTCACTTTGTATTACAAGGAGCTCTGATAACTTTTTGAGTATCCTTTCTTGAGTATGTATATTGTGAATCTGCATTCAGATTTGGATAATTTTCCATTATAATTTAAAATATGTGTATCTTATACTTTGGAAGCATAATTATGTTTTGAGATATTAATAACTCAGAGTTTTGGTATGTGGTACTTTAGTTATAAAGTGATAACAAAATAGGAGGAAAAACATCTCTCAGGGCATCATAATAGTTGGTTCTTGGGGTTCAAGCTTATCACGTTATTTGGTTCTTGGGATACAAGCTTGTATAGGTGTTTTAAAATAGAGTCTCAATAATCATGTTAGTCTCTTGGATGAAATTCAAGAACTACATTCATTGATATAATGAACACTGAATATTGTTAGAATGAGTTTTTAGAATCACAGCTTTCAGTTTGCTAAGCATTGATGTAAACATTAATCTAAAACATTTTACAAGTGAAGTGAATCCTGTAATCCCTTCCTCAAGAGCCAGACATTAGGAAAACGCTATGGCACATGAAATATTTTTGGAATTACTATGTTCAGCACCTATTTCCTTTTTGACATTGCATAATCACTGTATGCACCGAAGGCCTATCTTACATGTGCCATCAGAATCATGGTTGGTCTTTCCTCTATAGCTTAGTATCTTCATTCTCAGGGAGGTTTAATTTCATGTTTTCCCCTCCCTCCCATTCTCCCATGTAATTTTACCTGAACTGTACTCAACTTCTTAAGGCTTGTATGATCAAATAGTTGATCTGATAAACTGACATATAATAATAACATAAATGTTTAAAGTGGAAAGCTTTGAACATATCTCAATCAAAATTCTTCATTGTAACAGCTCTTAAATAAGATAATCTTAATAGTATTCTGTTATACATACATTTTCAAAGGAAAAAAACATTGCTTTTTATTTCATTAAGCATCTGCATGAGTCTTTAAATTATAGCTTTCTGGTTATAAATATATAGATTTGAATAAGTTCTAAAGATTTTTTTCCCCTCAAACCAATTCTAACCTGGAGGATATGGTACAACAACTGTCATAGTAATTAAGATATTCTTGTGCTTTGAAACTTTTCTTTCAACCAAAGCAGCGTCTGGTTTTCTTTATTTTGACAATTGCAAGTTCCCAGTTTCAGGACTTTTTTACATTATCCTTCAAATTAAGGTTGCATAGTGTCTGCCGGTTTTCATGGTTTGCAAGTATAATAACCATTGGATGTTTTTATTGAAAATTACAGATTTTTATTTTCTATAATGAGTTTTTAGGGGGATATAATTTGTAAATCAAGAAAGGATAAATCCATTTTCATTCAGATCTCTAAATTATTTTATTGCCTCTGTTCTACAAAAATACATTTGTCTCAAGGGCATCCAAGGATGGATTAGATAACAAATAGTACGTGTGTTGCCACTTGTATATAAAAACAGTTTTGAAGATATTTTACATGATCCAGAAAGCAAACCATAAAAAGGAAAATTGAAATATTATTATATTGCTCATGGCCTTTATCCTCCAACTTTAGTCTTAATATTATCATAAGCCTTATTTTCAGATTAGTCCTTTTATATAAATTATCAACAACAGACCAGTATCACTGTGGCTATATCACTATTCTCCTGTATATATCATTAAACACCTTACTACTTAATTATAGTCTCTAAATGGTGTTAATATAAAAATGTTGTGACTTCAAAACATTGAAAATTCCTGGTCTAGCTGTTATAACACCATGCCCACAAGATATAGCTATATGGCTGCTTTATACTGCACTTATGTTTAAATTTAATGCCAACATTTCATTGCTAAGAAACATGTTAAATGAGGATGGAGATGCCATATTTATTGAAGGGCACATCTACATTGGCAGGTGTTTTCTGAATTAAACATTTGTTTCAGATAATATTTTATTCAGGAGCATCTTATCAGCCAAAATGTTTTCTCTCTTTTTTTTTTTTCAACTTTTGAAAATTCCAGTTTCCTCACCACATATTCTAAGCTGGAAATGTTTGGGAAGAAATATTCTTTTCCTTGGGTCCCACATGCTTCAAAATTCTCATTTCCTCAGTGAAAATCTTCTGTCCAGGGCTGGTATTCACACAGAATATTTCAGCTTTTTAGGCATTGAACTTTATTTTCCAAATGTTTTTCTTTAAAAATAGGCTTTTAGATTGGAGCTTCTCATTTGGAAATAGTTGAAAGAGTATGTAAGTATACCAGGTCAAGGTGGAGGGACTGAAAAGCACCATTTAGAATATGACACTTGTCAAAGATGATGTTCATAGTACTTTCAGAAAGATGAGTGATTGAGGTTCTCAAAGAAACTGACTGCTGACAACGTCTGGAATTAACACACTTAATTCTAAATCTGTGCAATTTGACCCTAATTTTTTTGTGAACAAAAGTTACACTTTGCACTAATTTGCATTGCTGCTACTTTCATTTTAAATTGGAATTTTTTATCACCATCCATCTGTAAGATACCTCCTGTTACTAATTTCTGACGTGGATTCCCTCATTAATATGAGATTCACAATTGCATAGATTAAAAGTTATCTGATCATATCTGGCTCATCCCATGTTGTATCATTCTGTTCCTATATTTGATAGAGAGTGATTTAACTGTGACAATGTTAGTATATAAAGACAGTGAGTCAGATAGTAATATTGAAAGAGTAACATTTTAATATATCTGCTGACATTTTATCTCACAGGATTTAAAATTATTAGGTGCAGTTTTCTTCTTTTTCCATTTTAATTGAGTAGAAAACAAATTTTGTATTTTATGGCCTTATAAATAGTAAAAATTTATATCTAAATACTGGTAAAATGAGAATTTAAATGGTTTTCTAATTAAATGTTATGCACGTCTGAGTAAAACAATTTTCTTTCTTTTCTTTTTATGATTAATCATACTGAAAGCTCTTTAAGTGGAAGAAATTTGTTTCTGATAACAACCTTCACAAGTACCTGAAACAATATAGAAAACATTGTTTTTTAAGAATGTTTGAAAACCCAAAGGTTGAGTTAGTGAGAGAGTAAGAAACCTCTGGAACATACTGCCCACAGAAACTCTTAATGCTCTTAATTGGGTGTTTAGATTAGGGACAAAGAAACAAAACCCAACAAAACACATGAGAGCAGTGAACTGAAGATTCCTTTGAGAGCTGGATTTGATAGCTGTGTTAAAGCATCAGTAGAGATGTCAAGAATTCTCGTTATAATCTCAGACTTAACTCTACCTGAGTCAGCCAATGCTGAGACTTGAGGCTACTTGGAAACTCTCAGCATCTCTTCCTTTATTTGCTGAAAAATTGAGCATTTCTAAGTATTAAAACCCTATCTTTAATATCAATGAGAATTTTCTGAAGGGTTAAAGGACTCCAGTTGCTCTCTGGTTTCCATAATTATAATAAATTCTATATAAGGTTGAGCATTTTAAATCTCTATCCTTGCCGTCACTTGGTCTTTTGTACCTGTTATTTGGGCTGCTCTTTCCCGACCTGCCCAGTGTATTAACCCTGAGAAGAAACCTGCCCTTTGACTAGTGCTTCCTAGAATATGTATCTATTTTCTGTTCTGGACAGTAAGGATGACTCGACCCATCTTCCAAAGTGGTTGGACAATAAAGGAAATAATCTTTGTAAGGGTGCTCAGCCCAGTGCCTTGTACATAGCAGGTGCTATTACATTTGGCTCTTTTACCATCTATTCTCTTCTCCCTGTACCCCTCGCCATGTGATGAGAATGCTGGTGCCCTGGGTAAGGAGAGCTTTTGGAGCCAGTGGAGTTTAATGCTCACGCTATGTGGAGGATCACCTACCCCAATAGACTCTTCCCTGCTGTTCACTGGACCTTAAACTCCTCTGCTCTCAATCTTCTGTGTATTTCTTGCTATTTGACTTAATTGAGACCTGGAGCTTAAACTATTAGAAGCTATAAACCATTCCTAACAGCATATCAAATGAAGAGAAGAAATGAAAAACTCAATAAATCTCAGTGTGAAAACAATGATGACCACTGAGATTACCACGGAAAAGTGAAAAAGAACTCTGGCTGAGTGGCCAGAGCCCGTTGTTCTTTCCTAGTTTTAAGTGTGACATGCTAGTAAGCTACTTTAACTTTTTATTAATCAATTATAGTATCGGAGCATTAAACTAGATCAGGGGCAAAGATTTTTCCAGAACCCCAGTATAATGAGATACTCTAAGGAAACATAGTCAAATACATTTGAAATTTATTTCACATCCCCAATCTTGCATAGTCACAAAATTACATTAACAGTCTGTGAGTTCCTGGAAAATGAAATTTGCTTAAGATTATCTAATCCGGTATACCCCACAAATTATTATTTCCTTAAACTCATTCTGGAAGACACTGGACAGCTTCAGTGAGAAAGCTGATTTTAAGAACATGGCTATCCTCATATCTTAACTAGCCATTCTTCTTATTGTAAGAGGAATACATGTCATAGAACCCTCAAATTTTCTACTGGACCCATTTCCCTAAAAAAGATGTCATTTTCAGGCCTTTCTGACTTATTTAGAGTCACAAAATGACATTAATTATTGTTGGCAGTTAAAAACAGCTCAGCAAGAGTGAAGGCAACCTGTCATCATAGAATATCTATTTATTTTGACCTAATCCTAAAATATGAGATGCATCATTACAAAAAGGTTATTACTAACTCCCACATTGTAATAGAGGTTTTTTTCTCTTTGTGGATTAAATGTAATTTATTAGCAGCCAATATAATATCAGTTTAATCTTAATAAACTCCTCTTCTGTGTCTTCCATTTGTAATGCACTGTACAGGAATACCTGCTGTGCCTCTCCCTCTTTCCTGGCTGGCTTGGTACACTGGGACAGCAACAGAGGTTCAGAAAGATTAAGTGCTATACCCTTTGGCTCGTGTTGTGTTGAAGAACCTGGCGGATAAATTCATGCTCTGGAACATGGGTAGAGGCAGAGTGACTGAAGGGATTCTTGACCTTCCCTGCCATCACAGCACAGGCCCCTTTGCCCTCTCAGTGTCCCATTTCCCCACGTGACAAATGAAGTATAACTAAATCCCAGCATTTCTCTGGTCCTTTCACATTCTAATCATCCAAAGAACTCTTCAGCTGGTTAATAATTCCTTTTCATCATAATAGAGCCTTGGAGCATAATTTTGATCATGGTTAAGCATAGTTAAGTGAAGCAGAGTTAATTAATAGTCATTTCATACTTTGTATGTCAAGTAGTTTTGTAGATGAAAATGAGCCCTGGAATAGGTGTCATAGACGTATTAGTGTGGGAGTATGTGAGTGTGCCCAGATTAGGAAGGAACAAACAAGAACAGAAAAAAAAGGTAAAAAAGTGAAAAGAAAAAAATTTGGAGAAGAATGTGAAGGAAGGTGACTGTGGCCTGACAGAGGTTCTTTAGAAGGGGAACTGCAATTTATATTTGTGATGAAAAGAGGTTATGCAAAGTGCTGAACTGAAGGAATGTGTAAAGTGTGTGCGTAGTGATTAAAGGTGGAGTTTGGTATTGAAAGTATCTGTATCTGGTGGGAATGGAGTAATGGCTGGGGCATGTTTTCAGTCTAAATGACAGAAACGTAGGTAAGTGTAGTTTTCGCTATTTCTGACCTGCAAGGATGAATTCCAACTAATGGAAAGCAGAGTTAGGTTCAAGTTTGAATTTCAGAGGGGTTATCAAAATAAACACTGCATCATTCCACCAGAAAGCTTCAATAAACAAATAGAGTACTTTGTTTCTTTTTGTAAATTAAAGGCTTGATTGTTAAATATTAAACTTGACATTTGGATTAGCATGACTGGCAAAATGGTCTCTGTCTTAGGGGTAATTAAGCATCATGTGAGAGCATATCCCATTTTCAAGGGTAGCTTTTTGATCGATACTACAGAAATACTAAACATATAGGAAAAACATATATAATTTGTTGATATACAAGTCAGAAAATTACACTAACGGTTTTAATTTACATTCCACCCTAGCCTTCTATTTTACAGGCAGAAAATTTGTGCTTCCTTTAATTGCACAAGCAATTAGGCATTTACACTCTCAAAATTAAGAGAAAATGGCTAATTGTGTATGCGATATCTGTGCCCACCACTAACAGTGGCTACAAACAATACTGCTACCAAATGAAAGCCAGGGATGAAAAGCCGGCCGCAAGTCACTGCCCTTTTTGAAGCTTGGAACGTGATATACTCATAACTTCAGTGGCTTTGAAAGTTCTATGTTTTTGACAGATGTAAGCATTAGCCTGTAGTGCTCCTTATGATCTGAAGTACAAATTATTATCATTTAAATAAAGTGGAAATGGTGACAAATTCTGAACAATTTTATTATAAGATATATTATATTTGAAAATTTTCTCTGGAGTATTTTAGGCCAATCATGTTGGAAATTTAATAGGAGTGTCTGATTTGTAAAGTTATGTTTCCTGCTCTTAAAGCCCACCCAGAATTTGTCTCTAGTCATTTTACACCTCTTCAAATGACACCCAAATATTTACAACCCCCAAAGCACCACAGGAGTTCCACTAAATATAGGACGTTCACAAAAATTGCTGTGGAGGTGAACAAGGATGAGTGTCTCTCCATCTGAAATGTCTTATTTCGTTTGTATACCACTAAGTGTATGTTACTTTTTCCTCACTAAAAAATGTGAAATATGCTTTCTGTGTTCAGTGTCTATCTTTCAAAGTAAGAGTTTGGAAAAACACAGTGTCCATTTACTACTGAATGTTTCCATTCAGTGTCTCCAAATAAGAGATAAAGACCCTTTAAGATCCTTACCCAAGTTGAGTACCTTCCGTGCAGTAATCAAATTCAGCTATTTTTAAAAATCGTTAATAATAGCTGTTAAACACAAAAATCCATGAGATTAAATTTTGCTCTAACCACATACTGAAAATCCCTCCTTTTGCTAAATCTATTTAGCAGCACACAGGAGTAGCTGAGCACAGCCAACTAACTCTTAATTCTACTCTACTCTCTCAGTCTGATATTCTAGCCATTATTTTTGTTGTTTTTCAAAAAATCTAACTACCCTTGCACTTATGTCATAAAAAATTCTGCCTTTTCTCCCCTTTTTAATATTTGTATTCAAGACAAACAACAGGAGGTTGAAATCAGGCCATTTAAAAGAAACATCTGCTGACATTTATTCATATGCTACATGTTCCACTTTCATCATTGAATGTAATGATAAACACACATTCCAGTCAATAATGGCAATTCCCAGCCAAGCTTTACAAATGGTCTCTTTAACACCTAAATTGACAGCTCGGGAGATTTTGAGATAGAAGCTAAATATGGTACATTTGGACACTGTTTCCTAAGTCTAGGATGTCTTGAAGACTTTAATAAGCAGACATACATTATAAAATAGAAGAAAATCTTAACTATGCAGGTATTGGAGCAGTTGAGTTTGACACTTTTTGAGCAGATTAAAAGCAGGAAGAAAGAAAAACCTTCAAAAACAAATGGCCCCTTGGAAGAGTAAAGTAAAATAAAACTCTGGCCCACACTATGTGGAGCATAGTTTCGTTGAAGAGAGAAAACTAATTGCATCTCATTTAAATTATAGATCTTAATTGTGGAATGCTAAATAAGTTAAATATTTATTTTGCTTCCCAAGTTAATTGAAATAAACCCTGCTCTGACTTTCAATTATTATAAGAACATTTTGATAAAATGTTAAATGTGTTCCATTTATTGCTTGCAATGAATAATGATGTCAGCTTTTAATATGCTAAGGATTTCTTTCAATCCTTTGCCGTAGGTTCTGATACATATTCCTCATTGTTCCTCAGAAAGGGACATCTCACAGCACAGTGAATTAACAACACTCAAGGTAACCATTAGAGATCTCATGACAGGATTGAAATTAGCTGGAGTCACCACTGTGAGGATATATAAATACATCCTCCTCTGAGACATTAAGGATCCCATTTTACGTGTATCTTTTATGCATATCCTTTTACATTTTAGTTCAGATTGATTAACCTTATAACTGAATCATAGACTGTATTCCAGCCAAGCAGAAAATCACAGCTTTACTCAACTCCCTCATGTGCGAAGAGTTTTTCTTTTCAAAACTCTGCCGTTACTGTGGTTTAAAACAGGTCACTAGCTTCCTAACTAAAAAGAATCTAGACATTTAACAAACTATCTCTGAAACATAATAAGAAGTTTATAGTTATCTCATACAATGCCATCCAAAGAAAAAGTCACACCAATCTGTAGTGCTCCGATTAATGGTATTTTTCTCTGCAATCAGCTCAATTTAGGAGACAGCTTGAAATTGTTTTTTGTTTTTTGATTTTGTTTCTCTATGCAGGACAAATGGAGCTAAATTTGGAATGTCATATTATGATGTTTTCATCTGCTTCCAAAGCATGTTGAGAAAAGTAGCCAGACAAATCCTAACACCTTACTATTGTTCTGTGTGGGAAAATAAAAAATTCAGAAGATGAATTTACAGCGCTGGGTGGTGTGCGCTACAGCATGGCGGGGGGAGGACAGGTCACGGGACTTCTCAGGCAGTATGATAGAGATCTGGCTGGAAACCATGGTTTTCAGAGTCAGCATTTAAATTAACAGTGAGTACATTACAGAAAACCCCTAACACTATAATGTTCTTTTTCATAATGTCACCTCTCCTATGAATCAGTGAAATTTTCCTCCAACCACCCACTTTCACATATTCTCATCTTTACTGTGCAGTAAAACTATGGTGGGTAAACCAATTTGTTAAGCTTTGGGGCAGAATTTAGAGGAATCCGTTGATTTCCACTGATACTCTGTCCTAAAAGCTTTTTAAACATGGGTGTTTGGCAGGAGTGTAACCCAGACCTGCAGCAACTATACGTGAGCAGGGTGTACTTAATGGTAAAAGGGAAAGAACGTAGTATGTGCTCTCTCCCAGGCCCCCAAAGCCAGAGCGGAGTGAAGATGGGACGCCAAATAAATCTGCCAGTGATTACGCTAAAGGAAATTATGATCTTGTTATAGAAACCATTAAAGGAAAACCAGAGTTGGTATGTAAATATTGTTGCATCATTATACCACTGAAAAAAACAACCTAGTGCAACATTAGTATGTTATGCAATTAACAAAATGAAAAATGAGCTGCTTGAATTTAAAGCTTTTAATGTTTTTCAAACAGATAATAAGCATTTTCAACACCACTGTAAAACATAATAGAAAAGGTCTCCCTCAAATAGAAAGGGACATATTTCATCGATACTTACTATACATTAAGGAGCTGATGCACATTCGCATGTCTCTGTTATTTGCCGTTTTCTGACTCATCAAACAGCAATCACTTATGAACTAAAGCAGGATGAAGATAGAAGACTTGCGAGAAGATCAGGAAGTGATTTTTTAGACATTGTTGGCCTGCAAGTGTTTCACTGATTTTGAGAAAAACGGCTCAGATAGCCAACTTTGTGTAGGCAAAAGCGCCATTATTAAGTGTTGTATTAAATATTTTAAATGTAGAAGTATTTTTAAAATATTAATATAATTCTTCAAAGCCTTAGGATTATAAAATATAGTTAGCATTTAATCTATTATTTAATACTGTTATTGACTCCTGAAAACCAGCAGTTAATTTATATATTCAATTACTCTACTAGAATCTAAAATATGCTTTAGCAGAGTTACTTCATTGAAAAATAGGAAAACAAAAACTTCTTCAAAACATGCCAGAAAACATTCTCATGCACTATAATATGCAGATACTGTGCAAATAATATAATATTCATAATATATTAATTATAACTATACTATTCATCTTACTGTACTACTACTTATAGCTGAACAAAAAAACCCACAATTGTTTACTCTTTGAAAGTCAAAGTATTGCTCAATGAAAACAATTTTATAAAAATGAACTTACATGACCAACAATGAAGCTATTTTACTTTGCAGATGATGAGTGATTTCAGTATCAAATTCAGAATAGTAAGGAAAAATTCATATGGGGACAATGCAACACTCGTAATTTCTAAATGGATATAATTTACTGTAGGCACTAGAAAGTTAATATGTTCTCTAAAGATTTCTGTAATTTAGTTGTTGCTAATTTATTCACACTAATACAGAAAAAAATACTGCAAAATTTTTCATAACAAAAAAACTGTGCATATCTCTGTGTTTTAGCTGGCATGTGGTTCTACACAGATGGTTTGGGGCTTTCTTTGCTGCAAAACAGATGGGCCTGCACTGTCCCTTACCAATCAAAAGAGAACTTGAAAATATAGGAATATCTTTACCTACACTGCATCCTTTAATTCAAGAAATTAAAATGCCTAAAAGTATAAATAACTGCCTATGGAAAATAATTTTTGAAATGGGATGTCATATGTTGAAATTATACAGTAACCCAGTTCATGTTTAATGCAAAAAATATAAAAAGTTTGGCTTGTACTTGATACTGTTTGTAACATACAACTATTAACTCAGGAAATTTACAACTATGGAATGACTGTTATCATGTGTTCACCTTGCCTAAAAAACACTGCTGTTTTAAAACTTGAAGTGTAGTTAAGCATATTTCAATTCAAAGTGATCATTCTAGCCAGCACCATCCATTGAACCAAGTTAGCAAACACATATGAGTTTGGTACACTTATAACTGACATACTTTTACAACCAAAATAGAAGTGAAAACAAAGCTCTGAATTAACCTGAGTGCTTTAAGTATTACTTTAATTATTCGCATCAGAAATGCTAAAGTCTTTTGTACATTGAATTAGAATTGCGGCTTGCCTTCGGTTTTAAGATTTCTGTTGAAATGTGGAAGTATGATATTCAGGACTACTAAAAGCACTCTCTTTGCTTTGTATATATCAGTAAATTGTAATAGCACACTCTCCTATTATCACCATGAGAGAGACAGACGTTGTGGGTTCATGAGCTTAGAATCTAGTGTTGCTTATAGGGAGAGCTCCTACTGCTTTTATCTTTAATACACAAATAAAATTGTCAACGTGTGATGCTGCGACCAATTTTTGATGTTTTGTAAATATACACTCTAACAGTGAGTAACTTTGCTGGGCATAGTCAAGGCTAACGGTTGGCTTTTAGAAGTTGGTGTTTCTCTGTGGCATTTTCCACAAAGGCCAGTTTAGCTGTCTGGCCTACCTTTGTTTACCCAGGATAAGTGGTTTCAGAGTACTATGTACCCTGTATTTTACTTCTCTCCCAAACTATGCATTTATATATTGTACAACCTTTCTAGAAAAGGAAAAGTGATGAAGCTCTAATGCTTAACTATAAGAAAAAGAAATCTAAAATAACTTACTATATATCTATATCTATATTTATATAAACACATATACATACATATATTTACGTATTTGCAGCTATACATATAACTATATATAACTGTATCTCTCTCTCTCTCTCTCTTTCTCTGTCTATATATACATTTATATAGATCTTCATTCCTTGCAAATATTTTACCAAGGAACACAGAAAGACTTTTTTCTACATTTAAGCAGTGTATCTTAAATTGGTTTCTTTTTTTAATGTTCAGATTCTGAAAAGAAACTGAGTATTTTTTCTTTTGTCTGTGTGATGCAAAATAACAGCTTTGCTTGTATTTTTTCAATTACACGAAAACCAGTTTCTCTCATAGATCTATGATAAAAGGTTTTGCCAGGCTAGTAAATGTAAATAAAACTATAAAATAAATATATTTAAGAAAAGAAACTGTTCTCAAGCACTCCTAAATACTTTGGCAGCATCTACATAAACAAACAATTGATATGGTAATTACAAATAATTTTTATCCATTCTTTAAAAACAGTTTCTAAAAATGTCTTCTATCCCAAACCTAGATCAAATTACTATAGTTGAATGAAGTAAGACTGCATTCTTAAAAATGTCCTACACTTTAGTTCTTTAATAATTCAGAAAGTCTTCTATTTTTTTTTTTTTTTTACAATAGTAAAGTTTTCTGGAATAGTTTTCCAGTGAAGTATGAGTTATGAAGTTCTCTGGCTTAACATTCAGCCAGTAGACATTAAACCCACTAGAGAATCAAGGAGCATAATCCACAAAATTTAAGCTTTGCAGTGTTTTTAAGAAAAATATCTGAATTGTTGGAGTATTTTGGCTATTGAAGGGAACCAATACAGCCCAAGGTAAAAAAGCCCAAGGAACTAGGCTGAGCATTTTATGGATTCTTCCTAAACTCCACTGAGATAGAGGACACATCTACACAACTCCTTGGCCTTGGAAACTTTAGATTTTGCCATCAGCCATTACTGGCTTATATGGCTCTTCAATGTCCATCTAGAAATGGGTCTGATATACCCCAAACATAAGAAATATTCATGCCTATTTCCTGGAGAATGCTCCCGAGCTTTTCTGTCAATATTTGAAATATTCTCCTGCTAATTATGTGGCTCAAGTTCAATTTTGCCAAGCCACATTGACTTGAACAGAAGCTTAAGAGTCTTTATTTGACTTTTGTCAAAACTAGACTGTAAAATTTTAAGTTTCTTGCAAACATACTCATTATATTAATAAGTAAAAGTTAGCAACTCCTGCTCATTTTTCCTCATTTCAACTATTTTTTCTTTTGGTGAGGAAGATTAGACCTGAGCTAACATCTGTTGCCAATCCTCCTCTTTTTGCTGAGGGGGATTGGCCCTGGGCTAACATCCGTACCCATCTTCCTCTACTTTATATGTGGGATGCCGCCACAGCCTGGCTTGGTAAGTGGTGCGTAGCTTCGCACCCGGGATCCAAACCTGCGAACCCCAGGCCACTGCAGAGAAGCGTGTGAACTTAACCACTACGCCACCAGGCTGGCCCCCATTTCAAGTACTAATATCTATGACAACTGTATATAATACTGTTATTTGTCCTGTTATGTTTCCAATTATTTACATTCCCTCCCTGTGATGGAATTATATTAGTCACTACACCACTGACACCAGGCTTGGCCACAGGACTTTCTTTTTCAGTGCTCTGTGAACCAAAGTGTTTTACAGCACATCTGAGCAGAAGCTGTGAGAGCCATTGCATGACTCTGCCATTACTCTTTGCCCAATGTACTAGATCAGAGTTGTTCTTCTTGTATGAATCCTGGAATGGAAGAGACATGGGGGGCAGATTCAGAGCCGCTCCCCAGATGACTTGTAACTTGAGGAATAAATAGACTTTTGTTTTTGTGAGCCCTTGAGATTTAGGGGTTATCTGTTACTACAGCAAAACTTGTAGTAAGCTAACTAATAATGAAATAAGGAATTACATCATGTCAATTTTTATTACAGCAAAGGAACTCTGCCTGCAATGTGGAGGACAGATGGGCATGGAGAAGTCTGGAGTCAAGAATATTAGCTAGAGGATACCAAGAGGAATAAGCTGGCACCCTGCTACTAAGTAACTGACAGTTTAGTGGGAGAGAGAAACGTGTACGTTGTTTCCAAGCTGATGTGGAGCTCTGAGTAGTGGGAGGTGGGGGATCACGTAAGGCTTTGTGCAAAAGATGAGGCTAAGCAGGAAGTAAAATGTGAATCAAATATTGAGTGGAAAGTGGTCAAGAACATAAGGAAGATCTCTAATTTTTTCCTGACTGATTTGACAAATCATCGAGTTATCTGAATTTTATTTTCTTTGTGATTAAAGACAGTTTTATTTAGTGTTTTCTGGACTTCACACACTATTCCTCATGTTTTTGAAATTTATTCTTTTAATTAATGTTCATTTATTAGTTTTTTTATAATGTATTAAGTATTCAATGTAGAAAATTTAGAAAATGTAGACAAGTCCCCTTCCCCTCTGAATCCTCTACCAAAAAAATATTCTCTAAAAATTATTGCCAAGGATAACTTTGAATATTTTGGTGATTTTTCTAATATATACCTTTTATATAAAAATATGTTTATCTTATAACAAAAGATCATACAGTAATATTATTTTATAACTTGATTTTTCTGCTATATCACTAACAGACTAACAGATTTTCCATATCATTACATTTTAATCATTTTACATTGCTGTATAGAATTCCATTTATAGACAATGTAATTTATGTAACCCATTTTATATTGTTGAGTATTTAGGTTGTTTCCATTTTTTTTCTATTCTAAACAATGCAGTAGACATCTATGCTTATAGCTATATCTTTGAGAGCATTTAAGGTATTTTCTCAAGTTTACCACCTACCAGCAGGGTTTGACAATATCTATTTTCCTCATTCAATATAGTCTTATAAATAAGTCCCCTTCCCTTAGTAGAAGAAATTCTTAAGCTATGAATGGTGGCCTCATGCACTAATGAAGAATGTTATATTAGCCCATTGGATGATTTTCGTTTCTTTACTCCTGAAAGCTGCTCTACCCCCTTGTATATTTTCCCTAGTAATCTAAGAGCTGCAGTTGTCTGAGGAGACGCAAATCAAGAAAACGCAGTTGTATCCTGTCACATTATGCATGGATATGCACATCCTGGCAGTACCATGCCAGATATCCGTTCAACTATTCCCCAAATAGTCTGATTTCTGTCTCTGTGGAGCCAATCACCATGACAGGATTATTTATCTCCACCTGGCAGGACTCAGGAGTGGCCACAGAACCTCTAGGCAGAAGTTTAAAAGCCAGTATATGATTGTCTATTTTTTTTCCCCTTTGTCACGAGACCAGGTCTGGTAGTGGCTGCCCTGTCACCTGGCCCCTGTTAGGCACATTCCCAACAGAGCCACAGCTGCAATGGACAGAAAGTATGAGTAAGAAATAATCCTCTGTTGTTGGAATGCACTGAAATTCTCAATTCATTTGTTCTGACGCATTGCTTATCCTCTCCTGACTCGTGCGCCTAGGAAACAGCCGTGCGTTGGTGGAAATAAGGAGGTCGTAGAGGCAGAATAGAGTAATGGGTGAAGCCAGTCTCCCTGGGCTGACAACCTGTTTCTGCTTCTTCCTAATCACATAATCTTGAGGGCATTGTATAACTTTTCTAAGTTTTCTCATCCTCACAGGAAAATGGAAATAATAATACCTCCTCTCAAATAGTTGTTATGAAGATGGAATGAGATTTCAAATCTAGTGTTTAATATTCTGCTAATACTTAGAACATTTAAATATATATCAGCTATTATATTTAAAGTAATATAAAGTAATAAAACTAGTAGTTTTAAACAGGAAAGAACTTGAGTTTCAAGTAAAAAAACCTGGATTCAAGTCTCAATTCTGCCACTTACTATCTGTGTGAAGGTGGATACATTACTTGAGTTCTCTGAGCCTCTGTTTATTCGTCTACAAAATGGAGATAAGAATGCCTAGCATCGTAGGGACCGCCCGGTGGTGTAGCAGTTAAGTTCGCGCTTGGCAGCCCAGGGTTCGCGGGTTCAGATCCCGGGCGCCCGCCGACGCACTGCTTGTGAGCCATGCTGTGGCAGCGTCCCATATAAAGTGGAGGAAGATGGGCATGGATGTTAGCCCAGGGCCAGTCTTCCTCAGCAAAAAAGAGGAGGATTGGCAATAGATGTTAGCTCAGGGCTGATCTTCCTTGCCAAAAAAAAAAAAAAAAGAAAAAAGAATGCCTAGCATTGTAGCATTGAGGTGATGAAATAAGTTTGTGTACGTAAGGAGCACAATGTGTGGCATATTGGAAACACCCAATAAACGGTAGCTGCTATTGTGATTAAAAATCAATAGCACCCACCACTTAAAAGCCTCTGGATGGTGGAAAAGTATTTCAGTGGCCATATTTGATCTTCTTTGCACTGTAGATTCTCGACTTGTTAGTTTCAAATCTGCTACTACACTCCTAAATCAACTTGATAGATCAACTGATTTTAGGCACAAATTTCACATAGCATGGCTGCAGGAATCATCTTTGACCAAAAATCTTTTTGGAAAACTAAACTATTTTGAACTACATAAAAATATGTATAATACAAAATCTAATCATCCATCTGGCCTAGTCAAAGAGGATTTTAAATATACTTTGAGAAAAAAAGATCAGACAAGGAGTGAAACTACCTGAATTAAAGTCTTACTATACCATAAATAGACTCTAGTAACTTGCGCAAGGGCTTTGGGGTCCACATTTCCTGATCCTGTAAGGCTACTTTGTTATGGTTCATGGCCAATGACTGAAGTAGGAGACATTGTACACTGGGTTCTCAAAGCCTTGAAGTGATAAACAGATATTTTTTTATCATATTACTTTAACATGTTTTCCTCTTCAAATGCAGAACTGGGTGGAAACTATCAGGTATAAGTAAGCCATGAAAGTGCCAATAAGCCAGGGCTCTACCTTCTGTGGCTCCGTGGTTCTTGCAGTCCTCGAGTAAATTTGGAGCAAACCACAATAGCATCGCTGTCAACAAGAACCAAGCAATCCCATCTGCCAGCCCCATGCCCAGGGCCCCTTGTCATAGTGAACATTGTCCTATGAATGTGAAAGTGTGAAAAAACAACAAACAACTGTATTTATTTATTTATTCAAATCTTTTCTTTCTCTTTTCCATATCATCCAATATCTGTTTATTTTTTCATTCACGTTAATAGTATTTTTCCAAAAGTTCTCAAATTAGTTGAAGAGAGTTACTTTCACAGAAACAGAGTCCAGCTTAAATACAGAATATTCAAAATATATTTAAGGAAGTCATGCAAAAGTGGCAGATATTCATAAAAATGTTAGAAATTGATAGAATTTAGTTTAGCTTCTGTCTTAGCATCAAACCACAGGATTCTATTTTCATGACCTCAAAATCAGGATGATTATGGGGGAAAAGAAACCAGAGTCCAATATCTGAGTGTTTGCAAACATCCAGGTATTTGTTTTTGCATAACTACTGCACACTTAGAATTTTTTCCATGTCAGTCATATTTGTAAAAAACATTAACACTTTTATTTCCGTTTTGAACCGGAAAGGATAAGTGGAAATCAGGAGAAACACTATAAACATTCCAGAGCCATTGAGCAAGCAGAAGCCTGCAAACATGGTCATTTTACTGGCCTGCCAAGTAACAAAGCCACCTTAAAATGACTCAAACTTTCCGTGCAGGCAAGGAGCATTACATCAGAATGTCTTTATTGTGGACCAACACAGTGGTATCTATCAGAAGCAGACCAGCAAATATTTACTGCCTCAAGGTATCAGCAGGTGAAAGGTGAAATACACAAAGCGAAAACTTCAAGGATGGACAGGGAGCGAGAACAGCATAAGTGAGACTATGAAAGCCCCAAAGCATAGTGATACATATGGCGCCTTGCTAAGAATACAGTGTGGAGAGAGTCTAGGTGGGGGTGTCAATGAGCCTGGTACACAATTAACTCAGAAAAGTGGTGATGGGAAGTTTAGAAAAGGATGTGCAGGGCTTTGAACATCAAGCCAGAGTCTGGAGTTTGTTCTGGAGACGGTGGGAAACCACAAATAGTTTGTAAGCAGAGGCGGAAGATTGATAACCTGGCAGCAATGAGAAAAAGGAAGTGTATGCAGAAGGTTCCCTGGCTTTCAGATGACAAGGTGCCAGCAAGATTCAAAGGGATTTTTTTTCCTTTTGTTAGCAGAAATCTTATATTCCCAATTCTTTTTTCCTTCCCAGCTTTAAAATCTGTACACATGGCAAAAATATGATTTTCAGCCTTAAATTAAGATTTGTTTAACTTTATAACAAAAATTGGGGGTCCCAATTGCAAATCTTTTTTTTTTTTTATTTAAACCATTCTCCCCCTTGCGATTAGTAACATTCAACAAAAGCATGAGTTGTAGAATGATATAAGGGTCAAAGAGAAGAAACTACAGTAGCCTAGAAAGTCTTACTCAGTCTCTGCTTTATCACATAAAATAAGAAAAAAAGAAAAACCAACACAAAGGCTTTATCATTCAATCCCATAGTAGCTTTACTAGTAATTAGTAAAGGTCTGTAACCTCAAAATTATATAACCAGAGAAGAACAACATTATTACAGGCTATTTTCTTTTCTTTCTGAAGAAAAGATATCTTTCTATTTCTCTTGAAAACTTGGTACTAATATTCATTCTTGTTTTCCTGTGGTATACAATATTATTAATTGTAAACAAGTAAGTGGAACCCAAATGAACCAGCAACATATTTTCCAGAACTACCCTCAAAATAATTTTGACACTTTTAAACTTAACGAATGTTGGCTGAATTCAGTAGATGTATAATACAATTTTAAATATATTTAAATAGCATCAAAAAAGGCAGAAATATTCTGAATCTTTAAGCAGATAACTACAATTACTATAATCTTTTTTATATCATCTCCTAGAACATATTTAAATTACAAATGCCATAGAGGGATTTCAAAGATAAAAAAATTTCAAATACAATTAAGGCAAGTGTCAATTTTTTTTCTATTTGTAACTTACCTACCTTTCACAAAACCTCACCAAGAAACACTTTGTCAACTACTAATTTAATAAATTTGACTTGTGATTTGAAGTGTTAAAACAAAGGATTTTTTTCAATACAGGTAATACAAGAGGGTTTTCTGCTGTACTGTTTCAGAACTCTTTCTCAGTAAAGAAACCTTATCTAATCCTGTTTCATCCTTTAAAACTGCCTACACACTAATCTCTAGGGACAAATTTAATACTTTGCAACAAAGAGAATATATCCCTTTTCAGTTTGAATAGAGGAATTGTTAGGACACTAGTGAGGTATGAATAACATTATAATGCTGCCATTTACTTGGCAAAAAAAAAAGAAAGTCTCTTGTTGCAACTAAAGAAGAAGGCCTCCTTCTTTAGGTTAAATTTTTTGACCTCTGGTATATCCCCAGACACCTATGTTACTGCGCTATTTGGGTCTTCTACCTCTTGCGAAGTAAACACTGAGAAAATCTAAGTAAACAGTTTGTTTTAGTTGAAGATAGAAAGACTCCATTTAATTGAGTTTTGATGATAGATGTGCTCCAAATGGTGCAAACAACTTTGACATGGTAAAATAATATTGTCTTATGGCATGTGTAACACTACATAAAGAATCTTAGCTTAGCACTTTCTGAGTTTACAACATTTAAGTGAGAAAATGACAAAAGAAAGCCAAACTGTCAGAAACAGAAAAACCTTTAACAATCTTAAAATACAGACTATAATTCTCTTCTTTATTCATTTGATTTTGGGAATAATCTTTGCAACAGAAGGAAGGGAATGAGAAAGCAGCCGAACTTTGTACTTGTGAAACTTTATTTTTCTGTGGTCCACTGCATATAGCCGAAAATAACTCCTCAACTCACACTTGAACAGTGATTACATGATATGGTTGTGGGCGAGTAGTTGAAGCAAATCAGCATGTCAAGGAAAGTAAACTCTGACTGAAACAAATCCTCCATTTCTATTTTGTTTACTACTATCATTCATGGATTAGATTACATATAAAGCATATTGCCATTAAAACCATGCATAGAATTTAAAAATCAAAATCTTATCAGTTTCTACATAAAATACATTACTCATTTGAAATATTTATTAAAAACCAGCTTATTGTAAAATGGCAACATGCAGCTGTTAGATAACTCAAAGACTAACCTTTTTTATTCTCTTACCTTTGCAGTATAGGTAAACCTTTTGCCAGCTTTTGAGAAATATTTTATATAGTCTTACTAAACATCAATTATATATATCTTCTTCCTATATTCTTTAAAAACAAACTTTTTTGACATTCAGAAGAGTTACTTGATTTGACTTTTGTCATATAATATAATATAGCTAATCTCATTTATACAGTGTTTTCATGTATGTACTACTTTGGATTCACCACAATGGCCCCTTTTAAATGTAGGACAACTGTGTCCTGTGGCAAAAGACACAAAATTTCATGCAACTTCAAAATCAAGAGAGGTTAATCTGTAGTAGAAAAGGTGATTTTGGATAATTATAAGCTATCATCTAAAATTTTCTGGATGTTCTTGAAGTTATACTATCAGTAGTAAAGAGGAAATTTTTCTGAGCCAAGAGAATTAGAGAAGTAAATGTCACTTATCCAGTACTTGTAATATAGGTTATAAACTTTGAATACACTGTTTTTCACTAAGAACTTACTCTCTTAATTTTCTTTCTCTTCTGTATTTTCAACTTCTCTCTTACAACTGATTCTTGGTTTTAGGCATCTAAATATTCTCACCTCTTCTATCTTAAAACGTAAAAACTCTTGAACGGACATGTCACAGAAAATATGTAAATAACAAATAAGCTCATGAAAAACACTAAAATTTATTAGTTACCAGGGAATTGCAAACTAAAACTTCAATTAAAAGTTCACTCTAGAATTATTGAAATTTAAAGACACTGAAAATATCAACTGCTAGGAAGGATGTGCAGCAATGAGCCTTTCATAAACTGCTACTGGGAAACAAAAATGATACAACCACTTTGAAAAACAGTTTATAAAGTCAAACATACACCTAGCCTATGACCTAGTACTCCTAGAAAAATGAAAAGATATGCCCATAAAAAGACTTGTTCAAAAATGATAAATCAAAATGTTCGTCAAGAGATGAATAGTTAGACAACATATGGTATATCCATACAATGAAATACTACTCAGCAATAAAAAGCAACAAACTACTGATACACAACACAAATGGGTAAATCTCAAGAATATTATGTTGAGTGAAAGAAGCCAGACAGAAAGGAGAACATACTGTATGCTTCCATTTGTATAAAATTCTAGAACAAACAAAACTAAGCCATGGTGATGGAAATTAGAACAGTGGTTTCCTTGGAGTGTTGACCGGAAAGGGGCATGGGTGATGGAGATGTTCTATATCATGGACGAGATGATAGTTATGTGGGAATATAGTTTTCAAAACGTTGACCTATGTACTTAAAATCTGTATATAAATTATAACTCGATAAAAAAAAAAAAAAAGAAAACAAGATCCTCTTTTGATTCCATATTGACCGCCTGATAAAACCTATCTCTTCAACAGCCAAACATCTTGAACAAGTTACTTCCATTTGTGCTCTCCATTTCCTTACCTTCTGCTCAGCTTTAAACTCAATCATTCAACAGTAAGGCCCCCACCCATGTGCTGTTCCTATTATCCAATATGCTCCTTCCCTGGAGGATTTGGACTGGCTAGTGCCTACTCATTTCTTAGGTTTCAGCCTGAACATTGCCATCTCCTAACTCTCTAGACCACATTGAGTGCCACAGATATGTATTTCTCTACTTTCATACTACAGAATTTACCATCTTTTCATATAATCACATGCTTAAATTGTCTCTCTTTTCACTGAGCCGTATGCTCTGGGCAGGGATGTTCACTCCTGAATTCTCAGTACCAAGCAAGTGCTTGGTGGATGATACCTGAAAAACTATTTGTCAAATAAATAAATAGGTAAATGGAGGAACCATCTTTGTTACCATTCACATATCAGTTCTATCACTCCTTTCATTTCTTCTTCCATAATTCTAGTTTGAACCCTTAACATCTCTTCCCTAGGCCTTTGTAATAAGTTCCTAACAGATCTCTTATGTCTTTCTGACCCAGCATTCACATTGCTACAAGAAACATCCTCCTAATATGCCCGTTCAATTGTTAAAAAATAAAATTCAGCTGAGTAAATTTGAAGATATAATTGGCTTTATTAAATAATTCATGACTCAGGCAGCATCTCATCTGGCATTCAGAGAGATACTCCAAGGAGTTATACAAGATGGAAGCATTTTATAGAAAGGAGGATGGGATAAGGAAGAAGTCACCAGCAAGAGAAAAATGAAAGTTCATTGGAGGAAACTAAGAGTTCACGTGATGAAGGCTTCTCATTGGCTGAGCTGCAGCATCTTCCATTGGCTGAGCTTGTTGCTGGACAAGAGGAAAGTCTTCTTTCCTCCTGCTAGAATAGTAAAGTGGTTGCGCTTCCTGTTTGGGGGTGCAAGGTATGTCTCTTCCTGTTGGAATCTGTAATTGACATCGAATGATAATAGGAGAGGGCTTCCTCAAAAGGCCTTCCCAACTCCAATTTTAGTTGAGATTTCCTTTATTAATTTTTACAGAATCAAGTCATTCTTCTCTCCCTTCAGAATCTGTAGTTACTTATGAAATAAGTTAAAAACTTCTGACATCATTTTTCAGGATCAATCCTTTGTTTTCCATGTCAAAGTCTCTTGAATATCTTTCTTCTCCCCATTTCTATTTTCTCTTCACCTCTTGCTTGAACTGTTGCAAACCTCTTAACTGGTCTCTGGCTCCAGTGCCTTTCCGTTCTAGAGCATCTTCCACAGACTCACCAGCATTATCTTCTCTTAAAATAAATTTCATCATATTTCTTTTCAGTTCAAAAACTTACTGTCCTGCTATTATCTACAAAATAATTTTGTGGGAACACAGGGCCTGCTGTAATGTGATTCTCAAAAGAATTTGCACATGTTTTCCCTTATTTTTCTAGAAGGTCCATTTCTCCATTCTCCACCATGAAATACTCAGTGAAATGTCACACCCTGAGTGGTCTCATCCAAACCCCCAGGCATGGCTGACTTCCCTGCTTGTTCTCTGTGCTAACCCATGGCTTAGTTCATTTTCCTGCAATAGCACTTCCATGCTGTATAATGATTTTTCTTTCTTTTCATGTTTGTTTTCCCTTGTTAAGACTATGGACCTTTGAGAGTAACAACAATGTATTATATTATTTTTATTCCCTCTACTTAGTACAATGCTTGGGGTAGAGAGGTGATCAATAAATATTTGTGAAATGAATGCACTAGTGAATGATGAATCCGTACCATTTCTGAATGCATGTGGCCTCTTCACATGCTGTGCTTTGCCTTTTATGGTTTGCTCAACCTGGATTGCCCTCCTTCCAGTTCTATGACTTGTGGACACTTGCACCTCTTAAAGGTCCGGTTTGACTGATTCCTTTTATGTGACAGTCTCCCTGCTCTCTTGAGTAAGAACTAATTATGTCTTCCTGTGTGTTCCTTTGGTGGCTCTTGCTTATTTATCCATTATTTAATTTAATAAACATACTATTGTGAACTGGCTACATGGCAGGCACTATACATGCTATGGAGATTACAATAGAGAGTGCACCCTGGTGGGTACCATTGAGAAGTTCACAGTCTAATGGAGAGATGTATTTGTAAAAATAAAGATACAATTCAATCTGTTAAATGCTATAATCAAGGTGAGAATAAAATGCTGTAAGATCAGAGAGCTTGGAGGAGTTAATTTGACATGATTCATAGGCAATGATTCATACCAGATTTGAGCTGGTACTTGAAAAAGGCATAGGAGTTTGACAGGCAAATGGGTGGTTGTAAAGATATTCCAGGCAGAAGAAACAGCCTTTGTAAATGTACAGATTCATGAAAAAGAACTCTGGCAACTGATTCACCCTCTTTTCCTCCACAATGATCTCCTAAACTCCTTGTCCATGCATATAACACTTTTGAACTCTACCTAGCAACTTATTAACTCTCAGCACCAGAGACTCCAGTCAACCTCTCCAATGACTATACCTTGGGTTTGATGTCACCTAAAATAGTAAAAACTCTAAAATTCTTAATTCCAATATTCCCCTCTCATGCTTCCAATTCTCCCCCTTATTTCCCCACACTTATTTTGTGTACTTGTCATGATCTTATGACTCTTCAACTCACATTACCTCTCTTGTGGGTGTCCTCTCCTTCTTTGATTATTTTCCATAAGAAAAGTGTGTTAAATGAGTAGCTTCAAGATTCAGGAAAAATAGTAACCAGATCACTAATAATAAATATTATTGGAATATTTGAACATTGTAAACTTTTGTTTTAGAGCTTTCCCGTCACCACAGTTACGTGCATCCAAGGGTGGCTCCAGATGGGGAGCATAATAATCTGGAGTAGAATCCTGTGGCTCTAAAAAGATGTTCCTGCAGCCAAGCAAGTAGCAGGAGTCTGAGCAAAAAGTAGTTAAAAAAGAAAAGCACAATTAAGACTTTCTTGGGGGTGTTCATACACTTGGACAAGAAAGCTCTGAATTAAAAATGAGTGTAACATATTAAATCAAATTATACCTTGTTTAACTGGATTACTTAACTAACTTTCAACTCTGTAAGGTAACATCATATGTTTAGATATTTAACGTGTATATATTTCCTTAATTAGCTTGGACTTTTGTGAAGGTACATGAAATTTAGAAAACTACTGAAATAATACATTAAAGGTGATATCCCAATATCTTAAATAGTTCATTATCTTGATATAGATTGTGTTTAAAAAGTACTAAGTGTTAGTATTGTTCTAAGTGTTTGGCAGAGATGGTATCTTGGAGTGAGCTGGGATTCAAACTGAGGCAATCTGGCTTCAGATTTAGGCTTACAATCAGCAGCTTTGAGGGAAAATCCTACACATCAAATCATCCCAGTCCTACCACTTACCAACTACACTATCTTGAATATGTTACCCAAACTCTGTGAGCCTCAAAATTCCACACATAGAATGGAGGTGCTACAGAACCTGCCTCCGAAGGTTGTTATAGATATTAAATGAGATTGTTATGGATATTAAATGAGGTTAAATGAGCCCTAGAAATCACTCAGCATCCCTTCTGCCATATTTTCTTCATTGAGGCAGCTATATAATGCTGCCCTGACTCAAGGAGAAGACTTGATATACTGCCTCTTGATGGGGAGGGGCAAGGTATTGGAAGAACATATAGAAATGGAATATTGCTATGATCATTTTTGCAAAATACAATCTGCCATATTCATGAAGATTGCCAAGACATTTTAGCTGCAAGGAGCATACTCCCCTTGGTTTAGCTAGGGCTGCCATATAAAGACAGTCACACTAACGTTTTACTTCTACACTTGGTTCTCCACATCATTCAAGTGAAATCTTTAACTTAAATTTTAGGCTCTTTTTATTTCACTCCTAAATCAAATAGAACAGTTTAGAACTTTTCTTGTATTCAATATGTTGCCTATATGTGTAAGAAAAACATATCATTCTAAGTTTATTTCCTTCTTTATCCCACTTAGACTACTTGAACTCTCTTTACTCTCTTGGTGGTATGAATATCCCTGATCCCTTATCCTTCCACCCAGTTCACTCAACCAATCTCCAAACCTAAACACATCTTACCACCTCCATTTTAATGGTGGTATTTTCCAGGGATTTGTCCTCACTGTTTTCTTGTCTCACTGTACATGCTCATTTCACCCATGTTTCAACTATAATTAAATATGCTAATAATGCTTATATTTCTATTGCCGTATCTACTTAAAGCTCTTGTCCCTTTGCCCCCAACTTACTATGTATTATTCTCCAGAATGGAGGAGATACCCGAATCCCAAAATGGTGTTCAAACTTTACTCATTGTTTTCCTTTCCAAACTATTCTTTTTATATCTCCCTTCACTCCATTAACTGCTTCTTTTAACCCAGAAATCTTGGACTTTTTCCTCTCTGCTTTATATTACTCACCACTACTAGTTGATTCTTCTCCTTAATATCTTTAAATATCATGTCCGTTGTTCTCTTTCAGTTTAGGGCCTCATCATTTCTCAACTGGACTCCTTTATTTACTCTAATCCTTCCTCACATTTTCCACCTGAGCAATGTTTCTAAAATATAAGCCTTATCATGTCTCTTCTCTTTTATAAATATTGCAATCAATTCTCATAACCTACTAAATAAAATCCAAAGACTTTATCACTTCTAACAAGACCCTAATTTTCTAGACTCTACCTTTCCAATCTCATCTATATATCCCTGGTGTTTGAGGAATACCCAGTGATGTCCTTTTCTTCAAAATGTGCTGATCTGGGACTCTGGGTCTTTGTTTAGGCAGATCCCGTTTCACCTTTTCCTGATAACCCCAAAAGTCCTTCTGACATTTCAACAAGTACTTCTTCTAGGAGAACTTATCTAATGCTGCAACCTGGTTATTTGCCCCTGCCTGGCTCCCACAGAAGTCTGTGAAAGTGTTGACCAATCAAAACATCTTACCATAATCATATTGTTGGTTTACTGGTTTACTTAAGAGTAGGAACTGGGTCTCATTATTCTTATTTCTCTAGTGCCAATTGCAGTTTCTGTCACAATGTAGCAGCTTGATGGAAGGTTTTTTCTTAATGAATGCATGAATAAACAGATTCTTACCTCAAATATCCCAACTCTTTCCCACTTTAATGAAAGCAAATCACTAGTAAACTTTACAACAAACCTTTCTCTAGTTATGCTTCTGTGTAAATTCTCTGACAGACATTTTCATTAGGATTTACATCAGTATCTATCACCATGACAGTATTGCATAACAAATAACCACAAAAACTCAGTGGCATAAAACAATAAGTATTTATTGCTTATGCATCTGGGTTGACCACATGGGTTGCTCTACCGGCCTTGGTTGGGCTTGCTTACATATCTGGGGGGTGGCTGGCTGTTGGCCGATCTAGGATGGCCTCATATGTTATTATTGGAGCCTCAGCTCCACTGTAAGTGTTTCTGGTCCTTCTGGACTCGGCTGGGAATGTCTTTTTTATGGGATTTGTGGAGATGTAAGAGAACAACCCTCAGTATGTAAGCCCATTTCAAGCCTCTGCTGATGCTACATCTGCTAACACTATATTGGTCAATGAGTGTGACATGACTAGCTCTGGGGAAAGGAAATTAGGCCCCCTCCTACCACAAAAGAGCACTCCAAAATTACATGGCAAAGGATGTAAATATATGCAATGTTTAAGAATATGGACCAGTATTGCAATCTACCACAAAACCATTCAATCAATATTCTCACCAGTAGCTATTGTTGGCACCAATAAACGTACAAAGCATTCTAATAAAATGATATACAAGCTATTAGAGAAAAATAGATTAATCACCCTTTTCCTCTGGGACTTTGCAGTCCTATTTGAAATTTAAATAAAGAAAAAATCTATGGCCAAGTGTTACCTGTATAGGATAAGAGATATTTCATTATCAAAGAAGAAAACTATCAGTATCAACAAGAATCATTACAGAAGGCTTTGTGGAGGAGAACAAAGAACTGGATTCTGACATATTGCTAAGATTTTGAGAGAAGATGAGGAAGGAATTTCACGTAGAACAATTTCCCTTCTTTCATGCTATCATTAATTTATCACATAAATTACTTAGTATTCTTTATCTGGAAATTTGCAGACATCATTCCTAAATTGGTCTCGATGTGGTGATTGGTGCATTACAAGTGAATAACAACAGTAAATAATTCATAATCAAATCTCCCTTGAAGACATAAGTAAACATATAAATAACTGTAATAAATTAGAAGGGAACACGATGACTTTGATTTGATTGACAAAACTACCTGATGCTTTGTCTCCAGGGAGACATCATCAGGCATGGTGCAGATTTTCCACTGCATATTAGAATTCTGTGCACGACTTTGCTCTGAAACTCAATTAACTTTGAAATTTAAAAATGCTTTAGGGAACCAGCCTTGGGTCGATGACAAGGAGAGTTATTAGTTTTAACCACAAAATAGAATATTTACAAACTATGTGGAAAGATCAAGATAAACCCAAATAAAACCAAACTTTCAGGAAGTAACTAATGCATAAGAGAATATGACAAAAAATTCAAATGTTCTGTGGTCAGTTTTTGTTTTTCATTTTTGTTATTTTGTGTCTAGCTTGCTTAACATTTCTGTAGCTATCAGACTTTTAATACCTTTATCAACATAAAAATTTCAGTCTTGCATAGCATTCTTTTGTAAACACAAGGGTATTTATTTCTGCCAAAAAGAGATAAAGAGAAATGAATTTTCATACCAAACAATGTTTTGTAAAATAAGCCACATTGATGTATTTAAAACTGAGCATTTAATTACTGTCTCCCCACTCCACCATCCCCACCAAATTTTGTACCATTTCCTGGTCTCCTTTTCCCTTCCTCTCTTCTCCGCCAGGATGTGAGCCTTTTTATAACTGTGGTTGAAATTGCATAGAATCCAGTGTTTACCTTTTTGTCTGTTCCCCTGGCACCTGAAGATGGTGCCAAAACTGCGACATTAATTTAAATGGCACAGTACTTTTAGAAATAGTAACTTTTATTCATTTATTCAGAGAAGATATTAATGAAACAACAATGAAGTTCATTCAATTTTTGACAAGTGTTTCTCCTGGGGGAAAGGTGATGAAAAAAAACTCCAAGGGCTGGTTCATTTTTAGAACTTGTTTACAACACACTCCCATTTATCTGTCTAAGAATGCGTTGCTTCGAGAGTCATTCCACGAGCGTTCACTTCGTTTATAAATAATGATCTGGAACATCACCTAGTGGGGGCATAAAAGTCTGTGGATTTAGAGGTGGTAGAAAGACATTGGGTAAAAGTCTGTAGCCTCTGGACTGTGGCTCTAGTTCTGCCTCCTTATAAACTTAACTTACATGTCCCTTAGATTCTCTGGGTCTGTTTTTTCCTAAAAAAAAAAAATAAATAAGTGTAGGAAATAGTACTCTGTTTTCTTCATGGGGTTGTTGTGAGGAACAAATGGAATGGATAGTACATATAAAATATTTTATTTTTATTTATTTTAACACGTTACTATGGAAAATTTCAACCATATCCATGTGTAGAGAGAACTTCCTTGTATCCATCCCCAGCTTCGAGGGATATCAATTCATGACCAGTCTGTGCCTTCTATTTTCCCATCTACTTCTCTCTCCACAGTTATTTTAAGCAAATCCACAATATTTTACTATTTCATCTGTAAATATGTTAGCATTTATCTTAAAAAAACCTAAGGTCTCATAAAAAAATCACAGTACCATTATTACGAGTAAAAATAATTAAAAAGTAATTATTTAATACCTCAAATAATCAGTCAAATTCTTCCTGTTTGATAAATTTTGTAACACTTTGTTTGAATCAAGATCCAAATAAGGTGCAATTAGTCCATATATTGCAATTAAATGTTATTTTAAACTGTAAGTTACTTCTCTCTTTCTTCTGCCCTACCTTTTATTTGTTGGAGAAACTGAGTAATTTGTCTTTTAGAATTGTTTCCTCATAGGCTTAAAATGTTCTGTCTTTTGTATTTCTTATAAATTATAGCTATATCTAGAGCCATAGTAAGATTTAAATTTTACTTTTTTTCATGTTCCAAAATTATATTCCTAATATTATTTCGTAAACAATGTATTTTTTCCCTACAAGCAATTGTTCCCTACAATTTCTATTAAGTCTTTTATACTAGCACAAAACCATATGATACATTGAACAAGATCACACATCATAATGCTCTGAAACATACCTTCTTGTATGTTTCATTTATGACCAAGAAAGGATTACTAGATTATACTTATTGCCATGACACCCCTCCCCCAATCTCACCAATGGAACAAGCGTTCAGAAGTATTGTGGGTAATTATGTTGTTTTCCTTCCATTCTTCTTCCTTCTTTCTTCTTAATTATCTTTTTTTAAAAATCCTAGTTCTCTTTTACTATTTGATTTGATCCATTTAGTACTGCATTAGCTATATGTAAGTTATAAAGCATGATGATAAAACAGTGAATCCACCATCCAGTGTATCATCTAGAACATTAGGAATATGGCCTTTGTGCTCCCAGCCTATCCCATCCCCCTGCCTCCTTCCTCGTATATATCATATATATAAGCTATTTTCCTATATTTTTGTCTAAAATTTTCTAAGTTTTGCTTTTCATATTGAAATCTGTTCCACTTGGAAGCGGTTTCTTGTGTATAGTGTGAGGCAGGGTTCCATTTTTCCCCCGTGTGAATGTATGAATACACAATTGTTTGAACATCTTTTAGGGCATAGTCCTCCATATTCACAATGCTCTATAATAACACATCTGCCACCTATTAAAGTTCCATATACAGACATGTATCTATATATGGGCTCTTATTTGGTTCCATTGATTTCTTTGTCTATTACTATTCCAGTATCATACTGTCCTAAATACTTGAAATTTATAATAATTCTTGATATCTTGAAGGAAAGGTTCTCCCCATTGATCTTGTTTAGGAATGTTTTGGCCATACTTGACCCTTTGCTCTTCCAACAAAGTTTTGATGTCAAATTCTTTAAACAAAAACCTGTTGGAATTTTTGTTTGAATTACAAAGCGTCTATAGATATATTTGAAGAAATTGACATCTTTATGATATTAAGTTTTTTTTATTGGTAAACCTAGTATATCTCTCCATATTACATCTTCATTAAGATCTTTCAATAAATTTTATAACTCTCTCCACAAATGATTTAAACATCTTTGTCTATTTCTTCCTCATTAATGCATACATTTTGTTGCTTTTGTAAATGATATCTTTAAAAATTATGATGTCTGTTTCTGATGTACAATGTTGAAATTGATTCTTTCATATTTATCTTGTATCCTGACACTTTGCTAAACTTATTTTTAATAATTTTTTCATAGTTTCTTTTGGCTTTTCAATATAGACAATTATATCATCTGCCAATAATCACAGTTCTGTTTCTACTTTTCCAATTCTTAGGCATTTCATTTTATTTTCTTATCTGATTTCTCTAGCCAAGATCTGTTAGTGTGGTGACAGATGTGCTCTTGACCTGTATCTAATTTTAGAAAATCTTGTTTATTTTTTTAATTAAGATTTTTTTAAAACCTTATTTTTGAGAGTAGTTTTAGGTTCACAGCAAAATTAAGAGGAAGGTATAGAGATAAGTCATACAAACTCTGCTCCTACGTATGCATAACTTCCCCCATTATCAACACATCCACGAGAATGGTATATTTGTTACAATTGATGAAATTTTATGGACACATCATCAACCAAAAAGCATAGGTTACATTAGAGTTCTCTCTTGATGTTGTACATTTTATGGTTTGGAAAAATGTATAATGACATGTATCCACCATTATAGCATCATACAGAGTGGTTTCACTGCCCTAAAAATCCTCTGTACTCTGCCTATTCATCCCTCCCTCTGCCCAACTTCTGGCAACCACTGATTTTTTACTATCTTACAGTATATAGCCTTTTCAGATTGGCTTGTTTCACTTGGTAATATGCACTTAAGTTTCCTCCATGTCTTTTCATGGCTTTATAGATCATTTGTTTTTAGCACTGAATAATATTCCATTGTCTGGATGAACCCCAGTTTACTCATCCATTCACCTACTGAAGGACATCTTGGTTGCTTCCAAGTTTTGACAATTATGAATAAAGCTGCTATAAATATCTGTGTGCAGGTGTTCGTGTGGACGTAAGTTTTCAACTCCTTTGAGTAAATACCAAGGAGTGCAATTGTGATATCATATGGTAAGAGTACTTCTAGTTTTGTAAGAAACTGCCAAGCTGTCTTCCAAAGTGGCTGTATGGTTTTGCATTCCCACCAGCAATGAATGAGAGTTCCTGTTTTACATCCTCGGCAGCATTCGGTGTTATGTTCTGGATTTTGGCCATGCTAATAGGTATGTAGTGGTATCTCGTTTTAATTTCCATTTCCCTGATATATGATGTGAAACATCTTTTTCATGCGCTTATTTGCCATCAGTGTATCTTCTTTGGTGAGATGTCTAAGGTTTTTGGCCCATTTTTCTCTTCTGTTATTTGGGACAGGATGGCTAGAGTGAGCTGTAGTTGGGTATTTCCCTTCCCCAGGTCACTTACATTCGGATAATACCCTGGTAGGTTATGCTCTGAGAAAATAGTTTCTCCTGAAGGCCGGCCTTGCTGAGAAGAACAGAGCGCTCTGGAGTGTTTCAAAACGGTTCCTTTTCTCTAGTATTTACTGTGGCAATCTGGGTGAGCTCCTGGAAGTAAATCTCACAATATCGTGGGGGGGGGGGGCCCTAATGACTGGGTCCCCTGGAGTTTTTAACTTTCAGGGTTGTCTACACTGAGCCTCTACAACTTGTCAGTTGCAGTTCAGGTTTTTCTTCCTCTGGCACTGATTCCAGGGGCAGTTTCTGCTTGTGAGTCTCTGCTCAGCCTTGACTCCCAGTATTCACAGGTCCATCTCTCCACTCTTGCAGGCAGTGGTTTGCCCTCTGTCCTCTCCTCTCTCACAGATCCAAGAAGAGTTGATGATTTTTCAGTCTGCTCAGCTTTTTACTTGTAAGGACAGGGTGGTGACTTCCAAGCTCACTACATGCAGAACCAGAAAAATTGTATCTTATTTTTTAGGGTGTGCTTCCAAAGTTCCCACATTAAAAATTATGTTGGCTATAAACTTTTCACAGGTAGCTTTCAAGGAAGTTATCTCTTATTCCTAGTGTGCTAAGTGTATTTTTTAAATCATGAATGCATGTTGAATTTTATTGAAATTTTTTCTTGTATATATTGGAAGGATAATATGGGTTTTCTATCAATAATGTCAAATAACTCTTGTATTGTTGAGATAAATACTATGTGGTCAGTATTTTTTTGTATATTGCTATATTCAGTTTGTTAATATTTTGTTTAGAATTTTTAAATTTATGTTCACAAATAATACTAGCCTTTTCTTTTCTCATCTATCTTTGTCTGATATTGGTATCTATGATATGCTGGTCTCATGGAATGAGTTGGGAGGTTTCTCATTTTTTTGTATTTTCCGAAAAAGTTAGCTTAAGATTGAAATGACCAGATCCTTGAAGGTTTGGCATAAATTACCATTAACCCTGGAAAATTAGTATTTTATTTGTGTGAATTAAAATTAACATTCAATTTAATTGACTATTAAAATATTCTTTTTTAGCTTTCATAAGTTGTATTTTACTAGGATATTTTCATTTCACCTAAAATTTTCAAATCGATTGTCATACAGTTGTTCAGAGTATTCTTCTTATCTTTTAAATTGCTGTATATTTAAAGTTGTATCTCCTTTTTTTATTCCAAATATTATTTATTTGCACATACTCTTCTTTGTAAAATTTTTGCTTTTGTCCATTTTACTAGTCTTTTCAGGTATTAATCTTTGCAGCAGTGGCACACAATGAATGGAGTGGTAGGGTCTTCACTGGTTTCGGGCAACAAGAAGGTACATTGTCTTTAGAGAATTTAAAAAGAATGATAAAACTGACTAAAAGTTGGTGTGCTTTTTATTATCATCATGGACTGGTAATTCTTAATAACATCAGTGATAGAACATTCCCCCATTAAAAACTATTTTGTTGGCTTCAGATCTAAATAATTGCTGTAGTTACTATTGAGTTTTGAAAACATACATATAAATTTCAAATTACTGTGTACTTCTTATCTGCATTATTATACATGGTATTCATCCCGGACTCTAATGAGAGAACTCCCAGTTATAGAGTCTACCTCCGATGTGTTCGAACTCAATCATATGTGTTCATTTAGAGAGTAAATTCATCATGATTTAGCATTCTTAGGTCTTATTTTAGACAATTTGTGTCTCCAGTTTTACATTTCTCTATGTTTAAACAGTAGATTAAAAGAAAAACAATGACAGCAAGACATAGACCTAAACGTATTTCACGTCTGTCATTCTACGTTAGACTTGGAGCTTTTATATATGTTTAAAATTTTAAACAATGAAATAGAGAGTGAGGAAGTAGGTGCAGTATTGCATTTGTTAGGTGAAAACTTTTAGTTCAGACGTGAAATATTGTATAGAATTTGAATAATATAAAATAGAAACCTATTCTTTGTTAATTGCTGTTAATAGAAGACTAACTTTAATAACTTTTTATCATTAATTTAATTGCCCTTTTTTATTAACTCTAATGTTATTGATTACCGTAACAGATTATATAGATATGTTTTTCTTTTCTTTTTTCAAAATAAAATATATTAATGCAATTTTAAAACATTATTTCATTCTTTTTCCCCGTTTTGTTTTGATATTTATTTTAAAAAATTGTCTGCTGGCATGATCTTATATATAATAAAATATACATAAATATATATATAAATCATATATAATATGATCTTTATATATAATAAAATAAAATATTCACTGTCTGTGTGTCTTTTCTTGCCATTATTATTAGTTATCTCATTTCATGATTATTACTGACAATTATTTTATCAGAGAGAGGAGGGGGATATTAATAAGAAAAGATATGCTCTGAATGTCGAATATGCCCTCTCTAATGTGTCTTAGTTTCTTTATTTGGGGATTTTTGTTTTTATCTTCATTATCTCTTTCCTTCAACTCTCTTTGGATTTACTTTGTTGTTCTTTTTCTAACTTAAGTGGTACATTTAACTCGTTAATTCTCAGCCTTTTCTTTAAGCTTTAGATTTTTAAACAAAATTTTAATTTCGCTATTTAAGTATATCTTTCTTCAGTGAAAGTGGAGAACTTCAGTTGCTTATGATGACACATCTTGTTATCACTCATAACTATCTTTTTAAACTATTCTGTTACATTGTCTTATACCCACTGAATACTTATTGAGTGCTTACCACCTACACAGCAATGTACTAGATGATATGTGTGCTACAAAGATCTGGGTGATTGTAAATTCCTCCCCTTACGGATATTGTGTGCATTGTTAGCAATTAGTGTTTCAAAAGTCTTCTTGGCACTGTTCCTCATCTGTGCCCATCTATCACAAAGGGTGGTGGATGGAGAGGGTGCTCAGAAGTATGGGTAATGATGGGTACTGGCCCTGAGACTGGATGTGGGCTCATCCACCACATTATAATCTTCCACTGGAGTCCTCAGTCACATCACTGACCTTGCCATGGCCCCACCTCCTTTCCCTCACATTCCATAAACAGAGCCCCGTGGGTCTAGTTTCCATTGTCATTGGTGTCCAGTCCCTAGTCTCCTGGGCCTTAAGGGAAGCTTGCATTGCTGGTGCCCTGGAAAGAGAAGGATGGTGCCCTGCCCATCAAGGGAGGGAAATGATGTTTACGAAAAAAATTAGAAGAAATGGGTGAAAACTCAGATCCCAAAGGGAAAGGAACCACCCTTCCCCTTAGGTCAGTGATTTAGGGTTGTTGATGGGAGAAAACACAGACGAGAACAGGAGGCAAGAAGTGTGGTCCACATCAGTTTCAATTTTTTTTTTGGCAAGAATACTTTATAGTTGGTGTTGGGTACTTCCCCGAGGAAGCACATAGTGTCTGGTTAACTGTTTTGATTTTATAGCAACTGGTGATTATTGCTCAGATTCATATTTCATTAGTATGTATAAAATTATGATATTTTAATTTTGTCAATTCTTCTTCACTTATTTACTGGAAAAATTCTATAAAACTACCCTCACCAGCTATTTGGTGACCCTGAGTTATAGTTGGTTATAGGAAAGATAGGCTAACCACTTGATATTTTGCTCTATTTACCAGTTTTAATAAATGAGTTAGTTTATTAATGTCCTCCAAAGGAGACCAATAAGGTGGTGTTGGATTTTTTTTTTTTGAGAATCTTTGTAAAATGATGGACTTAAACATATGTCATGTGTTGCAATTCAAGGCAGTCATTGTCCTTATCAATGCTCAAATTGTCCAGTCTTTGGCCAGTGGTAGCCTTGTTTATATTAGTTCCTAAGTACATTAGAGATAATGCTGATGGGCTTTGATAGTAACTTGCTTTTTGGTATTTAAGAAAAGCCAGGTTCACACTATACATTTCTTTTCCTAGACTGGGAATCAGCTATTTCTCCAGGAAGTCTTGGTTCCTTTTAGTCAGAAATTGCAGTTAAAGACCAGGGGCATAGAGTGCACATTGTTCCTATATTGGTCACTATTTCAAGGTCTTTTGGTGGCCAGAGATAGGAAATACATTATCCTTTTGTACATATATAGTACATCATCAATTCTTATCGGTAATTGCAATTCATATTCAGGACTATGGGGTTTTTACTTAACCTCATTGATCTTATAATGACGTTTTGTTTCTTCTACGCTTAAAATCCTAGTTTTCAAGAACACCAACATAATTACCCATTAGCTTTATCCCACAATGCACACACAGCAGTCTCAGAATAGTAATTTGATACTCACTAACTGAAAAAAAATTAAGAATTTACTTTTGCAGTTTCTGTTGCCTTTGAAGTATATCCCACCAGGAAGATTCGGCCAAATTACAAGTTACTTGGAATTGTTCTTCCTCGTGTGGTTGTGCTATCAATTTGATACATGGATTTTACTTTTAACTTTTAGGAAATGCTTTTTGAAATGGATTTTGCTTTAAAATTATTTAAAATATTCAGGTGGATTCAAAATCAAATTTGAAATTTACAACACAGGGCACATTCAAAAATGTTCAGTTTTTATCCCTGTCCTCCCTATTCCCTCTCCTTCTAGGGAAACCTTTATATATTCAATTTTATGCTTATTTTTGTAGTATACATTTTAAAATTTTATAACGTAAATTTTATATTACTATGACATTGTAATGTAACTTTTATAATATAATTATACATATGTGTATATATGTACATTTAGACCCTTCCTTAGATAAACAGTAGCACATGCTGTTTTCCGCCTTGATATTTTTCGCCTATCTTGGAGATCACTCCATCGTAGTATCCAGACAGTCCTCGCTACTTTTTGTACCTGCACAGGACTCCATCGTGTTTTCATGGCTCATTCCCAATTTGATGGACATTTGCTTTGTTTCAAGTCTTTTGCCATTTGCAAAGAGTGCTCTAATAAATCAACTTGTGTATATTCTACCAGTATGTTTTGAAATAGTCTCCTAGAAGTGGGATTGCTAGATCAAAGGGTAAATATATATATATGAAATTTGGTTAGACACTGCCAATTCCTCTCCTTAGGAGTTATGGTATTTTGCATTCCTACCTGCAGTGTATTAGAATGCCTGTTTCCAAACAGCCTCACCTATCGGTTCTATTGTCAAACTTTTGTATTGTATCCAGTCTGATAGGTGAGAAATGGTTTTACACTATATTCTTTATTATAAGAAATGTTGAACGTTGTTCATAGCCACAGACTAGAGTTTTCGGTGCTTTTCTTCTCTATTATTAGAAGTTAATACTACATTAAGGACACTACATCTTTGCCTGGGATATAATTGCAAATTTTTTCCCAGTTTGTCTTTTTACCTTGCTTATGATTTTTTTTACTTGTAAAATATTCTTAAAATTTAAGATTTGTCATTTATTCCCTTATCCCTTCTGGATTTTGAATTATAGTCAGGAAAGTTTTTCCCAGACACAAGTTATAGAGCAGTTAATTTATGTTTTCTTCCAATACTTATTTTGCTTTATTTTATTTTTCAATAGTCAACTCTCTGATCATTTTGGAATTTATCCTGATATACGGTATGAAGAATTGATCCACTTTTATTGTATTCCACGTGGCTATCCTCATTTAGCAACTCTATTAATTTAAGGAGTCCATCTTCTCTCTACTTATATGAGATACCGATTTTCTCATACACTGAATTTTCACATGCGGTTGAGTCTATTTTTTCTCTTGCTCTTCCCTCCAACTCTGTTTCTGCTCTCTTCTTGGAATTACAACCGAGACTGGTCCCTCATGTTAGGCATGAAGGTACGCCTGCTTAATGTTCTCAGACCTCTCAGGAATACAAACATAAACATGTATGCAAAGAATTTACAGTCTTTAAAAGATAAATTGTCACCTAAATGTGCATCTCTTGCTCCATGTGTCTTTCACACAGAGACCACAATCACAGATCCTATGATGTCTCACTCAGCTATTGAGTTGTTGGGTGTTCCTACATATATCAGTTTCTCAAAGCCGGAGAAAGTTTATTATGCAGTTATTAAAAACATAGTATCTAACATATGGTGGAATTACCTCTTATGGCAAGCTGAATTATTAGTATAAATTTAATAATGCACCTATTTTAATTCTGCTATTAGAGCTTTGAGACTAGTCCTTTGATTGAATTTGTCTTGCAACAAACAGTACGCAAGATGCACTATACCTGCAACAAGTTTTTCCAAATCACATCTAATTGAAAGATCCCAATTAGCAAGTTGTTTATCAGTACTAGGGACATATCCACATTCAGGTTATTGCTGTATTCTTCTTCTGCTTGCCTATGAATTACTGGAAAGCAACTGTTTTATTTATTTATTTTTATTTTGTTTTATTTTTTGGTGAGGAAGATTAGCCCTGAGCTAACATCTGTTGTCAATCCTCCTCTTTTTGCTGAGGAAGACTGGCCCTGGGCTAACATCCTTGCCCATCTTCCTCCACTTTATATGGGATGCCGCCACAGCATGGCTTGATAAGTGGTGCGTAGGTCTGTGCCTGGGATCCGAACCTGTGAGCCCCGGGCCGCCAAAGCAGAGTGCCCGAACTTAACCACTACACCACCAGGCTGGCCTCAGAAAGCAACTATTTTAAATAATGGCAGAAGGAAAGAAAGAAAAGGGCGGAGGGAAATCTCTTGTAATTTTAAGGAAAATAAAGTAGAAAAGGACTCTCTGGAGACTTCATTATAAATGATTAGCACAATTATGCTAAATGGAATCGATGTATTTACATTGTTTTATTCAAGGTTTATCATATTCTATTATGAAACAATGAAATACAATTAATAAATTGTCAGTTCATTTTTCTTGTTTTATTTGAAAATGCTTCAGCATATTTTAGCATATCATTTTTATAGTAGCAAATAACTCTAATGTATAACATTAATAAACGGTGATAGACTTTACTATAAATATTGCATCTGTTGCCAAGAAAAGTTACATACAACAACGGAGCATTGCAAACAGCAGTTCAGTAATTCTTTTGGTAGTAGAGACGGGCCTTCTGTATCATTTTAAGTTTCTTTGCACTAGCTGACCGTCTGCACTTGGAGAATATTGTTTTTTATACGTCAACAGTTTGCTGAGTGTAAGGGATTAACACCATGTATGTGGTGTTGTGAGAGCCCAGGAAACCAATTGAGCAGTTTTTCCCCTTTGTGTTTTATTCGGGGAGGAGAGTTGAGGCCTGAGGAAAAGCTGTGACAAACTTTTCATGTGGGCAGTCACAGCCGGATAGTGCCACAAAGGATAACTAAAAAATTCAAGGCAGTGGAATCAAATATTTAGATAAATAAAAACCCTCAACCAAATAGTTTCCACAGACTAAATTATTTTGGATTCCAAAAAACTTATTGTTATTATTTGAAGATAAATATTTAAGTAATAAAATATATAAGAATTCAAAACACTGATTTCTGGTATTGCTTGATATAGCAAAGCAGATACCGACTGTACATAACTGGGACTACTTTCCAATTAACAACCCCTGCTCTGAACTTTATATAAAAATTTCACGTATTCCGTGTCAATCCAAAAGAAGCTTGAGGCATTGAAAAGCACACAAGATACCACAAAATCAGAAAACCAGATCAACTACCATTATTTTTCTTCTTCTACCTTCTTCTATATTAAATGTTATAAGAAAAGTGGCAAAATACTAGAATTTAGTTTTGATATAAGAAAGGACAAAATATTTTATATTTTAACTTAAATAAAAATAACAGAATCTGTATCTCTAAACGTTATTTCTCTTAACTTAGGAGATATTTAGGTTGACTTCTAATACTGTACGTTTTTAAATTTGTGGCTACCAGATTCCTGAATGTATCAGGAATTTTAAGGCAATAAGACAGAAAATAGATGACATGAGAGTAAGTGATTGTCAAGAGGTGAAAGAGATGATCTCCGAGTTTCATAGAATAAAAAGTCGTGCACCTCCTGGGTTATGTTCCCCACTCCCTGCCTTCTAATCCGACATATTCCCTTCTTATTGGCCTGATTGCTTCAGGGTTTGTAATTCCCATTATAGAATCATTTCTTCAGACTAAGACTTTTCTCTCTCTCTTTAAAATACACATACCATTAAAAAAATAACGTTAGCTTAATAGTAACTAAAACTTGATTTATACTTTTGGAATATGAATAAATCAATGATCTTTCTTTAGCTCAGGCATGATAAGCTTGACTGGTAAATTGATGGGGGGCTGGAAGCATTCTAAGCGTGAGTTTCTGCCAAAAGTGGGGTAACCTCAGTGGGGTGCTGCAGCAGAGAGACTTCTTAATGTGAAAACTCACAAGGCAAGTATAGCTTCCAAGAAATCTGCTCACACTTATCACACTTATCAATTCCATCACATTCAATCTCTTATTCTCCTTTGGTTTCATGTTTTCTGCCCTCAAATATACTTTCAAAAGAGGAAGCTTTTAAAAGATAAGAAAAAGCAATTATTTTTACTTGAAATATTTTCTTTTGTTTATCATCTAAAAATTTTCCTTCCTTACACTGGAAATCTTTTACACTGAATGGTTAATGTTCACTGTCTCCATTTTATTGATATCCATTTCTTATAACACTTTGGGTCTTGTTTCAGACCCCATCATACTGCTAAAATTTCTATGTTGAAGAATTTTTATCACCAAAACAATGTTTACTCATTCTTTTGTTGTTGTTAGCTTAAACAACATATATTTATTTCTCATAGTTCTGGAGGCTGGAAGTCTGAGATCAGGGTGCCAGCATGGTCAGGTTCTGGTGAGGTCTCTCTTCCAGGTTGTAGACTCCCAATTTCTAGGTGTACCCTCACATGGCAGGAGGAAAGTGAGCTAGCGCTCTGTCCTCTTCTTATAAGGGCACTAATCCCACTTATGAGGGTTCCACCCTCATGACCTAACTACCTCCCAATGGCCCCACCTCCAAAACCATCAAATTGGGAGTTAGATTTTAACATATGAATTTTTGGCATAGTCCCTGAGAACTACCAATTCTTCAATATTCCCAACACTTTGATAAATCTTTACTGATTCTTCCAACCTTCAACTGTCTCTGATATTCTTTAACATATGGAATTGGAGTTTCTACCACACAATTTTGTACTTAACTATATTCCATCCTAAATTTTTCATCATTGGTTCATCACTTTGTAATCTGAATGTTCTCAGAACTTTGTGGATTTTAATAACTCATTAGCTCAATCTTACATATAACATTCAGGACTTAGGCACCTTCTCCTGGGATCTTCATTATTTCTGGTGCCCCAAAGGGCATTGTAATGTGCTTGGGGACAAGACTGCATACATTCTTCTGCAGTAGCCATTTAAGAGTGGTACCTCAACATGGCCAACACTGCCATGAGAAGGCCCCTCAGTGAGTGTTGTACTTGTTTCTGCTGTTCTGTCAAGCACAGGGATTTCTACTGATGAAGTCTTTGACCTCTCAGTGAATCGGAACTTCAGAGATATCTAGGAAATAATAGAAAGGTAAACATGAGCTTTTTCTCTGGCTTCATGCTGAGTTTACTTACTTGCACCCCATCCACTCCACTCCCTGAAACCGCATTACTTTATGCTCTAAGTCTCATATAATCTTGTCTGGAGAATCATCTCAAGTTTTTCCGTCTCTAATATCACTTCCTACAAGAACTCAAAACTGTTTTCTTCCAGGATGTGTTACTGTATCTTTCTCTGCTTTCCTCTCTTATGTCTTCCCCATGAGGGTGCACAAAGCAACTTTCCTCTCGTATTAGTCCTGCTTTCTTCTTAGATAACACTACTAAAAGCCTTCATCTAAATTAGCTAATAAAGATGGAGGTGGAAGATGAAGAGTGAAGAAAGGACTTGTAGGCCATCCCACAAAATTTCCACTTGTGTTTATCTTAGAAGCCTCACATATTTATATCTTGGCTTCAAGTTTGGTTGACAAATGACTTAGGGGTAGGGTCTCTGTTTTCCCTGTTCATCAAAGTGCCTAACACAATGCTCTGTAAATAGTAGATATAAAATAAATACTGGATTAATTGATTAGAAATAAAACTCTGAGGACATTTTCAAGCATCAAGTGGAAAATTTCACAGAATAAGTGAGAACCATCCAGCCCAGGGATTTTTATTAATCTACGAAATTGTTCTATGTATAATTTTGCCAGAATTATCCTATAGTCACTATAGTGAGAGATTGCATTATGAAAATTTAGGGTTTTGAGATTCCCCTTGGGAGTCAAATTCAATCAAGTCTAACCTTGGTTGAACAACCCTTAAAGTGACTGGTGCTTATTTATTTTATCACTCAGATGGAAAAAACCATACATTTTACCACATTTTGGAAGTACAAGAGGATGTGGGATCATTACACATTAATGCAAAACCTGTATGAACTCGTAAAAAAACAAGGAACCATGTGATTATAGATTACGAATATGGTGGATAAATTGCAATGACATTTGGATGTTCCAAGGAGTCAGTGGGTCTGAGTCAGAGACTGAGCCACCAGGAATAGAAGCCAAGGACAAGCAATGGCACTGAGGATTTGGAAGCCTAAATTTTTGCAGTGAATTAAGATTTATGAGGATGATGCTCTATATCGTATAAATAAACCCTATTATATGTTTGTGTGTGTGTAACATGTATATACTTCTCTCATTCATACCGTGCAAAGTAATTTCATATTTAGTCTATAGTCCTTTTATCTGTATACAGTATTGGGAGATTCAGGTTATAAGATATGGATTATAAGGTATAATAGTTTTCGTTAACTCCTATCCTTGCTTTTTTCTAGGATGAAAAATATCATGACCACCTTTTCAAAATGATACTTTATCATGTAAATAAGGAAGAATATAAACTAATCTGGACTCTTGGAGAGAGGACAAGTATTCAAACAAAGAAAATTTTAAGATGCCCGCTTTATTCTTCTAGAATAAAGAATAATCACCACTCTTAGTGTAATAGGTGACCTATTATTCATTGTCATTCCAGGCCATGAAAAAACAGATTTTAAAGCTTGACTGCCCATCTGTTTTAGTTGGCATAATAAATAAATATCTCCCAGATGCTGTACTAAAACCATGTTTTTTGCTTTTTATGACAGGTGAGTCCTTTTTTTAAGCCAGTGTACTGCATACTCTATTCAGCCATCATTCAAGGTGAGGGGTCAGGAGGACAAGGATGATTATAATCATAATTCGAGCTTTTACAAAAACTATTAATTGTCTTTTAATTAATTTGTAAAAACTCTTACAAAACTATTAATTAGATTTTTTAGCATGTTCTATCTTCTATATACACATCCATTCAGGTTCCTGGTAGATCAGTTTTTGAAATTAGCACTTCTGGTATCTTCTCATGTATTTTATAGAGGTATAGGAGTCTGAGAGTAAAAGGTAATTCCTCATTTAATGTAATTAACCAGACTGCTTCTTTTACTTTCATTTCTTTCCTACTTAGGCTGACCAGCCGCACTGAATGGGGTCCTTAGTTGGTGGAGTTCCTCTAACATGTGCTGGATGTGCATGAGGATGAAGGATAAAGCAAGTAGAGAGCATGGGGGGGCGTCCTTCATCAGGACACCAGAGAGGAGTGTTCAATAGATTGGTAAAGGAAATCTTCAATTACCTGGTCCAGAAATACAGAACCAAGCAAGAGAAACTGGGAAGATAGGAGCAGGAGCAGTAATTCAAGACAGGGAAGCTAGAAGAGTGGTGTGGATAAAATCTGGAGAGAGCACTTTCTGAGAATAGACATTTACTTGTTATCAGAGGGAAGTACTTCTATATAGCTCATCGTTGCATTCTCCAAAGACTTGACTTGGCATTTTTTACATTGAGGCATTGAATAAATGTATTTTGAGTGAATACTTACATCATAAAATTCCACATATTATTTTTCTACCAAAGAACAACTTTTATTAAATTCCCAACTTACCATTGGTTTCCATGGATAAGCAAGTGATATTTAACTTATGACCATGTTTTCAATGCAAAACCCCAACCATTATATCTCTTTTTTACAGAGAAGTTTTGAAACTGTTAAGCAATGATATTTTGAGTACACGAGAGTCCTGATCTTTTTGAATAGATTTCTGAAAGAAATCTGCTTTATTTTCATTTCCTTTATTTTTCAGAACTTCTTTAGTATCAGAAATTTAATTATTTGCATCTTATCACAGGGAAGATCAATTCTCAGAAAATCCTTTTTTTTTTTGTGAGGAAGACCAGCCCTGAGCTAACATCCGTTGCCAATCCTCCTCTTTTTGCTGAGGAAGACTGGCGCTGGGCTAACATCGTGCCCATCTTCCTCCACTTTATATGGGACGCCGCCACGGCATGGCTGACAAGCGGTGTGTCGGCGGGCGCCCGGGATCCGAACCCGCGAACCCTGGGCTGCCAAGCGCGGATGAAACCGCTACGCCACCGGGCAGCCCCAGAAAATCCTTCTTTTTATACAGTTTCTAGTGGCTCATCTTTATCTTCATCCTCAAGCTCTTAGGTCCCTTTAAGTGAATCATGATTTTACTCCTCCTGCCTATGTCTGTATTTTCCCTCTTGATGTTTGGGGCAGGGACAAGCCAGCAGATGCTGGTAGACACTGTAGCTTCATTTTGTTGAGATCCTCTTTCTGGAAGCTGGCAGGCTTTTACTCTTATGCTGTGACTCTGAAAAGAATATCCTTTGCTCCCAGGTCTGTCTGTGTGCAAGTAACAATCCCCAGTTTCCTTATGTAAGTTAAATCATAATTATTATATGCAAGAGTCTCTCTTTGTCCTGGTTCAATAGACAATGTAATGGCAAAAATACATGGCAAATTAGGTATAACTTACGTACGCAGCAACTCATTAAAAGTTGTCTGAGCAGCCCTGTCCGAAGGAAATATAATGCATGCCATCTGTGTCATTTTAAATGTTCTAGCATCTGTGTTTAAAAAAGTGAAAAAAAAAACACTTAAAATTGTTTTTCATAATATATTTAACTGTATTTAACCATGTGTGGTCCAAATATTAATGTTACAGCATGTAATCAACATTAAAATTATTAATGACTTAGTTTATATTCTTTTTCTCATATTAAGCTTTCAAAATCCAGTGTTTATTTTCTACTTACAGCGTCTCTCAATTAGGACACTAAATTTTCATTGGGTATAATTGATTCTGTATTTATATTTCATAAAATGTACAGTTGGAAACAAATATTTATATATTTGAGTTGTTCAAGCATACTTAAAAGTTTTACAATGCTGAGTCAAGTATAAAATTTTAGGTTTTTTTATAGACTTATTTTTAGAGCAGTTTTTGGTTCACAGCAAAATTGAGAGGAAGTTACAGAGATTTCCTATATACCCCCTGCCCCTACACCTGAATATCCTCCCCTATTATCAATATCCCCCATCAGAGTGGTACATTTGCTCCAATTGATGAAACTACCTTGGTGTGTCATTATCACCCAAAGATCATAGTTTACATTAGGTTTCACTCTTGCTGTTATACGGTTTAGACGGATGTATAATGACATGGATCCGCCATTATAGTTTCATGGAGAGTGGTTTCACTGCCCTAAAAGTCCTCTGTGCTCCACCTGTTCATCCCTTCCTCCACTCAGTTCCTGGCAACCATTGATCTTTTTACTGTCTGCTTGGTTTTGCCTTTTCCAGAATGTCATAGAGTTGGAATTATATGGTATGTCGCCTTTTTAGATTGGCCTGTTTCATTTAGTACTATGCATTTAAATTTCCTCTATGTCTTTTCATGGCTTCATAGATCATTTCTCTTTAGTGCTGAATAATAGTCCATTGTTTGAATGTACCAGTTTATTTCTCCATTCACCTACTGGAGGACATCTTAGCTGCTCACAGGTTTTGACAACTATGAATAAAGCTGCTATAAACATCTGTGTGCAGGTTTTTCTGTGGAAATAAGTTTTCAACTCCTTTGGGTAAATACCAAGGAGTACAAATGCTGGATTGTATGGTAAGAGCATGTTTATGTTTTTGTAAACTGTCTTAAAAGTAGCCTAACCATTTTGCATTCCCGCAAGCAATGAATGAGAGTTCCTGTTGCTCCACAACCTCATCAGCACGTGGTGTTGTCAGTGTTCTAGGTTTTAGTCATTCTAATAGGTATGTAGTGGTATTTTATTCTTGTTTTAATTCTCATTTCCCTAATGACATATGATATGGAGCATGTTTTCACGTGCTTATTTGCTATCTGTATATCTTCTTTGGTGAGGTATCTGTTCAAGTCTTTTGCCTATTTTTCAATCAGGGTTTTTGTTTCTTATTGTTGTGTTTCAAAATTTCTTTGTGTATTTTGGGTAACAGTCTTTCATCAGATATGTCTTTTGCAAATATTTTCTTCCATTCTGTGGTTTGTCCTGTCATTCTCTTGACAGTGTCTTTCACGGATCAGAAGAAGTTTTCAATTTTAATAAAGACCAATTTATCAATTCTTCCCTTTACGAATCATGCCTTTGGTGTTATATCATAAAAGTCATCACCAAACTCAAAGTTATCTTGATTTTCTCATATGTTACCTTCTGGGAATTTTATAGTTTTGCATTTTACATTTAGATCCATGATCCACTTTGAGTTAATTTTTGTGAAGAGTGTAAGGTCTGTATTAGGTCCACTTTTTGCATGTGGATGTCCAGTTTTAGATTTAAATTTAAATGCATTAAAATTAAATAAAAATTAGAAATTTAGTGTCTCAGTTGTATTAGCCATATTTTAAGTGCAGTAGCCACATACGTCTACTGGCTATCCTATTGGTTATTGTGGGTCTGGAGGACTGGCGATTGACATCTTCCAAGCTTCCTACCCCTCTTCAGGGTTTAGACCACTCACAGAGCCATTAATTCAGGTGTCCAGCTGTCCCCTCGGAATTTATAAATACCTTGGCATAAAGACTTGACTGATTCAGCTTTTCCATGGATGAAATTGATTTCAGCTTATTCCTGGGTGGGTTTGGCTTCTTTGCTGTACTGTTTCAACCACTTCTGGTGCCAGACTTAGCAAACTAGGCAGATTTCTTTCTTATGATATCTTTCTTAGTTTGCTCACTAAGACAAACACATATGAGTGTTATGTAGCCTCCATTAAAGCCATTCTCAATCCACATTGCTACCTGCAGTGAGGACATAAGAACTCAGTTCCTTCTGGTCTTGCACAATTGTAGATACTAAATTATCCATGTAATGAACAAAAACTACTTTATTTACCACAACATTACAAAGAATAAAGACAGACTCTCTGTAATCAAAGATGGACCTATATACAGAGATTGGGGTGCGATCTTTGTTTTCCAGACATTTATACCATTCTACAACATATTAATATTACTGAACTTTGATTGGACAACCAATGTACAGTATTACCAAGAATCCAAAGTTTGATTGGACAACTAAAGTTATTTTCTGACCTCTTTTGCACCAAAGTCATCAGTCTGAAATATAATTTGAAATTGCTAGCAATATTATTTCAACATATGGTTAAAAGTTATTTACTTCAAAACCATCTGGGGAGCTTTAAAAAAAAAAGGCAGATTCCTGGGCCTTCCCACAGAGATTCTGATTCAGTAGCTATGGAGTGCAGCCCAGGAATTTATCTTTTCAATGAAATCCAAGTAATTCTGATATGCACTGAAGTTTGAGAAGTATTGCTGTACAGGTTATTTTAATAACCTAAAAGAATTTAGAATTTTAGTGGTGGTTTAAATTTCTGATTCTCCTTGGTTCAAGGTGTTGTGTTTGATTTCCATTTCATGATTTGTCACCTTATTTTATAGTTGGATGGCCTTTTCTTCTGAGGTCCCAATCATACATGTGTGTAGAAATATAACAAGTAAAAGTTAAGGAAATATAAAAGCCTTGTTAATTGGCATTTTAATTAGTTACATTATATGTTCTTTAGAAATATAACATTTAGAAGTAAATACTGGACTCATTGCAGGTTATATATAGAGAAATTTCAGCTCAATCCTGGCACACTACTATATCTATATTTAGACTGTACAAAGACTTCTGCTTTTTATTTTAAATTCCTACCTGCCCATATGTTTAAAAAAAAATCTGAGACACTTTAAGAGGTAACATTTTTTAAAAAGTTATTTTAGGAAGACATTCATTTTAGTTTATTTCACTTGGTAAATAATGTTAAAATGAGTAACATTTCATTTGCAACTTTAGTTATTTTAATAATTTGAATGTAATTCTATTTAGCACTATTTACATGGTTGTTCATAATGTATATATCCTTGTTTAAGTCTCATTATGTTTTTAATTGTTTTGTATTTGTCATTTCCCCAGTTTTTTTCCACATGTGTTAAATCTGGAGGTTTTGCCAAGTGGAAAGCCAAACAAAGAGAATGAAGTGTATTAATTACAGAAAGAGTAATTAATGTGCATATCTGCACTGTATGCAATTAGCTATGGACTTTCAACACTGCCTTGAAAATTCTGCTATATATTTTTTAATAGACTCTCTGTCCCACTTTCTGGGAAAATTATTCTGTCCCTTATTTTTCTTCTTACCTGCCACCTCACTCATACATTTACACCACTCCATCCTCCGTTCACATATAATTCACAGAGGAAAGTTAAAAATAGTAGATTGGAATTAATTTCCTCATCTCTGACCAGCAAATAGACGTAACGCTACCTCCATTGTCACTTAGATTATTTATTTTCTTACATTAAAATTTAGGCAATGTTTTCCTCCTATGAAAGGATCCTCCCTCCACTTTTAAGCTGGATCCTCTACCCTCTTATCCTCTTGGGAATGTGATGTTCATGGGTAGCCCCTGGTTCTTGTTGTTAATTTCCCCTGCCTGGAATGCTGTTCTGTGTTTTTTTACAATGCTAGTGTTATTGATTCCTTAGATTTTACCTTATATGGTACCTCAGAGAGATGTTCTATCACCTTACTTAACGAAGTATTGAAGTCTCTCTCCTTCTCCCCGCTCCTCCCTCTTATTCTCAATCATAACATCCTATTTTCCTCTTTATCTGCATGCATCGTTGTTCACTTGGTATTTATCCGTCTTGTTTTCCAGACTATGAGCCACACAAGGGTGAGGACCATATTAGTCTTCTTCACTTCTGTGTCCTTAGCTCCTGGCACAATGCTTGGCCTATGGTAATTTCTCACTAAGTATTTATTGAACATGTAAATAACTTCTCCCAGGTTGGTACATTTTGATATACCAGAGCATAATAATTCTCCTATAGATGAATATTTATTTCTATTGTTTGCAATAGAAAAAACATATGGACATTTACATATCCATTTCTGTGTATTTATGCTATAATTTCCATAAGAATTTGTTGAAGTGGGAATGCTGGGTCATGTCCTAGCTACAGCCATTTAAGATTCTGATACTTGGGAATCAGATTCTTATTAGGTTGACTTTAAATATAAGAGGAAAATCTCCATTTTGTTCAGCCCAAATCCTTTTCTCAGGGCTAATCCTTCTTACACAGGCAATGAGGTGTTTATTTTTAGCACCAGCAGGTGTACTTCAAGTTGCAGACAGTTATTTGTCTTTGTTGCCCCACCACTGTCTTTTAGTACCAAGTATTCATCAGTTGACTTCTCCAGAAGACTTTGTCTCCTTCCCACGTGCTCTACATATGCAGGGTTTATTTTTACCTCTGGGAGTTGCAGTGGGCTGCTGGTCCTTTTGCTGATGCTTTAGATGTCACTCTCTCTTCAATTGACTGCTCCCGGTCTGCATTTTCCATGCTGTGATCAACATCCTCTCTGCCTGTTTTGGCTTTGGCAATATTTGTTTAAGCCTTTTCTGGTGGAAAAAGTTAACTGCTGCTAGGAGCTTGGGCTAAATACAAGAGTTTTCAATTTTCAACCCTTTGAAAAGAATCAGGACACTGCTGGTGCTTCAAATAATTTGAAAATATTTTAGTCCATGCCAGAACTAGCACTGTGATACTCCTCCATGTTTCTTCCTATTCAACATTGTTCCCTGTTTCCCTGGAATCCTCTAGTCTACACAAATACCTAATCCTTTAAGTACAAGCCAAAGCATTCTCTGATTCCTCCAGATGGAGTGAAGCAATATATTTTTTTATTGACGTGGAGTTGACATACAATATCCTATTAGTTTCAGGTGTACAACATAGTGGTTCGATGTTTATATACATTATGAAATGATCATCACGATAAGTCTAGTCACCCTCTATCACCATACAAGTTTACTACAATAATATTGGCTATATTCCCTATGCTGTACATTACATTCCTGTGACTTTTAGAACTGAAAGTTTGTACCTCATAATCCTCTTCACCTATTTTGCCCATTCCTCCACCCCCTTCCTTCTGGTGACCACCAGTTTGCTCTTTGTATTTATAAGTTTGTTTCTGCTTTGTTTTGTTGGTTCATTTGTTTTGTTTTTTAGATTTCACATATAAGTGAAATCATACAGTATACGTCTTTCTCTGCGTGACTTATTTCACTTAGTGTAATACCCTCTAGGTCTACTGATGTCACAAATGGCAAGATTTCATTCTTTCTTATGGCTAATATTCTATTGTATATATATATACCACATCTTCTTTATCCATTCACCTATTGATGGACACGTAGGTTGCTTCTATATCTTGGCTATTGTAAATAATGCTGCAATGAACATAGGGGTGCATATATCTTTTTGAATTAGTGTTTTCATTTTCTTTAGATGAATACCCAGAAGTGGAATTGCTGGACTGTATGGTAGATATATGGTGCTCATGGACTGGAAGAATTAATATTGTTAAATTGTCCATGCTACCCAAAGAATTCTACAGATTCAATGCAATCCCTACCGAAATACCAATAGCGCTTTTCACAGAACCAGAGCAAATAATCCCCAAATCTGTATGGAACCACAAAAGACCCTGAATAGCCAAAACAATCTTGAGAATGAAGCAATCCTTCTTATAGACACTTTGTAATTATCAGCATCAAGAACAATTATGTTTTATTATGTTTGTCTATTCCTGTGTCTCTTTACCAGGCAGATTCTAAGCCCTTTGAGGATAGGGACCATGTGGTCAAAGGTCTCTAGCTATGCAATCAGAGAGATCTGTCTTTGAATTCATTCTTACCACTTTCTAGCTGTGTGAACTTGGGCAAGCCACTTAGCTTCAATTGCTTCATCTAGAATATTCATCAAGAATAATTAAAAAGCCAACCTCACAATGTTGTGGAGCATCAATGAGGTAATGCCTACAATGTGCTTAGAATAATGACTGACGTCTTTTATGTCCTCAATAAGTGCTAGCTTTTGTGGCAGCCATGAAAATGCATCTCTTAGACTGCAGACGACAATCTCAGAGCATCACTGACCCATAGCCTCAGCTTCTGTCCTCTGAAATCCATCACCGTGTTTGCCCTGAGACTGCGTCTCCCACAGGCTGCTCCCAGCTGGTCATGAGCATCGTGGGGACACTAACGCAGGCCCATTCTTGGGAGACATGGGAACACTCTGACTTTGTCTTCAGGACACCCATCACCTTGCTGAACTTCCTTAGAATTGCATTGCAGCTAAAGCTTTCCCACCCACACTTCCTTCCTTCCAGTTCTCCTTCAAAAGTGTCAGATCTGCATGACAATCTGATGACTTTCCCAGACTCCTCTGGCTCCCTTCCCATCTTCCCTCACAGGTGTTTCTTGTGTGTCTAATCTTGTCTTTCATTGGCTTCTTGGAGGACCTGGAAGATTTGAAACTGGCTCACTTACGACCTGGTGGGCAAAGAGGATGCTATTCTGTTTGGTAATGGGGTATGAATAGTTCCTGGCACAAGATGGTGGCTCAGTTGCTAATGGTTTCACCAGTGGTGATCTGAGAAAATGTCCTTGGAGGGGAATGCTTTAGTAGGTGCAGTAATGTAGGCATTTGAAAGATATGGTGGAAACAATGTCAATAAGACAGAGTTGGCTGGTTATTACTAAATTGTATGGATGTCCTGCAGAGAGATAATGACAGACTAGGGGCAATTAACAAGCAGTTAATGGCTATGTGTGACAACAAAAGGGCCTCTGTGGTACCTTATAAAGAAGGCCCTTATCTTCTGTAGTGGAAAAACAGACACATCTGAGCAGCAGCCTAAAGATATCATTGTTCGGGCTGCAGAGCCTAACAATGAGGAGTCCGAATACTCAGCCAAGGCAGGTCTGTTATGCAAAGGTCAGAGCCCTGGGAAGGAAAGCCTAGCATTTTAAAACATGGGATATCTTGTTCATTACCCTTGAGGATATTGATTCTATACAATCTACTAACTCTCTGGGCTTGCAGAAGTGGTTCCCCTTCCCTAGTAACAGCTAGTGCTTCCCTATGCTGGAGAAGCCTTTCCTCCACATGCTAACAGGTACCTCCCTCAGGAGCTGCCCTCACCTTCTATCTTGGCTGCCAAGGTGCTAACTAGGGTTAAATCCTGCATAATCCAGTTGAGGATGTGCTGGGCCTGATAAAAGAAGGAAGAGATGAAAGAATTGCAAGAATTCATCACCATGTACCAGCAGGAGCCAGGAGACTACATCAGGGATCAGGACGGCCGGAATATAAGGCTGGATAAGGAAGAATTCCTTGATTTGAGAGCACTTTCTTGGGACATAGGATTAAAATCCTAATAGGAAGCGCAAGGGAATAGGGCAAACTTGCTGCTAAAGTGATCCTCAGAAGCCTGGAAAAAGTTATGTCCAATGCTCAGCAAAGTGGAAATCCTGAGTTGCCTTGAAAGATGAGGTACACCTGAAATCTACATATATAGATTTCATATATATATATATATATATATATATATATATATGAAAAAAAAGAAAGATGAGGAAAGAAGGAATAAAGGCTCTGAGGGAATTTGGCATCCTGAGATGGATATCATATGTAAGGGTGGAAGACTCACCAGAGAATTATGTTCCACAGAAGGGCTCAGAGGACATACCATTCACCCAGGCCACCAGGAATATGCCAGTGAGAGGGGCATCAAAATCACTAAGAAGTTCTGTGGTGGCTCATCTCCTCAGTCCAGACTGACTGGAGGGGAGACAGTCACCAAACTGGGCTCATTAACATCTTTGGGATGATGGGGACCCAAAGAAATAGTCAGGTGGTGGTGCTTAAACACTAAAAGTATCATGGCACCCCATTTAAAGTGCAGTCCTTCAGGGAGTCCTGGATAAGATCGTGTTCACAATGTGACCAGTGGGTCAGTGGACCCACTCAGTGGTCATTTCCAGTTACCAAGTGTATATAATGGAATTGATATACTTGGCATTTGGAACAAAGTGCGTGTTGGGTCATGGGTCTGTGGGATAAAAGCTATCATAGTGGGGGTTGGAGAGAGATTAGTGCCACTATTAAAGACCTAAAAGATGCAGTTGTGGTAGTCCTTGTCATTTTTTCCATTTATTTTATGATATTTATGTTGCCATATATCTGTTTAATTTGGGATTACAGAAACCCCATCCCGGAGAGCAACTGTAGACTACTGTAGACTTAACCAAGTAGTAGTCTTGGTCATGGTTGCTCTGGCTGGTGTGGTATCCCTGCTAGAGCGTATGTGGCCAGTGCTTTGGCAAATTCATTCTTCTCCATTACAGCTAGAAAAGTACATCAGAAACAGTTTGTATATCCCAGTTGCCTCTGGGATGTGTTAACTCTCCTGCCTCTGTCACAATATAGTCCAAAGAGATCTGAACTTCATGAACACGATGCAGACTGTCACACAGATCCACTGGCAATGACATTATGCTAATTGGACAGATGAGCAAGAAATGGCTAGAATGCTGGAGAATTTGTTAAAACACCTATACTCTGAGGGTGGGAGATAAACTCTAGAAATTTTCAGGTATCTGCCACCTCTGTGAAATTCATGGGTACAGTGGTCAGAAGGGTGCTGGGATATCTCTTCCAAAGTAAAAGATAAATTGCTGCATCTTGCATCCTCTACAATGTAAAAGGAAACATAGTACCTCGTAGATCTTTTTTGGCTTCTGGGTGCAGCACATTCTACCCCTAGGAGTATTGCCTTAGTGCAATGCCTTAGTGCATTACGTTAGTGCAGTTGCGTTAGTGGTGACATGGAGGCCTGCCAGGTTTAAGTGGAGCTGGGGATAAGAAAAGAGCTCTGCAGAAGTTCCAGGCTGCAGCGCTTCCGCCTGGCCACTTGGGCCATATGATCCAGCAGACTGTAAGGTGCTGGAGGCGTCAGCAGTAACAAAAGAAGCAGTATAGAGATTATGGCAAGGCCCAATGGGAGAGTTCAATGCAGGCTCCCGGAATCTGGAACAAGGACATGCCGTCTGTAGCAGACGTTACACGCTCTTTGGGAAATAGCTCTTGACATGTTACTGGGCCCTGGTAGAGATGAGATGCTTGACTTTGGAAAACACCAAGTAACCATGCATCTGGAAATGCCCATTATAAGCGAGATTCCATCAGACCTGCTAAGTCAGAGTCAGATGTGCTCAGCAGCACTCATTCTAAGATGGAAATGGGACATTGGGATTGAGCCCAAGCAGACCAGATATACAAGTAAACTGCATAGCTGAGTAGCCATAGCCTCCTGCCGCCCACCACGATTGCACCGGTGCTCCTTTCCCAGTCCACACCTATGTGAGGTCTCAAACAGACAGCTAAAGAAATAGGAAAAAGTCTGAACTTTGCACATTGTAGGGGCTTAAGAGATAGTCAGTGAATGCAAGGATTTGGTTAGGCTTCTGCCTTTGTGTGGGTACATAATTATTATTCCTGTTCTGTGGATGAAAAAACTGAGGCCAAGTGAATTAAGTAAAATTCATTACCTGTAGGTAATGAGTAAGGGGACTGGAAAACAGATGTCCTGCCTCGTACTATAATGCACTATGACACCTTCCTGTTGTTCATGTTTACCATGGAGGTTTTCTTCGTTTTGGAAGGAGAAGCAGGTTCATTATTAGAAATTAAATTATAACACAGTTAATGTTCCACATTTAAAATGTTTAAAATGCCATGCCCCATTTGCTAACCTAAAAACTGGTATCCACATATGTTGAGTCACTTTTTTCAATTACTTGCAAAAATGGATAGAGATTGGGAGGGGCTGTGAATTTATGCATACTAATGAAACCTTAAAATAAAATGTTTCCATGTGCAACTTCCAGTCTTGTTGGATAACTTTACTTGATTGAAAATTACTTGAGAAGGATGAAATCATAAATTACCTTAAATTTACTGAAAGCCTGTAAGCCACCTACATTAGGTGTGAAGCTGATGAAGTTTCATCTTGAAAGGAAATAATTTGAGAAAACAACACAGCTAACATTCCCGAAAGAAGACTGACAATATTCGCACCACTGGGTCCAATACTGGGCAACAGTACGAAAGCATGTCTACCATCATTACAATTGCTATCGTTCCGTTTAGCACTCACAATCTCCACTGGTTCCATTCGTATTTCCTATTGTGCACATTCACTCTGATTTTTTCTATTACTACTGCTTCATTCATTCATTTATTCCTTCATTCAACAAACCTTTAGCTTACTACATGATAGGCACTGTGCTCTTGTGGAATAGTTCCTACCTGCATTAGTGACAGGGAACATATTGTTAAATTATGACAAGGCAACACTTAGAAAATAAAGAAAATGAAGCGAAGAGAGGTTTAGTAACTTCTTCAGTGTCACGCAGCTAGTGCAGGAAGGATTTGAGATTCAGACCAGGAAGTATCGTTCTAGAGTCTACGCCTTTAACCGCTGTCTTGTTTCTCACAAAGTTCACAGTGCTGTGTCACTCTCCACTTCTCTGGTTTAAGATATCACTGGTATATTTCTGAGGGTAATATGTACAGAATTCCACGAGAAAAGTAAAACATAAAGACAAAAAAGAGGAAAGTCTTTTGGAGCCTGTTACACATTTTTGTGGGCCTGTGCCAACTTCTCTTGGGCCTCAGAAAACTTATTATTTAAAAAAAATATTTCTTTTGTCATAAATCATTCAGAAAAGGTCTGATAGGTGTTGTGTCTGAATCAACTGCTGTAGAATTTGGTGTTCTGTATATGATGAAAATTACTGAAGACACCTCTATATGTGATTTAGTAACAGCAAGACAATTTCAATGAAAATACGAGTGGGCAAGGTTACTTTGATGTGTGGCAAGGTTATTTTGGGAAAAGACGTAAATATAATGCATTTGGGGTGGTATTTGTAAGAATTCCTTGTTATCCTTAAAATTTGAGTGGTAAGAGCTCATTTAGAATTCTTCAGGAACATAGATATAACATGTCTAAGCTAATGTGCTCAGCAACAAGACAGACAAATTTCCTAATTCTCAAAGAATGTAATGACTGAAGTTGACTTGGGAAGGGTGTGCTGTGTCCCCCTAAGGTCACCGCAGTTTTATCACAACAGTATTTTTAAAATTTGATTTATTTTTAAATGTGAGTTGTTTTGATGGATATGGGGTCTTATGTATTAGAAATTAAAATCTTCAAATGATTGAGCTGAAAGAGACCTTAGAGTGCATGAGATTAAAAATAACCAGAAACTTGTCTTTTAAAAGCAAAAGCAATTCCATAGTCCAATCCAGTAAGCTCTACTTTTTTCTAATTGTGATATTGTGTGAGCTTGTAACCTGTAACATCCTTTGAAATTAATTCAATAAGCTCAGTTTATCAAAATAAAAGATAAACAAAAAGTCTGTCACAAATTGGACATCCTGGACTGGGAATCCTGTGATTATTTCCAACTGGTCCTGGGGTTTTGTTTCCCAGTTGTGTGCATTCACGCCCATCTGCTACCATGGCGCTGCGACAGTTCAGACTCTTGTTGGAGGTCTGACTTGCTTAGCTAAACAGGGGTTTCAAGTCAATGTTCAAATAAAAAACTTTCCCACTGAGCTCTGATCTATTAAATGATACCCTCCACTTATTTTATGCTCAATAACAAGAATTTAAAGCTCATAATTGAATTTATCCACAAGACCACTTTTTCTTTAAATAAACTTTTATTTTAGAATTGATTTAGATTTACAGAAAAGTTACAAAGACAGTACAGAGAGTTCCCAGGTACCTCACAGCCAGTGTACTCCATTATCAGCATCTTACATTAGGATGGAACTTGACACAATTAATGAATCAACATTGATACATTCATTGGTACTAACTAAAGTCAATACTTTATTCAGATTTACTTACATTTTACCCAACATCTTTTGCTCTTCCGGGATACTTACGTTTAGATATCACGTTTCCTTAGACTCCTCTTGACTGCGACTATTTCTCAGGCTTTCCTTGTTTTTGATGACCTTGACAGTTCAGAGGCGTGCTGGTCAGACATTTTGTAGAATGTCATTTAGATAGAATTTGTCTGATGATTTCATTGTGATTAAACTGGGATTATGAGATCTTAGGAGGGAGACCACAGAGGTAAAGTGCCATTTCGTCTCATTATATCAAGTTTACATACTATCAACATAATTTAGTATTGTTGATGTTGTCCTTGATCACCTGGATGAGACAGTGTTGGTCCAGTTTCTCCACTGGAGGGTTACTTTTTTTTAAATCCCGTTTGTTCTGTATTCTTTGGAAGAAAGTCATACTGAGAAACCCACAGTTAAGAAGTGGAGAGTTATCCTCCCCCTCTTTGAGGATGAAGAATCTACATAATTTCTTTGGAATTCTTTTACAGGAGAGATTTGTCTATCATTTCTCTTTTATTTATTCAATCATTTATATATCAGTATGGACTCATGAATATTTATTTTATATTTTGGGCTATAATTTAATTCTATTTTATTTACTTTGTTGCTCAAGTTGTGCCAATTTTGGCCATTGGGAATTCTTCAGTTGGCTCCAATGTTCCTTTGACATAACCCCATCATTGTGTGTGTATGTGTTTTAGTATTTCCTTACTTTTTGGCAGTACGATATAATCTAGCCTCATTTTGTGTATTTCATGCCTAGTCCCAGAATCAGCCATTTTTCCAAGCAACTCTGGTTCCTTCTATTCAAAAATGGTGTTAAAAACCAAGATCTGGGTACAAGTTATATTCATTGCTACTGGGGTGTCATTGCTTTTAGGCCCTTTCAGCTGACAGAGCAAGAAAAAAATATATGAAATAAGCTGTGTGTATATACACATATCTATACATAGTCTATCTATATCTATATCAATCTCTCTCTCTCTGTATATATATACTCTCTCTATATATCTATATACATATTCCTCTGTATCTATATTAAGTTCAAATTGATGTCTCAACTTTAATTCATTACCACATAAATCATTGTAGCCTTTTCTTGCTTGTCTATAACTTCCTATCCCAACAGTGAGAAACCTGGCTCCCACCATCCTCTGCCCATTTACTTAATTATTCAATACCAGTATACATGTATGGAGGTTTCGGAATTGTTAACCCTTATCAACTTTATGATCTAGGATACAGTACTTTTGCACAATTCACATTTTGCTTTCAGTCTTACAGAGTCCACTCATTTCCAGTTACTGAAGTCAGCACTTTTCCTTACTTCCTTCAGTGAGATGTTCTCACACATTTGTAATATAGTGAGAGTTTTTTGTCACATTCTGCATTCATCCTGTAATCCTCTGACTTCCTAAATGTTTTTTTTTTTTTAATTTTCACACATTAAGGTTCACTCGTTCTGCTGTGAAGTTCTATGGGCAGTATCATACAGAATATTTTCCTTGCCATAAAAATCCTCTGTGCTTCACCTATTCGACTCTCCTCCATCCCACAAGGCTACTTTACAAATTGCACTTTTCTCTGTCCAACTATCATTTTTCTCTTGACATATTTTACATATAAAGTTGATCTAAGTCTCAATTTCTGTTATTATTTTATAACTGGTAGCATAAAAGGTTGTGTGTGTATGTAATATATGTGTGTGTGTGTCACTATTCAGTTCCTTATTGTTTGATTATGTAGATGTGTATATTCACGTAAAAACCAGCTAAGTTTTGGGTCCACGGCTACACTAACAAGAAGCTAAAAGGTACTTACTGTGTAATATATAACCAAACTTGCCTCTTATTTCATATTCTTTCCATTTCAGTGTCATAGGGTATGGGAATTAGGTACATTGTACATCCCATTCAATGAATCTTTATTAAAGCCTTAAAAATTGAGTGAAATCAATGATCCTATCTGACCAAATGGCTGGTGTGAGATGTTTGTTAGATGACTGTTAGCTAAAAATCTGAGTGAAAGAACAAAGCCTATCGGTTTATGTATACACCTAGATCAAATTTTCTTTGTATTCTAATTTGGCTTTACAAATGTAACTTTAGAAATTTGAATCTCATTTTTTTTGCACTGTTATTTTTTTACTGACACCAGGAAAATATGTCTGTTCACTGTAGAACAAGTGCAGTTTCATTAAAACATTTTAAAAACATGCAAAAGTTCATGTTTTATAATGATATTAGGGTTTCTTTAGGTAGGATTTCTGCATTTCAGAGGATCCATATGTGACACAAACAGTGAACAATTGGGAACGCTAGCTGATAATGATATGATCATTTTTGGCAGTCTCTTTATGTAGTTCTGGCAGAAGTGTAGTGATACATTAGTCATTTTCACAGAGAAGATACTGGTCCATGCCAGTCTCTTATTTGGGGTGCCATCTGCACCTTTTTTTGTCAGTAGATTCGAAAAGAAAATATCCATTGATGGATACTATTTCTATTTTTTAACCATTGTTTGAGGCAAACTATACCATTCTTAGAGTATAACAAATGCTACACATAACTAAAATTGCTTCTAGACATCCTTTATTAACTAGAATATCTGTCTCAAAATTGCTCCAATAAGTTTTAACACTTCCATTTAATTTAAATTGTTCATAAATTGCTATCTCTGGAGCTCTTGGTTAAACACAAGAGGAGACAGCGAGTTCTACTTTTTTGCTTCATTAATCATAGAGCAACTCACTTGACCCTCATTGTTTCAGTTCCTTCATCTGTAAATACAGTAATGACACATGGTATTTGAAAAGATGGGCTATATTTCTGTTAAGGTTAACAACAATTAAAGTTAATCTAAACTTAAAGGATGGTGAGAACATTACGGAGGCAGGCCTTTCAAAGTTTGCTGACTCACTTTGAATGTCTAGGTTAAAAACATAAATTATACACAGCTTATGAACTCTGACGAAAGTGGTCCTATTTTACTCATGCTTTCAACATAGTAGACACTCAATAGATATTTGTTGTGCTGAACTGAAGCACAGATGGACTTGCTGTAATGACTTAAAAGTTTCTGAGATAGTCAAGAGGAAGAGTTAACAGATATGCATCGGTGTAAAACAGGGTTTAGAAGACTGGTTTCTATTATTTACTCCCGGATTAATTTGAGAAATTTTGTGGTTTTGCTGAACTGGTTAGAGATCACAACAAAAGGAGTTCCGAATTATGAGTGTCATTGAAGTGACTACTACATAAATATAGATGAATTTTCCAAACTGTACTAGTAACTAAAAAGAAATCTCATTTACTAATGATAACTAAAACCGATTGAAAGCTTGCTTTGTACAAGATACATTAAACATGTTTACCTCTATTATCTCATTTAATCCCCAGATAGCCCTTTGAAATAAATAAAATCCTTATTTCTAATTTACTAATGGGTTAACCAAGTCCTGATATGATTTTGTACAATTATCCACCTTGCAGTGAATAGCTTTAAGAGATACATCTTATTTATAATACAGGTCCCTGAGGATAAATAAAGCTGGTTGATATGTATAAAAAGCCTTATTTTGTTGCCCAGATCTACTAGTGAAAGGCCAGATGTTTTGTCAGTAATTAAGAATAGTTGAAATATTGAGAAATGATAATATCCTTTTCACTAACTACAATTGAGGAGACGGCTTTTTTGATATTTTAGATCATAACAGCATGGCATTTTTGATCTTGTATTTAGGATCTAGTACCTCATTTAAAGGCAACCTTCTTATTACTCGTGATTTCTCTAGGTATTTCAGGTGGCTCACTGCCATCTCCAGTCCCTAGAATAAACTATTGAGAAAGAAATTTATGAGATCTGATTGTCCAAATGCTTGGAGAGTAGTTGTTTCTTTAGCCACCCATATGAACAGCCTCTCCTTCTAGCTGTGCAAATAATGGCCCCAGCATACCCTGGGTTTGGTATGAAATCTCACAAAGGATTCATTTTAGTACATTCTGTACATTCATTTTAGGACATCTGGCTCTGAGATGGCAGACAGTATACTGTTGGGTAGGCCGTTGACCAATATGTCTTTTTCCTATTCACTTGATACAAAGTTACGGTTATCTATTGAAGGCAGATTAATTTTCACAAAACAAAACAAAATATAACAAAATAAAACAAAAATGGGCGAATAGAAGCAAAACAAATTATATTTAACACACTCCTTGGCAAAACTATTTTTGGATGGATGTTCCTAAATTGGATTTGTATGGTAATATTATAAACTACTAGAAAAAGATCTCCCAAACCTACTTTGTTTGGGTTGAAAGAGAGTTCAAGACTTTGAGATGAATTTGGAGAAGGTCAGGATCAAAGGACAAATGGTAGCAACTACTGTTCCCAGTTCTGAAATTGAAGTTTATATGAGTAAAAAAGGCTTGATGTCTTCTAAATTAGACTGGATCCTGGGTAAATACTAGCATGAGTGTTAACAAATATCCCATGTAATTATATTTCTAATTTAGATAGATATGGATATAAATATAGATATAATATATATCTAACTATAGGTAAACCCCAGAAGGCCCTGCCTGATCCTAGAGCATGCATCATTTAGGGTTTACCCTTGTTGAGGCAGAGGCGGGTATTAGCAATATTTTCTCCTCTGGAAATATCCTGGTATCCTTCTTACGAGGCCCAGTGATACGAGTCAATAGTTGCTGTGGAACTGAAGGTTACTCCTTCATTCTGTCATGGCCTCTCTCCCAAATGGGTTCCTATTGTTCAGAATCATGTGCAGATGTAGACCTAGAGATGCTTTAAATGCACTTCTTCTTCGTCTCCCAAAAATGAGAGTTGAACCTGAAAGCAGTTACCTCCCCTTTTGAAATCCAAAGCCACAACAATTAACATAACTTTCAGTAACCTCCATTCAGTAACCCCTATAAAATTTCCCTGGAGCCCTGGAGAAAAGGCAGTGACTTTTCACTATGATTCTCAAGTTTGGAATGTGGTTTGAAGAAAAGTGCATAAGAGATATCTTTTTGTTTAATTGTCAAGTTGAAGAAAAAAGTTTTCCTGTTGTGAAAAAGCCTGTGTAATTTTAAGTTCTTACCTGTCTTCTCAAATCTATGCCACACAATTTATTTATCCAATATTCTGGCTCTTGACCTAGATTTCCACCATCACGTATCTCTTCCATCCTGACTTATAACCAGCTTACACAAAAACACAAGGGAGCCAAAGACATAGTGGGGAAGACTGAGCTTTCCAAAGTGCAAGCATTCCTAGGAGAACTTACTTTGTGGTTTGACAATCTATCTTCCCAAGAGAGAAAAATTAAATAAAAGGAGGATAGAAAGAATAAAAAAAATGAATGAACCGAAAAAAGGGGAGACACTGAATGTGTTTCATGCTGACTCTATAAGTAATTTCATTACTCTATAAGTAATGCTTCATCTAATAACTAAATTTTTTTCCAAATATATTTCATCACTACTTAAATCAATAATAGAAATCTTTTAAAATTCTATGTCCAACTTAAAGATAAATTACTGTACTTTTTATTCAGCTTAAAGTATGTGATGGCTAACTGTTGCATGAGAATAATTTTAGAGGAGAATGACATTTGAAAAAATTCAAAGGAAAAGTCCAAATCTTATTCTGTACTTTAGAAGATCCCAAACCAAAGATGTTCAATCACGACAGTTTACTTATGAAATAATAGAATAGCAAACTTTTCATCAATAAAACTAAGTTACATATTTTATCATTATTGATTAAATTATAATCAAACCTGTCATTATTTGAAAATATCTCCCTATGGTCTATACATTTCATAAATCCTTTATGTGATTTTTCAAGACTGAGGCTAGTTGTTTTTAACTTATATGGCTTATGTTTCTCAGTGATTATTTTTAACACATATTGAAACACAGAGAGCTTTTTCAATGCATACAAACATGAGTCAAAATAAATTGATATTGGGAAGTATAATCCTTTGGTACATTAAGTACTGATGATGAATACTAGCTTATAAAAATTCAAACTGCATTTTGTGCGACTATTTTATAGCAAGAACCTCGAGAATTTGAGTACCTACACAGTAGGAGAGTCCGAATGAACACCTACGCGGATGTCTGCTCTAAAAACAGAACAACCAACGTGCCATATGATAGAGAGAAGCAAAGTGAAGAACCAATTCTAAGTGGTGCTTAATTTCATTAAGCCAAGAGAACACTATTACTGAAAGTCTGTATCTGACAAAGGCAAATTACTTTGTCATAATCATGTTCATGAGCTGTCTTGTGGCTGCCAGTCAAGGCCTGCCATTCATCTGAATGCAGCCGTAGCCTTGAAAATGTTAATTAGATATTACAGCCTAATCAATCTGAAGAACCTTTAATTTATAAGTTTCCACCATTTTCTTTGAATGTTCTCATGTGTTTGCAAGAATAACAGCCATGGAATTGTGACAATGTCAAAAGGTCAGCCTGCTACACAAACTCCTTTGAAATCTTGAGGTGTGTAGTCACATATGTCTAAACGAAAATCGAGTGATTACCTCATTGGGAAATAGTTCTAAAATATCATTGAAAAATGAACTTGCCTTTACATCACGTTAAAATATACAAAAATCACTGTTTATACTTAGCTTGGACACAGCCAAGCTTTTTAAAAGGGTAGTTGACACTCATTTTCTAAACTTTACTACCTCCTATTCTCTTCAACTTACTGTGTTCTGATTTCTTTCCCCACCACTCCACTGGAACTGCTCTCAGTGATGTCACTGTCAATCTTAACTGACAAATTCTGTAGCTGCTTTCCAGTATCCCCTTTGTACCATTTGATGCTGTTGGTCCATCCCTCCTTGATAGTCCTTCCTCCTTTCAGTTCTGTGACTCTCTCTTGGTCCCATTTTCTCTTAGTTTTTTTGCCACCTAAAAAACTAAATCTCAGTCTCCTCCATGGGCTCCTCTTCCTCCATACACTCATTATACCCAGGTGTACCTCAGGACTCCATCCTCTAGTCTTCTCATTCTATGTCCATCTCTAGATGATCACACCCACTCCTAAGATTTACCTACCATTTACATTGGTCATTCCTAACAATCAGGGAAATGGAGTCTGCAGGGTCAGTTCTTCTGATTCCAGAGGTGAAGACTAATGAATGGAACTGGGAACAATGGAAAACAACAGCACGTCATCTCTACATCCAATGCAAAGCCTTATTTCAGACCATCATCTCCTCTCATTGAATATGTGCCAGGCATTGTAAGAAAAAGTGTATGTTCAAGGTTATATAAAATAAATCAAAAGGTCATGATAGTCTACTTGTCTAGCATAAATCTACTCTTAGGAGTGATTGAATAACCATTTGCTAATTGTTTGGGTCTACTAAATAGGTCATAGGAAGTTCATCTGGTCTGGCAACTTCCTGGTATTACTCAAGAATTAAAAAAAAAAAGACAAGAACAGATGCTGTTGTAGAGGTCATGCCAAGAAAATGTGAAGCTTTGAAGCTTTTCATTTCGTTGTAACTACCGCCATTACCTCTTCAAATTTCAAATTGAATGTTTGTCGGTATTAAGTCAAAGAGACAAGCTGTTCATGCTACAAATTCGTCATGTTCTAGAAGTGTACATGACAAATGCATCTTAGAATGTTTTCTTTAGGACAAAACCTTTAGGCAATTAGCTTAAAAGAGATTGTTATATTATTGGTAAGTATAGGAACCCCTGCTTATGGAATTCATAGAATAAGACCACTCAGATTGCATTCTTCGGTGATCTATGGATCAGTGCAGTGCTGTGGATCAATATGACTAAGTTACATGTTTTCCCTAAGAATGGTTATCCCAGGGGTACAGTTAATTTAGGAAAGGAAATGATAGGAGATGAAAATATATACCTTCCCCTGGGGCCTAGAAATAAATAAACCAAATAGGATTATTGGTTTTATTTTAAAATATCAGAATGCAATAGCTACCTTTTCTTAGAAAATTGTACCCCACTCTTTAAACTTTCTCAAATATTCCCCTATTCCCAGCCATGCTGTCTATGAGGTGCACCTCCAGCAGCTATGTACAGTGTGCTGCTATGTATCTTTGACCACCTGGACCAGACATGCTCAGAAGAACAGTCTGCAGAGGTTAAACAATTAAAGTAGAATGAAAAAAAAAGACAAACAGGAGGTAGAGAGACTGTGTCCTAAAGGTCTTCCTGCTGGTTGTCCAGGTCCTCTATAATGTCTGGATGCCCTCCTCCCATGTGTTCTTTAAGACAGCATTGCATCCTGTCAATAAAAGCCCCGTTTTGTTTGAACTAATTTGTCTTGGAATGTATATTTGTATTTGTTGCCTGCTATTTGCCTGCCAAGAAACCCATTTCATCTGGGAGCAGCATGTTCTTTCGTTTAGAAATTGTTCCTTTTCTCTGCTTCTCAGTCTTACTCTACTCCTATAGTTTCTGTGGAAGGTGCTATATTTTTATATAAACCCTATGCAATGAACACAGCTGACTAGTCCGCAGTCAGCTGGCCGGGTCGAGACCCAGTCACAGCCCCTCCCAAGTATTAATGAATCTGTGAGCAGAAAGAACATTAGACAATTCTCTCCCCACTGGCAAATTTTTCAAATACAAAACTCAGCAAGTGTGAGCATTTTCCCCACTAATGCAAGTCTGCAATAAAAGACAGTGAAGCCAAATCATGATGCAAAATAAGGAGAGAATAGGGAAGATGTTCACGTGGTTGCTTCTAGCTGATTCTTAGACTAGCTACATCTTTGACCTTTATGCCCTTTATTTGTTTAAATCTTAAAAAAGTACAGGTTGCCCAGTTACACTTGAATTCACATAAATAATGATATTTTAATTTTTGGGATACACTTATACTAAAATTGTTTTCATTATTTATCTGATATTTAAGTGTAACTGGACATCTTGTATTTTGTCTGGAAACGTGGTTTTGATTGCTTGCAACCAAACTAATTCAGTTGCTTTCTGGGAAATGTAACCTAAGATCCTATTCAAGATAGCACTTTAGCTATACACTCCTATTTCAATCAAACAAAGAACACAGGAAGCATATTTTGTGCTTTCTAGGAAAATTTGTGTAGCCTAAATATATCCTACAGCTCAGATTTGTCCTATCCAACGTTCGGAAGTCTCTCTCCACAGAGTATAAACGTAACTTTGAAGCAGAGCATCTAAATGACCTAGGAGCCTTAATGTGTATTTGAAGTCAGGGCTCTGAGAAATGGATTTAATGTTCTCTCAACGCTGGAATCCAGGAACCCTTGAGTGTCAAAGCCAAATGAGTGCTCCTGGACAAATCACTTCATCTCGCTTCTTCTACCTCCTTATCTTTAAACTGTAGGTACCATTTCTTTCCAGTCCTCTAGAAGTGTCATAGTGATTAACATTTATGGACTGCTTTGAAGATGAAAATTCCATATCTTGTTAAGCATTAGCAAGATGGCAAATAATATATAATTATGGTGTGTACCTGCAATAATGTAAGAGCACATGTGTTTTCACAGTTTTAATAATAATTTCTGTAAAAGAAAAGCACTAGTCTCACTTCTCATTTTAATTTGATAAAATGCTTTGCTTCGGTATCGTAACCTTAGGAAAGGTTATTTGAAAAAAGAAGTGAAAAAGAAAATGTAAATATTTTCCAGTATTTAGGCTACAAGCAATTTTTCTTCGTAAAAATCACATTGTTCTTAATCACAAATGGCCAAATGTTTTCTTTTCAAATGAGGTCTACCATTAAGATTGCCTTTGAAAGCGTGCATTAAGACAGAGGGGTGGGAAGTTGCTATAATTTTCAGTTCATGTTACTTCTTGAGTACTGTCAGTTTTCTATATAAAGCTATAGAAAGTGAACATTAGCCCTTTAAAGGAGTCATATTTCAAGGATCAGGTGGGAAAGACAGAAGTGTCGGATGCACCTCACTGCACTGCTGTTCATCCCCAACACTTTGCACAATGTGAGAATGTTTAATAATTCCAACCCAACCTACAGATAAGAATCTCTGGTGTCACATCACAACTGACAGTGCTGGTGTGAGATTTGCAGTAAAACAATATTCCAGCTGTAGCTTTCATTTACAGAAATAAAACAGCAGAAGAGGAGGGAAAAAGGCCAGGAGAAGATAAACACTTTCATCCTGGAACAGCGCTGACATTAAATTCTAATAGCTATGCTCAAACAAGGAGAGAAAATCCAACCTCAGGACCTAACACGGACATGTATTCTATCATTTGAAATCTATTGCTCTAGCTGTATTTTAAGTGAGCCGGTTCATGTTTAGTTATCCAGAGAGCTCACCAAATATAAATAAGCTCTTTCCCAAATAGAGTCTATGGCAACTGTGGGACAGGCGGCCCTATTTTTCTCCCATTAATCATTAGAAACTTCACACGGCGTGAAAGTCTCAGGGGATGTTTCTGGCTGGGAAAAAGATCCTCCCTCCTCAGTCCTAATCAGTCCATCCCATCTGTAATGGCTTTAGAAAATTGTTAATGACATAAAGTGACAGTCGAAGGGCTTTTTGGTCTGTCAGGGTAGGGTTACTATGAGCTCTTTAACAAACTACTACATGCAGGCCTCAAAGCTGCTGGAAAATGATCTGGATTACGAAGGAATAAATTTGATATGTTAGCAATCACAAGCGGGAACTGAAAAGAAAGGCTTCCTTAATACGGTTCTTTCAGGCTATACTGGGAAATACGAAGATAAATCTGGCTCAGAGACAAACCCACATAAGACTGCCTCGAGCACTCAGAATATAGATCTCGGTTATGCGATGTGTAAAACACACAATGGCCTGAATAAGGAGCTAAGTATATAAGTGCAAACAAACCCGTTTTTATAGTTAGCATGGCATTTTGAATGGAGCTTTAAGCCTAAAGGACACTCTCCTACTTGCAGATGAAGATGATGGGGAATGTAACAGTAAGTACTGTGTCTTTATATAGAAGTCTAATAAGAAAATGTTCTAGAAAATTATGAACATAAATCAGATTAAACCTGAATTCTTTTCCCCATAAAAAATGGAAAACCTTGCTTTCCCTAATCTAAAATATTGTTTTCCTTCCAGTTCCATTATCTTGCTTTGGATTCATGGAAATTCTGAGCAGTGGTGAGAGAATGACTAAAATTCGAACTATCTGTTAAATACAGCAATATGACATCATAAGGTATAATCTCATTCCTTGCGTTATATAAAAGTTCCACACAGAACTGATAAATAAATGCATATCTGGGAATTTGAATCAGTTAAAAATAGGCAGATAATTGATATGGAAATGAAAATTTTGAGAATTTTTTTAAAGTCTAATTTTATTCTAAGGCAGCAAAACGTTTTCTTTCATGTATTTTTTTTTCCAGTTTCTAGAACATTCACCTCATTAGGGCGTCACAAAAAGTGACAACATAAACAGTTTCCCACACATCTCTTATAGGTTGTGCTAAGGGCTATAAAATGTTATATTCCGACAATTTCACAGATCTTGCAAGATTAGGTCAAAAGATTTTTACCTAGTGGAGAAATTTCTACAGAGAGCAGCTAGATATTTTTCCCAAATCCTAACCTGGTCAATAAGATACCAGAAAGGGAATTTTATCTCAATGAAGAAAAATATCCTATTAGTGAAAGGAAATGTAGAGACCTTTAAAAGCAGGGTAATTTTTTATTAATCTGAGATAGTTTAACATGGGCTCTACCTGGAGAAATCCATTTTTACCAGATGGTTCCTAAAGGTACCTCCCAGCTCCATGACTCTACAGTTAGTGACAGTTTCTCTTGGGTGAGTATCATCTGGTAGGCATAGACAACCAGCTAACAGGCCCTGAACTAGGCTAGGGTTGTGCATTGAAAACAGGAATGGAGCAAAGAGAGAACAGGAATAATTTTTCAATGATTATTTTGATTGAAGTCGGTAGTGGAATTCCAACTGATTTTCTTTCCATTGTTAAATGTTGCACATTCTCTGAGAATTGTAGCTGGGACTGGGAAATCCCTGCACACTGGGAGACGTTCATCCCGTTTGACTTTGGAGGGGGTCATAGGCTTTGGAGGCCTGCACTAATTCTTTCAGACTATGAGGGGCCATCTCATAAATATCTATTTCAGTGCTCTAAAATGATTAAATGACATCATGATGACCTGGTTTAAGGGAAATGTTACATGAAGTCCCTAAATGGCACCCTGGTGGTCTGAAAGAGTTAATGCAGTTTCTTTAAGTGGCCAATTCAGTTAGTTTGCAATGTCCAGAGCAGAGAATGTGTCCCAATAACTCACTGATAGCTTCATCTAGCATCAGGATATTAAGTTGAGAGAAGTCATTTGAAGGAGTCTATAACAGAGCAGGTGGTAATTCTGTTTGATACAGCAGCTCTGCTAGGGAAGGAAAAATGGAGCCTATGAAAATTCAATAATCCTATGGAGAAACGTTGAAATGATGCTCCTCTCAAGAAATTGTGATGCATACACAGACATTGTATTCTTCCAAAATATAGCTAAGCTTTATGCATAACATACTCTGAGAGCAAGTAATATTTATTTTTTTATAACAAGGACTGTGAGACTAGGAGAATGTTTTTCTAATTTTTTCAATGTATTCAATACCGTAGAACTATAATACATCAGAACAGCAGATAGCAATTAGAAACTAATCTCTTCTTATATAACAGGAATGTTCTTACTACAAAAGTTGTCAAAAAACATGTAACTATTTTATATGGGGTTTAATATTCTTAGATCAAATTCTGTGATCAGGTTGGGCATAGGAAAAAGTAAGAAAATATGAGAAAGAAATAGCAGAGAAACTGAAGAGAGAGAATTTTGAGAGTGAAGGTACTGAACACAGTTTGGTAGCAAAAATAACTTGGTTAAATGAATCAATCAATTAATGGAAGCATAGAAACATGGAAGAAAAAGAACTAATCACCAGTCCTTTATGTACCTTAAAACAATCACACATATAAGCATATATATGTAAAATCCAGAAACAGCCCAAGTGGAAGCATATATACCCAAAGTTATTATATGAAAAAGGACACCTTTCAAATCTATGGGCAAGAGAAAGATTTTGGAAGTCAGTACAATGTAATTGTGAAGAGAATGGATTCTTGGGTCATATGTCTTCCTTCTAATTCCAGCTCTTATGTTTAGGAGCTATATTACCTCGAGCAAATCACTTAACTTTTCTTCAGCTTCCTTATCTGAAAGTTGGGAAGTATAAATACTACCTACCTTGTTGGGTTGTGAGAATTAACAGAGATAATAAATGAAAAGCATTTGGCAGAGGGTCTGGCTCATAATAAACCACAATAAATGCTAGTCTTTATTATTATTATAATAAATGGCTAACCACTTAGAAAACAACAGTTAGCTCCTCTCCCATATCTTATATAAAAAATAAAATCAGATGGATTAGAGAGTTAAATGTAAAAAAGATAACTATAAAAGTAGAAAAGAAAATATATGTGAATATTTATAATAATCTTGTATTGAGGGAAAGCAGGAGTCCCAAAGCCATGGACCTATGGAAAATTGCTAAAAATGTAAACTTCTGGTAGAAAAAAATATTTATAAAAATAAAAGGCACATGGCAGAATAGAAAAACATTTACAGTGTATGGTACAAAGGGTTATCATAATTTACAGAGAAAGTGTTCCTACTATCAATTTTTCCAAAAAGTAGTATTACATTAAGCAGATAATGAACACAAAAGGATAGTATATTTTGTAACTTCACTGCTATTTCTAGCCTCAGAGCCTTCTCAGACTTTATCTTAGGTAACTTTTTCTCCACATGAAGGAAACAGCTTAAATGTTACTTCAGCAGAAAGGTCCTTTTTGATCGGTCTACATTATGTCTCCCCAGATTTCTTTCTCATGGCGTTTCCTTTCTTTCTGTCATAGCCCCCACTGTTCTTTATCAGATGCGTGTTGATTTCTTCCACTTTTCCCTCACTAGACAATAAGCTCGTGAGGACAAGCCGTAGAGTATTTGCCACTCTGTGGTAAGGCCCTAGCCTGTGGCAGGTATTTGAAGTAACGAAAGTAAATATCATAAAGGGTCTTGTACACCACGTTAAGGCATTCAGCCTTTATAGCTAGGGTAGTCATGGAAGAATTTTAAGCAGGCTAAATCCTTCTTGGGCTCCAGTGAAGGGTGGGTGGAGAATGAACTGGAAGGGAGCATGCCTGGAGGACAGGTGGTCGATTAGAAAAGGAATTGAAACAATCCAAGAAATTATGACGTTCTAAACTAAGGAAGTTTAACGGAAATAGAGAGAAGAGGAATGGTTCCAAAGATATTTAAAATTAGACTATTTTAACTAAAGCAGGGTGTATATATAAGGAAATAATGAGAATGAAATTTGAGTCTGGATTTTGGGGCAGATTGTAAACCTCTAATGCTATATCAAGACATTTGTAATTCTGTCTCTTAGGAGTATAAAGTCAATGAACAATTTTGAAAATAGGATTTTGTTTGGTTTTTCTTCTGTGTTTGTTTGCTTGTTGGTTTTAAACCACCTTGATTGGCAGACCTAAGTTACTGAGACATATGGAGTAGACTTTTAGGACCACAGGAAAGTTGAATTTTCAGTTTTATGAATCAATACTCTCTAACTCAGTTGTAAGTCTTTAAGTCCAAGGTCATCTCAATGAAGAACTTTTGGGATCCTGACAATTATTATCAAATGAACTTTCTTTATCACTATCACCAACTTCATCATCATCATCGCCACCACGACCAATAATAGTGGCAACAATGACAGAAACAACGTCAACAAACATTGAACAATTACTATGTATAAAGCACTGTGGTGTGTGCTTGAGTACACAGAAATCTGACATAGTCCCTGACATCAAAGAGACAGGGTATAAGCATTAAAATGCACTAGCCATGTCAAGTAGCGTGTGATAAAGAGTTATAGGAAAGTAATTGCTACCAGAGCTCAAATAAGAGAGAGCTGACTGTAGTTGAAAAGTCTTTAGGAAAAGCTACAGAGAGGTGAGACTTGAATAGGTCTTTGAGGAAGGAACAAATTAAGATAAATATAGAAGAAAGACAACTACTCAGGCAGGGAACATTGCAAGAAAAAAGGTGGAGGTGGAGTTCCCACATCTGTTTTAATGACAAGTAGACAAGTGGACAAATGGACTGCTTTGACTAAAGCAATGAGTTCATCAAGAGGTGTAAAGGAAGTATTGAGAGGATTGGGTGGAAACAGGTTGTAAGGTATCTTTGGTATCAACCTAATGATGGTTTATTTTGAATAAACATGATTGCTTGTTTTGAGGAAAGTGGAGAATAACAAATTTTGAGTAAAAGAGTTACTTGTGGAAAGTTGTGTTTTAAAGTTTTAAGAGGATGAATCTAATGAGCATGTTCTGGGTGAGTCTTAGAGGTGAAAATTCAGATTGATGAGACCAGTTACTATGGCAATATTTTAGGAAAGAAAAATGGGAACCTGATGCGGAAAAGGAGGAGGAGGAAATAATATGAGATTTTTTTCTAATCTTTTATTATGAAAAATTTCAAAATACAAAGTAGAAAGAATAATATAAGGAATCCCCAAATATTAACTATCAATTCATGACCAATTTTATTTTATCTTCATTCCTACCTACCTACTTTACCTCCAGGTTTTTTTTGGGGGGGGGGTGATGGTGAGGAAGATTAGCCCTGAGCTAACATCTGTTGCCAATCCTCCTCTTTTTGCTGAGGAAGACTGGCCCTGGGCTAACATCTATCCCCATCTTCCTCTACTTTATATGTGGGACGCCTGCCACAGCATGGCTTGATAAGCACTGTGTAGGTCTGCACCTGGGATCTGAACCCACCAACCCTGGGCTGCCAAAGCCACTACACCACCAGGCCGGCCCCCCCCTCCAGGATTTTTGAAGTCACTTATCAATACATTTAACTTACATATATTTGAGTGTGAATTTCTAAAAGACAGACTCATTAAAAAACATAACCACAATATCATTATCATACCTTAAAAATTAACAATTTCTTAACAGTCCCAAATATGTAATCAGTGGTCAAGTTTCCCTAATTTTTATAAGAATTTTTTTTGTAATTCACTTCTTTGAATCAGTATCCAAATAAGCTCCATTCATTATAATTGGTTGATCATGTTTCTTAAATATTTTTAATCTTAGTTTCACCTTCCATCTCTTTTTTTATCTTGAAATTTATTTATTAAAGAGACAGAGACAATATTTGCTGATTGCATATTCATGGTAATATTTACAATGTTCTTCTAACTCTGATATTTCCTAGAAAGTGGTGGTTAAATTTAAAAGCTTGATCAGATTTAGGTTTGGTTTTTTGGGAAGAATTGTTCATAGGTTGTGCTGTGTACTTTCAGAAGGCATATAATATTTGTTTGTCTCTTTTCTTGTGTGTTATAGCAACTATTACAAAATGGTGATAGTCTAACTCAATCATTCCTTTTCATTTATCAATTGAAATACTACTATAAATAGAAATGTCCCATCAATAATTTATTTACCTTGACTTGTAGTTCATATAGGAAATGGAGGATAAACGTCTCTTGCCCTTTATGTATCAGTTCTCAAAATAATGAGTTGGTTCCCTAGCCTTCTCCAAAGTTACCAATGAGTTTCTCTATGTTAAAAGAATTGTTATGAACTCATGTATTAAAATATACTTGATGTATTTCAATATATTGTAATTATCCTTATTGATGTTCCAATTGTCTTATCTTTGCCCAACTGGAAACCACTTTACGTTGACTTCTATGTCATTGAGAGCTTTCTAACTGACTCATGTGACAAGATATCCCAGGATCATCTTTTAAATCTACCCAGCACTCGGAATCACCCATTCTCCAAGGAGACTTTATTACTTACATTGTGAAATGGTATTTAGAGACCACAAATGGGTGCTAGGAGGTGCTCACTGCTATGGAGTCAGTCATTGTTTTTACATATTTTCAGAGGATAAGGCTAAGAAATGTGTATTTTTTAAAGATAAAATTTATAAATAATATGATAAATAATATGAACTCATATTATTTATATTCATTGTGAGTTTCAACTCAAAATTCAGGAGTATATGGTTTTTACCTAATCTTATTTATTTTACATTTGTTTCCTATTTCTCTCATGCCAACACTCCTGGTTTTCAATGGTAATCATATAAATCCTCATTTGCTTTTTCCCTCACTACAAAGACAACAGTCTCATAGTGGCGTATAACACTGCTACCTACAATATAAATCCTCAAACTGTATAGTCAGTTATTTCCAAGTTTTATTTTTTTGGGACCACAGAATATATTCAAATGAGGACATTCAGTCAAATTCTTGTGTTTTAAAGTCACTGTAAATAGTTCATCTTTTTGTGTTATGTGACCTGTCTTTTCACGTGTGGATTCCACACTGATTTAATTACAGAAGGTTTATAATATGTGCCAATAACTTCTAGGGATAGGTTATTCTTATTCTCCTCTTTGCAGAGTGATCTTTTATATCACAGTTATTACTACTTTTTTTGTTTTTCCAAATGAACTCTGTTTAGCTTTAGGGGAAAAAAAAACTATGATATTTTTACTGTGTTGACATAATTATGATGTTATGCCTTGTCTTCCCACCCAAGAATGTAATATGTCTTTTCATTTGTTCACTTCTACTTTTGTGTCTTTCAGGATTGTTTGGGAGTCTTCTGGATGTGAGAGATGTTAAAAACGTGAAACAGTAGGACTGGAATATGAGGGGCAAAATAGAGAAAACCATGGTTCCCAGCCTCTCCTTAGGAGAATGATTTGTTGGTTTATTTTACAGAAATGGGATTATTTGAAGAGATTAACACAAGGAATAATGGTGAGTTTTCATTTTAGTACTAGCCCTGAGTTCTATCTAAACTTTAGTGACAACTAAATATACCTATCACATTTATATAGGAACAACCATTATTGAAAGAAATTAGAAATAATCCCTGAGAGAGTAAATCACATGAGATAATTATCATTCTACCTAGTCAGATGACATGAAAAAATGTTCCTTTTAGAGCTTGTGCAATTCCATGCAAAATTGCAGAGAAGGCTTTCCTCCACCACCTTTCACATTGTAGCACTCACCTTGCAATTGCCCCACCCCTACCGCCACCACCTCATTCTGGATTTAAATGTCCATGTCATGCTATGGTCCTTCAAAAAGCTCTGATGTCAGAAAGCAGGATCCTGTACTGGACTCTTCTCTCCCTCTCCCACCTCTCTGTATCTACCAGCTACCAAATCCTGTTGAGTCCACCTCCTAAAAAAGCTGAACAAGCAGCTTGAGTCTACTTCCCAAAAAGCTCTTGAAAAATCTCTTCCTCTTCTTCATTATTATTGCCCATGTCAATGCCTTATTCAGAACATCACTTTCTCACCAATTATATTGAGATTGACTCTTGAATACTCATTTTGCTTTTTTCACCTCTTGTTTCCTTTCTTATATGACTACATGTGACGATATTTATTCTGTTTACAATAACTTCAAGCCATCTTCTGTATTACTGCCTGGGTCATCTTTAAGAACACAGGCTAAATACTTCTATGACCCCCATTACTTAAGCAAATTCCCAATGTGTATTCTAGAAAATGTCGAAGGGAGCCATGACAAGGGCTACATATTATATTCTTAAGAGAATCACAGGGTATATTGGCTTTAAAGAGCTCCCTCTAATAGAGAAACCTGTTTAAAGGTGATCACTTTATGGGCCTGGATTAATATGATTATGGGCTATTTTAAGTATACCTATCAATTTTTTGTCAATAAATTTTTCTGAAAATATACTTCAGAATATACTGACATAAAGAATAAACTCCAAACTCCTTATCATGAATGACCCACTATTGTTGTGGCCTCATCTTCCACAGCTCCCTCTTAGACCAAATATTCCATCAAGGACTGTAGCATTGCACACCAGGGGGCACAGCTCACACTCCTGTGCACCATGGACAGTCCTCCTCAATTTGCCATCTTGATTTACCTCTGTGTACTTTTGTGTATGCAGTACCAGTTTTCTAAATGGATTTTGCTCCCACCATCCACCTAATAAACTCCCACTCATCCTTCAAGACCCAGTTTAGATGTTACCTCCTCAGTACCAGTTTGAACATCATTTACACAGAGATGAGTCAGAAGAGATATGATGACCCAAAGAACATATGCAAAGTGAGATGAAAGCCAAAAACCTACCTTCAGCAATGCCTATATTTAGGAATAAGTCCCCTTTCTTTAGGAAGAAGCCTCATGATGGAGACTGAGAAGGAATTTTTAGAGTTATAGGATGAAAACCAATGGAAATTTTGTTCCAGAGGACAATTAAAGTGAAAAATGGTTAATAGGAAGACTCAAATATTACAGTTATAAATAATAAGAAGAGGAAGACCAAAAAGACATGCTTGAGTCTTATTGATGATCTTAATGAAGCAGTTTCAGGAGAGCTATTGAATACTGCCAGATAACTACTCTCCTTCATTCTCCCACCTCAAACGTCTTCAAAAATACTCAGAGGACTTGCAACTCCATTCACCATGGCAAGGCGTGCACACATAGACACAAATTTCCATATAGAGAAAACCAGACTGAATCGATTGACAACTTGAAATGAAGTTTAAAAAAAGAAGATGAGGGATCCTGGGTGTAGGGGGAATTAAGGAGGCATGGCAAATGAGAAGGAAACTGTTAGAAAAGAAACTTTTCTCATTCTCTCCTTGGAGGGCGATGGAAATCCAGTTAAAAAGGGAAAAAGTAAAGAACTTTTGCCCACCATTTTCTGGGTTTGATGTGCACTGAGTTGTCTAATAGTAACAACTTTTTCCCAATTTCAAATGTTAAGGGTATAATAAAAGAGTTACAAAAGGAAGTAGATAGGGTTGTAGCTTGAAAAGAAGGTAGAATTGGGGAAAATATTTTGCTAGGCTGAAGGAAGGAGACAGGAGAAAGGAACACATTGCAAAGGCAATAGAGAGGAGTGAATTAATGAAGTAGAGTACTTGCAGAGTGTATTTATATATTTGTATGTATGTGGGATATATGCACGTGTGGGAGTGTGGCGGTGGTGTGTGTGTGTGTCTATGGTGAGACTGGGAGGAAAGAGAGATTGAATCAGGGCAATATTTTGATTTCACATTCAATTCTTTGAACAATAACTCAGGTTTTTAGGCTATTAATGTTTGATATCCCCATATACCTCTCCCAGGCACTGATTAAGAATGTCGCTTTTGGGGCTGGCCCAGTGGCTTAGCGGTTAAGTTCATGGGCTCCGGTTCGGTGGCAGTGTTTGCAGGTTTGGATCCTGGGTGCGGACCAATGCACTGCTTGTCAAGCCATGCTGTGGCAGTGTCCCTTATAAAGTAGAGGAAGATGGGCATGGATGTTAGCCCAGGGCCAATCTTCCTCAGCAAAAACAGGAGGATTGGCAACAGATGTTAGCGCAGGGCTAATCTTCCTCACGCACACACACAAAAAAGAATGTTGCTTTCTTTTCACTACGATATTTTATAGATTCCACTTCTCTTATATTTCTAAAAATATGCAAAACACCTCACTCTATAGCTCTGTGAACACTCAGAGAGAAACTTTCTTAGGATCACACATGGCAAAGAAAAAAAATGTTTCCTCTATCTTATGTATAGAAAAGTCGTGTTAATATTCTCCCTAGATATAGAACTGGCTATATATGCTTTTGCCTGTTCGTTATTGTTTTCAGTATATTGGGAACATGGAATACCTTTTAGAGGTGAAGACCACTTAGGGAGTACATAGGGAACCTTTGAGCAAAATGAATCTGCTATATATTTCTGTACTCTTTTCACAATTCACTGTTATGAAGTCAGGCCTCAAGGAGGGCAAGGGTCATGTATTTCTTTTTCATTTTGGAACAATCACAACATTATTTAATCAGTAGAAAATTTTTATATCACAAAGTCTTTAACTAAGGAGTAGGATTTCTGCACGATCTATGAAATGAAGGTTGAATAGAAGTAGTAGAAGGCCTCCTGTGTACATTGTCACCCAAGCATCCAGAAGTTTTATCCTGCCTGGAACATTCCTTACACATGATTTTTCTTTCTTATCTTGAAACTACACCTAGGAGGAATCTTTTGTTCTCAGTGCTGCCAAAACTTCCATCTTCCAGCAGTGACCTCAGTTTAGCACCTGCTCATAAGATGTGTTTGCACATCGTTGGGACGTTATGGTGACATATATGTTCCCATCAAGGAGACTGTCATAGAATTCAGGAGATGTTAACATTTTTCCGTCTGTGTGTGAAAGTGACGTTTCCTGTTAATTTTGTTCTCTTGCTGAACTCTCCAAGCAAAAGCCTTCTGTAGGAGGCAGAATGATGTCATTATAGTCATAGCATAAATTTTTCAACCTTTAGAATGAGACATATTGTGGCATATATTTCACTACTTTTAAAAGCAGTGAAATAAAAACTTGGAGGATGATGATATCAATTTTATATTTTCATGTGTGGGGGTTTCCAGAGCCTTAAAAATGACTCCAGTGCTAAAATTTCCTCTGGCACATGGATTTCCTCCATAGCCTTAGGGGAGGCAAGCTTATCAATGGATGCTTCTGTTTATGAGTCCAACAGAGACTGGGATATTTAATTTTAGAGGTATCAAGACGTTGTGCAGGCAAAAGAGTCTAGCACTAGTGATTTAAAAATAAAAAGAAATCAAACTTCTGATTTCAACTCTGACATGTAAAAAGTTGTCACTCCCATTTTTACAACCAGGAAAATACTGAACAAACTGAAAATCAATGACTTTTCTTGGACCTATCAGAGAAGTGAGATTGCAGAGAAAACTGCCACCCTGAAATCCAAAAAGATAGGCAAATGTAGAGTCACAGTCTCCATCTCCTTTCCTCAAGAAGAAGTCACTGGAGCTGTAAGTACTGGAAACACTTAAACGATAATTTTGATGAAATGTTAGATTCTGAATGCAGACTAGCATGAGAGTGAGAGATTTCTGGGGGCTGCAGTGTTAAGGGGGCCCCCACACTTTCTTGAGTTTTACCTCCAAGAACCATTCTAGGTTCTCACCTTGAAGAGCCGAGAAAGATTCCCTCCTGGCTCTCACAGAAGAGGGGAAAAGTAGCCACTGTGAAATATTCCAGGATTGTTTTCATAATGAAGGGCTACTCTTCGGGGGAAAGACTTTACCAGAGTCTTAGCTACCTAAGGAAAGGCATTCTCTCCACTCCAGCCTCCTATAGGTTTCCTGTAACACCTAAGAGAGAAAAACTCTAAGAACTATAACTTGTAAAGATTACAGCCTAGGTGCACAGACCCACTAAAAGATAGAGATTCAATCATAATATTATAGAATGCTTGTTTTCCCCCATTCCTTACCAGCATATCAACATAAATCCAGTAGGATAACAGTGCATTATAGCTCAAGGAGCTACAAGACAGACTTTATCTAAAGACAAGCTCTTACGGAAGCCAAAGACAAAAACAAGGGCACTAAAGGAATTGAAAGCCTCTAGAACTTGCAGCTACAGCAAACATTAAACACAGCCTTACTCCTAGGCACATTAACATAGAACCTTACACTAAAGGCCTGTTTACCTCACTTCCTAATACATCATATTTGGCTTTCAGCAAAAAATTACAAGACATGCTAAAAGGTAAGAAAAGTAGTCTGAAGACAAAGCAAACATCAGACTAGACTAAGATATGACACAGATGTTGGAATTATGAGACAGGGAATTTAAAATAACTATGGTTAATATGTTAAGGGTACTAATGGAAAAAGTAGACAGCATGCAAGAACAGATGGACAAAGTATGCAGAGGGATGGAAACTCTAGGAAAGAATCAAAAGAAAATGCTAGAAAAGAAAAATCACTATAACAAAAATGAAGAATGCTGTAGAAGGGCTCATTGGTAAATTTAGTATAGCTGAGAAAACAATAAGTGATCTTAGAGACAGGTCACTGTAAACTTTCCAAAAAGAAAAAAGAATTTAAAAAAATAAGAAAAAAAAATGAGCAGAACATCCAACAAGTATGGTACAATTACAAAAAGTGTAACCTACATGCAATGGGAATACCAGAAGGACAAGAAAGAGAGAAAGGAGCAGAAGAAATATTTGAACTAATAATGGCTGAGGATTTTCCAATACTAATAAGAGACACCAAACCACAGATCTAGGAAGGTCAGAAAACACTAAGCAGGAAAAATATAAAAAAATCAAGGCATTGTATATTCAAATTGCAGGACATCAAAGACAAAGAGAAAATGTTGAAATTAGCCAGAATTTTAAAAAATATCTTACTTATAGAGGAAAAAGGATAAGAATTACAGCAGACTTCCCTTCTAAAACTATGCTAGCAAGAAGAGAGAAACTGAACTACTTAAAGTGAAAAAAAAAAAAAAAAAAACCCTCACCTCTAATTCTATATCCAGTGAAATTATTCTTTAGAAGATAAAGAAAAATATAGACTTTCTCAGACAAATAAAAATTTAGGGAATTCATCACTAATAGACCTTCCCTGAAAGAAATATTTTAAGAAAATTCTTTAGGGAGAAAGAACGATATACTTCAGAAACTCAGATCTACATAAAGAAGGGAAGAACATCAGAGAAGGAATAAATGAGAGCATTTTATTTTAAAAAATTCCATTTTTCTTATTTTTAATTAATCTAAAAGATTGCTGTTTATTTAAAGTCATAATAGTAATGATGTATTGTGTTCTTATAGCCTATGGATAAATGAAATGGATGACAGCAATATCATAAGGGACAGGGGGAGAAATTGGGTTTACTTTGTTACAAGGGTCCTGCTCTACACTCAAAGTGGTATGAAGTCATTTGAAGGTGGGCATGGATTGTTTAAAAATGTATATAGCAAACTCTAGGATATCCACTAAAATTTTTAAAAAATAAGTATAATTGATATGCTAAGAGAAAAATGAAAATGGAGTCAAATAAAAGGTTGAATTAAAACCTGAGGAAGCTATAAAAGCGGGGGGCGGGGAGGAACAAAGAACATAAGCAATGAGCAGAAAACAGAAACATGGTAGTTATTAATCTAACCATATTAAAATTCATTTTAAATATGAATGGCCTAAATATACCAATTAAATGACAGAGATTGTCATAGTAAAAAAGAGACTGAACTATATGATGTCTAGAATAAACCCACTTTAAATATAAAGATTCAGATAGCCTAAAAGTAAAGGGATGGAGAGAGAAATAACCTGTTAATATTAATCAAAAGAATGCTAGAGTAGCTACATTAATTTCAGAGAGAGTTGACTTCAGAACAAAAAAAATTGTTAGGGATAAAGACAAGCATTAGATAAAAATGAATGGCCAATTCTCCAAGCAGATAATAGTTCTTTATATGTACCTCAACAAAAATGCATCAAAATATGTGAGATAAAAATTGATAGAACTTAAAGGAGAAATAGACAAATCCACTATTATAGCTGAAGATTTCAGCACCCTTCTGTCAGTAACTGACAGATCAAGCAGGCAGAAAATCAGTGAGGGTATAGTTGAACTGAATAGCATTATCAGTGAACCTGAACTAATTAACATTTATAGACTACTCCATCCAACACCAGAAGAACACACATTTTTCTCAAGATTGCCTGGAATATTCTTGATGATAGATCATTTGCTTGGTCGTAAAACACACCTTAACAAATTTACAAGAAAATAAATCATACAGGGTATGTTTTCTGACCATGATGGAATTAAACTAGAAATCAATAGCACATAGCTAAAAAAAATCCCATATATTTGGAGATTAAATAGCACACTTTTAAATAACATATGCGTCAAAGAAGAAATCTCAAGAAAAAAATTTAAATGTTTTGAACTAAATGAAAATGAAAGCACAACCCATCAAAATTTGTGGGATTCAGTGAAATCAGTACTTAGGGGGAAATTTATAGTATTAAATGCATATATTAGAAAAGAAGAAAAATCTATAATCAATAATCTAAGCCTCCACTTTGGGAAACTAGAGAAAGAAGACCAATTTAGGCATATATCAAGCAAGAGAAAATAAATAATAAAAATTAGAGCGGAAATCAATGAAATTGAAAACAGGAGAACAATGGAGAAAATTACTGAAACCAAAAACTGTTTCTTTGAGATGATCTATAAAATTGATAAACCTGTAAGCACGTTAACCCCAAAAAACCAGAGAATACACAAATTCACAGTATCAGAACGGAAAGAGGGATCATCACTACTGGTCCCAAGGAAATTAATAGAATAATAAAGGAATATTATTAGCAACTTTATGCCCCCAATTGATATCTTATAAAAAGTGGACCGATTCCTTACTTTCAAGGAATTGAAACTACCAAACTACCAAATGCAAATCACCAAAGCTCACACAAAAAGAATATCTAATTTGAGTAGCCTATATCTATTAAATATGTTGAATCAACAATTACCTTTCAAAAAGGAAAACATTGACCCAGATGGTTTCGCTGCTGAATTCTACCAATGATTTAACAAGAAATTATACCAATTCTCCACAATCTTTTCCAGAATATAAATGCAGAAGAAACACTTCCTAACTCCTTCTATGAGGGCAGCATTACTCTAATACCAAAACCAGACAAAGACACTACGAGGAAGAGAAATCATAGATCAATATTTCTCATGAACACAGATCAAAAATCCTCAACAAAATAGCAAATTGAATTCAGCACCATTAAGAGAATAATAATAGTAGTCACAGACTAGGAGAAATATTTGCAAAATACTTACCTGAAAAAAAACTGTATCGCGAATATACAAATAACTCTTAAAAATCAATGCATAAGAAAACAACCTAATTTAAAAAGTAAAACCAAAATATCACTGAGGAAGATATATAGATGGAAAATAATTATGAAAAGATGATCAACATCATTTGTCATTAGGAAATTCCGAATTGGAACCACTGTACACCTAATAGAATGAGTACCGAATGAGATACCACTGTACACCTAATAGAATAAGTAAAATTAAAAAAAACCCAGCAACAAAGACTGACAATACCAAAGGTGGTGAGGATTTGCGGTGAGGATTTGGAGCAACATTACTGGTGGGATGGCAGAATGGCACAGTCACTTTGGAAGACAGTTGGCAAGTTTTTGATAATGCTAAACATAGTCTTATGGTATGATCATGTCAAGGCAATCATGCTCCTAGATATTTGTCCAACTCTTTTGCAAACTTATGTCCACATGAAAGCCAACACACGAATGTTTGTAATAACTTTGCAAAAACAAAACCCAGAAACAACCAAGATGTCCTTTAATAGGTGAATAAACAAACAAGCTATGGTACATCCACACAATGGAATAGTACTCAGTGACAAACATGAATGAACTATTAAGCTATGAGAAAACATAGATGAATCTTTTTTTTGAAGTGATCTGCCCCTCCCCCCTCCCCCCCCTTTTTTTTTGCTGGGAAAGATTCACCCTGAGCTAACATCTGTTGTCAATCTTCCTTTCTCTTTTTTTTTCCCCTCCCCAGAGCCCCAGTACATAGTTGTATATTCTAGTTGTAAGTCCTTCTAGTGCTTCTGTGTGAGCTGCTGTCACAGCATGGCTACTGACAGACGAGTGGTGTGGTTCCACTCCTGGAACTGAACCAGGGCAGCTGAAGTGGAGCGTGCCAAACTTTAACTGCTAGGCCATTGGGACTGGCTCTGAATCTTAATGTGTATTTTTGTGTGTGTGTGTGTGAGGAAGACCAGCCCTGAGCTAACATCTGTTGCCAATCCTCCTCTTTTTGCTGAGGAAGACTCGACCTGGGCTAACATCTGTGCCCATCTTCCTCTACTTTATGTGGGATGCCTGCCTTGTGTAGGTCCATGCCTGGTGTCCAAACCTGCAAACCCCGGGCTGCCAAAGCAGAGCATGTGAACTTTACTATACCACTAGGCCAGCCCCTTAATGCATATTTTTAAGGTGGAACAAGCCAGTCTGAAAGGATTACACACTATATAATTCCAATTATATGACCCCTGGAAAAGGCAAACCTATAGAGATGGTGAAAAGATCAGTGGTTGCAGGAAGGGAGAGAGAAGAATTGAATAGGTGAAACACAGAGGATTTACAAGGTAGTGAAACTATTCAGTATAATACTGCAGTGGTGGATATATAACACTGTGCATTTATCAAAACCCAAGGAAGACTACTGTACAAAGAGTGAAACAATGATCCAATTTTTAAAAAATCATTTAGGAGGTCCTGAGATCTCAGGATGGAATGCAGTATGTGACAAAATATATAACCTTATTACAAGTATTTGAAACAACCTCACTCAAGGTGGTAGTGAGAAAAAGTGCTGACTTAATTAACTTTGGAAATAAGTAGAGACTGTAAGAAATAAGGTAAAAGAACTGTGCATAAGCCCTACACTATAGTTTACAAAGTTTTTTTTACCCATGGGTGTATGGGTTAACACGTCTGATATTGCTATACATGCATACTGGAATTGAATAATTAAGTAAATAGATAGTGGATTGTGGAGCAAGCTTTCTTATGTCGGAGTAAGAATTTACAAATAAGCAAAGGAAAGAGAAGAAAATGATCTATATGATAACGGATTAGAGTTGGAGACATCAGTATGAACTTATGTTTAGCTTCATATAGATACAAATGGTTGTATATAGTAATATTTATATATGTCTGTATATACACAGATTAATATGCACACAAATATTTCTTTCCTCTATCAGGTGAGAGGGCCTAAAAGAAACACTCCATTAGCAAAGAATACACCTAGTACCCAGATCTTGGTTTCTAATACCATTCTCCAATTGAAGGAACCAGGGTTCTATAGAGAAATGACTGATTCTAGGTTTGGGGCAGGAAATATACAAGATGAGCCTGGATCATCTTACAGCACCAGAAAGTACAGAGGTGCTACACACAACACACACACATACACTGATGGGAGTATGTTGAAAGGGACATAGGATCCAACTGAAAGAGTTTTCAATAGCTGGGGATAGAACCATGAGCAGAGAAATAAAGTAGTATTGGACTTTAACCAAAGTATAAAATGAATACTCATAAGTCTATACTGATATAAATAAAAGATTGAATAAACAAATGAGGGAGGAGATAAAGATCCCTTGTAGAAGAATTCCAAATAATTTTTGTAGATAGTTAGCCCTCAAAGAAATGGAACATAATTCTCCATTCTTTAAGAGAGGGCTGTGCATAGTAACTCACTTCCAAAAAGTACATGAGGGAAAGGGGTAAAAACAATTACTTTACAGTGGAGACACCTGAGAAACACTCCTCAGCCAGATGATCAAGGTCAATACCGACAGTTATGTCACAGTGACAGTATGTACCATTGATATGATTTGAGGATAATGACACAATTTCTATGGTCTTCTTCCCCAAAACACATACTCCAGTCTACTGACGAGAAGTACATCAGACAAATCTCAATAGAGAGACATTTTATAAAAGAACTTAATCAGGGCTCCTCAAAACTGTCAAGGTCATCAAAAACAAGGGAACTCTGATAACTGTCAAAGTGAAGAGTGGCCTAAGGGGACCTGACAACTAAATGTAATATGGTATCTTGGATGGGATTCTGGAACAACAACAATGACAGGACATTTGGTAAAAACTAAGGAAATTTGAATAAAGTATGGACTTCAGTTAAAAATAGTATATCAATATTGGTTCATTAATTGTAGCAAAAGTACTATACTAGTATAAGATGTTCAGGAAGAAGGACCTGCCCACCCACTTCTGGAAAAATTGTCCATGAAAATCAATAGCAGTGGAGCACTGTCTAATATAGCACTGGAAGGTGAGAGGATGGTGCAAAAATGACCAGGTAGTGTTTTTCTCTGCTGTACACAAGGTCGCTAGGAATCAGAATGGACTTGATGGTACTAACAACAAAATGTAGGATGTTAATAATAGGGGCAACTGGGTACAGAGTTTATGGGAAATCACTACATCTTCACGATAGTTCTGTAAATCTGAAAATGTTCTAAAAATATAATTTATTAACAAAATATGCTACTTAATTCACATGAAGTAGAAAAAAAGAGCCCCAAATAATTAATGCTGATAAAAAATATTACATCAAGAAACAAAGAAGGATATAATAAAAATTAAAATCATTCACTTGATGAGTGAACAGTTTTAGAACTAGTAGTCAACATAGTATTAAGATAAATGAGAGAATAGACCCTTCTACCTCACTTTTATATCTTTAATTTTACTGTACAATTCATATTTTTACCTTCAGGATCCTAAAATATTCTTTGTTTCAAATAATATTTCCACTTCTCATAAAATTAATACATAGTCATTGTAGAAAATTTGGAAAGTATCCAAAAGTGTAAAGAGGAAAATAATAATACCTACAATTGTTCCATCCAGTCATAAGAAGATTTTTAAGATTTTAGTATTTTATTTTCTAGCCATAACATTTATTTTAATAAAATATTTTAGATATTATATGGAATAAGCATTTATAAATTAATATGATCATATTTAAAATATTACTGAACCTCATTTAGGTAATTCTGTCCCATATTGTGTTCTAGAGTTTGAGTATATTATGTCACTGGGAAAATATTTTTGGGAAATGCAAATAACTTTACATATAACTATAGTGATGAGAAGATATCATATAAATTATGCCAATATAATGACTTTTTGACTGAATGCATTTGCTAGTCAAATAAGTCAACTGAGTTTTGAAAGTATTCAAACTGATTGACATCCTAGACACAGAGTCAATTTGATTGAAAATCCTTTTCAGTTGTCAAAGAATCATTCATTCAATAAAGATTTGCAAACCTGCTATATGCTAGGCATGATTTTAGGCTCTGGGGACAACAGTGAACCAAAGGCATACAATTCCTGACTCCACAGAGCTTACATTCTATTGGGGAAGGAGCAGAAAAATAAGATAGTGTCATATAGTGATACATGCTATTGAGAAAAATAAAGAAAGGAAGCGGGATAGCAAATGAGTGAGGGTGGTGAGTGCAGGAGGGTTGTCTTCTGCTTATAGGATCCCGGAGGGTTAGGATTTTCAGGATCAAGAGGAATCCTGGGCTTTTTATAGTTACTATGGAAATGGCATAATGACATCAGCACTAAAAAGGTAGGTAGTGGATGTAAGGCCGAAAATTTTGCAAGATGATAGATCAAGGTCTTTTCATGAACACTCTGAATTCAGCCCTTTCTTTTTATTTATTTATTTTTTTGTGAGGAAGATTAGACCTGAGCTAACATCCATTGCCAATCCTGCCTTTTTTACTGAGGAAGACTGGCCCCGGGCTAACATCAGTGCCCATCTTCCTCTACTTTATATGGGACTCTGCCACAGCATGGCTTGACAAGTGGTGCATCCATCTGCATCCGGGATCTGAACCTGTGAACCCCAGTGCTGGGGTAAGAAAACCTAAACTATAATTGACAAATTGCTGGAGGCTGAGTGTGGAAAAGTCTGAGAATTAAAAACTCCAGGAAGAGTCAGTTGTAGGTAAGTTTCACCTCTAGGAGCTCTACCAGGTCCTTACAGTGAATATCAGAGAAAAATCCTCTCATGCTTCTGGAAGGGGGAGGGGAAAAGGAAAAATTTTGAGATGTGGTAGAGCATTCTGTTCCTAACAAGGCCTGCCGTCAGGAGATACTATTTAACCAGAGCTGAACTGACCGGGGAGAAGGGAAATACGCAACTCTAGCCTGCTCAGGCTATCCTGTCTCACCTAGGGAGGGTAGAGAGGAGGAAAACTGAGAAGCAGTTGTGAAGTTCACAGTCCAGGGGCACAGGCTCACCAACAGACTGAAACCTGATCATAAGACTATAGAACACTTCCCCTCCCCCCATACCTTACCAATACATCATGAAAGGTCTATTTAACAGTTACTTCTACCCAGTATATCATGTCCACCTCTCACAATTACAATGCATACTAACAGGGAAAAAACCCCACAGTCTGAGTAGACTAAACAAGCATCAGAACCAGAGTCAAATATGGTGGTAATGCTGGAATTATCAGAACACAAATTTTTTAAAAACTATGATTAACATGCTAAAAACTTTAATGGAAAAAATAGACAACATGCAAGAACAGATGGATAATGTGAGCAGAGAGATGAAATATCTAAGAAAGAACAAAAAAGAAATACTAGGGATCAAAATCAATGTAACAGTAACACAGAATGCCTTGGTGGGCTCATCAGTAGACTGGACAAAGCTGAGGAAAGAATTTCTGAGCTTCAGGATATGACAATGGAAGCTTTCACAACTGAAAAGCAAAAAGAAAAAGACTGAAAAAAATAGAATGTCCAAGAACTGTGGGACAATGATAAAAGGTGTAATACATATAATGGCAGTAACATTCAAAGCAATAGTGACTGAGAATTTCCCCAGATTAATGCCAGACACTAAACCATAGATCCAGGAAGCCCCAAGAAGAACAATAAGAAGGATAAATATCAAAAATCTCCACCTAGGCGTATCATATACCAGAAAATCAAGGATAAAGAAAAAATATTGAAAGAAGCCAGAGGAAGAAACCACCTTGCCTATAGAGGAACAAAGATGACAATCACATTCTACTTCTCCTCAGAAACTATGCAAGGAGGAAGAGAGTGAAGTGAAATATTTAGTATTCAGAGGAAAAAGTCACTAACCTAGAATTCTGTACCCTGTGAAATGATCCTTCAAAAGTGAGAGAGAAATAAAGCCTTTATCAGACAAACAAAAATTTGAGAATAAATAGAATAAAATTGTCTTTGCAGGTGATGTGATTGACTATGTAGACAATCCAAGAGTTGACAAAAAAAAAAACTCCTGAAACTAATAACCAACTAAAGCAAGCTTGCTGGATTCAAGGTTAATATACAAAAGTCAATTGCTTTCTTATCTACCAGCAATGACCAAGCAGAATCTGAAATTAAAAATGCAATATCATTTACATTAGCACATGAAATACTTAGGTATAAATCTAACAAAACATGTACAAAATCTATGTGAGGAAACCCACAAAACTCTGGTGACTAGAATCAAAGGAGAAATAAATAAATGAAGAGGTATTCTATGTTCATGGATAGCAAGACTCAATATCATCAATATGTCAGTTTTTCCCAACTTGATCTATAGATCCAATGCAATCCCAATCTAAATCCCAGTAAGTTATTTTGTGGATGTCAACAAACTGATTCCCAAGTTTATATGGAGAGGCAAAAGACCCAGAATAGCCAACTCAATATTGAAGAAGCGCAAAGTTGAGATTGACACTACCTGACTCAAGACTTACTATAAAGCTACAGTAATGAACACTGTGAGGTATTGATGAAAGAATAGACAAATAGACCAGTGGAACAGAACAGAGACCCAGAAATAGACCCATGCAAATATAGTCAACTGATCTTTGACAGAAGGAGCAAAGGCAATGCAGTGGAGAAAAGATAGTCTTTTGAACAAATGAGGCCAGAACAACTGGACATTCACATGCAAAAAAATGAATCTAGGCATAGACCTTACACCCTTCAAAAAAGTTAACTCTAAATGGATCACAAACCTAAATGTAAAGTGCAAAATTATAAAACTCCCAGAATATAACATAAGAGGAAACCTAGATGACCTTGGATATGGCAATGACTTTTTTGTTTTTAGTGAGGAAGATTAGCCCTGAGCTAACATCGGTTGCCAATCCTCCTCTTTTTGCTGAGGAAGATTGGCCCTGGGCTAACATCCGTGCCTACCTTCCTCTACTTTATATGTGGGACGCCTGCCACAGCATGGCTTGATAAGCAGTGTGTAGGTCCACACCCGGCATCTGAACCTGTGAACCCTGGGCCGCCGAAGCGGAGCACGTGAACTTAACCACTACACCACTGGGCTGGCCTGGCAATGGCTTCTTGATACAATACAAAAGGCACAATCCATGAAAAAAAAATTGATTAGCTAGACTTTATTAAAATTAAAAACTTCTGTGTGAAAGACAATGTCAAGAAAGTGAGAAGACAAGCCAAAGACTGGGAAAAAATGTTTGCGGGAGACATATCTGATAATAGACTGTTATCCAAAATATACAAAGAACTCTTAAAACTCAGCACTAAGAAAATGAACAACCTGATTAAAACATGAGAAAAGACCTGAACAAACTTTGACTAAAGAACATATACAGAATGCAAGTAAGCATATGAAAAGATGATCAACATCATATGTCATTATGTAATTGCAAATTAAAACAATGAGATACCACTACACACCTATTGGAATGGCCAAAATCCAAAACACTAGAAATACCAAAGACTAGCAAGTATGTGGAGCAACTGGAACTCTCATTTACTGCTGGTGGGAATACAAAATGGTGCAGCCACTTAGTAAGAAATTGCCAAACTGTCTAACAAAGCTAAACATACTCTTACTATATTACCCAGCAATTTCACACCTTGGTATTTACCCATACTAATGAAAACTTACATCCAAATAAATACCTGCACTTAGATGCTTATAGCAGCTTTATCCATAATTGCCAAAACTTGGAAGCACCCAAGATGTCCTTCAATAGAAGAATGGGTAAATAACTGGTATATCCAGACAATGGAATATTTTTCAGTGCTAGAAAGAAATGAACTGTCAAGCCACTAAAAGACGTGGAGGAAATCTAAAAGCATATTACTAAGTAAAAGAAGCCAGTCTGAAAGGCTACATGCTGTGTGATCTCAACTACATGACACTCTGGAAAAGGCAAAACAATGGAGAAAAAAATCAGTGGTCGTCAGGAATTGGCGAGGAGGGAGGGAGGATTAGGTGTAGTACGGAGGATTTTTAGGGCAGTGAAACTACTCTATTTGATACTACAATGGGGGATACATGTCATTATGTATTTGTCAAAACCCATAGAATGTATGACACCATGAGTGAACTCTAATGTAAACTATGAACTTTGGGTGATAACGATATGTCAATGTAGGTTCATAGATTGTAACAAATGTACCACTGTGACCCAAGATGTCAATAGGGGGGAAAGTCAACAAAATTATTTAATTTTTCAGAAATTTAAACAGACTGCCATAAAATATAAAACATAACAAGAATGAAACATTTATTTTCATATGAATTTACAATTTATATAATAAAAGAGAATAAAAAATTGTTAGTTCTTAAAAAAAAAAAGACTTCTGGTGGTACTAGCAATTGAGGCAAAAATGAAACATAACACAACTCTTGCAGATGTTGCCAGGAAATTGAGTAGAGTTTAAAGGAAATTTGAACTGACATTTGGGGCAAAGTTTGTGATTTAAAGTTCAGATTGGAAATGGTTGGTTATGTTTTATTTTGTAGTTTGAAGTCAATGGAATAAAGCAGTATATGACGAGGTGCTTTTAATTTATTTTTCAGACTTATACTTTTTTGAGCTAAGGAGCTATATATGAAACCAGAGCCATCCTGAAAGCTATGAAGAAATGTTTCTTCCATTCAAAGGAAAGCAATGTAGAGGGTAAACAATTAATGACAATTTTTACTGGGGACGTTAGCAGTTTCTTTTTCTCTACCTGTTTTTCTTTTTTTTTCTTCTTATATAGTCAATCACAGAGAGTTATTTTCTTTTTAGGGCTGGCGTGCTGATGATACAGCATAAGGTGCTAAGGTGATGGAATTATCAGAGCAGATACTGTCCTTAGCACAATATGGATTCTTTACTTTTTTAACTTTGTTTTTTGTGGGGGAGGAAGATTAGCCCTGAGCTAACATCTGTTGCCAATCCTCCTCTGTTTGTTGAGGAAGATTGGCCCTGGGCTAACATCCGTGCCCGCCTTCCTCTACTTTATAGGGGATGCCACCACAGCATGGCTTGACAAGTGGTGAGTTGGTCCACGTCCGGGATCTGAACCCATGAACCCTGAGTCACCAAAGTGGAGTGCGCGAACTTAACCGCTATGCCACTGGGCTGGCCCTACAATATGTATTCTTATTCATAGATCCGGATACAAACCATTTTCTCTTCTTCAGTTCTCACCATCTAGAGCTATATAGAAAATGCTTAAATTCATTCATGTACTCATTCATTCAATGATTATTTATTGAGCACATGTTTTGTGTCAGGTGCTATTCTGGGATATACTAAGCAAGAGAAGAATCATTTTGCCCTAATGGAGATTACTGTTGGCTGGAAGAGATGGACATTAATCAAATAATCACATTCAATGATAAGGGCTAGGAAGAGGCAACGTGTAAGAGGATATAATAAGAATTCAGTTTTGGGAAGTCAGAGAAAAACTGTCCCTAAGGAAGTGAAAATTAGGCTGAAGTAAAATAATAAATAGACGATATCTGATGGAAGAGGGCAGGAAAGAACATTCCAGGCCAAAACTATTTAGTTAATATATTGGCATAGACAGGGCTTAATATGAGTTTCCTGTCAACATATAACAGTAAATAATAGAATAATTGGTTACACAAATGCTACAACTGACTTTGCATTGAATATGTATTTCAAACTCCAGAATTATTAAATTGGCTCTGTTAGGAAGATCAGATCATGAGTGGTTCTCTTTTCCTTTTCTTTCCTATTTTTCTAAATATAGTTAAAATACTTTTATGTAATAAGAATATTTTACAAAAAACAAGTAAAATAATTGTGTTAACACTCTTGTTTTACTAAATAGCTTGTATCCTTGCTTCTTTATTAAAAAATGTTTAGTGTTCAACACCTTATTTTCCATCAATGTAAACCGTTTTTTCTCAAAAATACTACATTCTTATAAAAGTCCCCATTTATAATTTATGCCAATTTTGGCACAGAGGACAGCCTTATAAGGGAAGGGAGTGCTGTACCCCGAGAGAGACCTCTCGACCAGTCAGAATGCTCATTATCAGTCCAATTATCCCCTGATAATTGGCCTGCCTGTGGGAATAATAGGCTGGGATGATTTAACTTTGTGCTGACATATTCACAGCATCCTACACACTGCATTCTAAACTTCTTAACTTTTCCTTAAATAATGGAAGAATCTGTTAGAATACTTTATTTGCTCAACATTTACCTTCCCATGAACACTGAAGAACCACTCAGCTGAGACCCAGGGAACGCTCCTTGTTTGCACTAAACTTCACAATGCTGGCAATAAATCTTACATCACGTCCAGCTTTCTTATTTTGTCTCTATACAACATTCTCCAAAAAGACAAGTCTCTCTTCTTGGACTCTGTGAAATTTAGTTATAGGATAACACTCTCAGAATGGAGTCACTTGGCTTGTAAACGCTTACCAGCATTTCAACACTTCTAGATGGCTGGCTGATGTCCAAATGAGTCTAGGGAATGGCAAAGGAGAGGAATTGCGATGGAATTTTACAGAGGGCAGGGCAGTCGCTTTTGTGTGTTTCTTGAAATAATTAGGTTGAATTAGGTTACACTTATGGTATGGTGTCTTAAAGTTTCCAGTTTGAAATTCAAATGTCCTCATTTTTTTTAAGTCTTGTGCTCCTGAAAATTTGTTTGCAGGATGGGGATGTTTGCATCCTTTAGGTCTCTTTTCTTAGTTGCATAAATTTATCTGTTGAATAAATAGTTCACACACTGGCCAGAAACCAAGTGGACAAACTGTACTCACTAACCCTTTAATACTTGGCTCCTTTGTATAATGACCCAGCCCATTATTAGATAATGAAAGAGTGTATGAGAAAGTGGGAGATTATTTATGATGGAAACAAAATGAAACTAATGGGACAAGATTTGAAAGCTGTGATGCATGAAAGGTGCTATGCAGGCAGCTCTGGCACCATGACAAACAGAGATAAAGGCTCAGTGGGAAGCAGCAGTGTGAACATGACTATGAAGAAGAAAGAATGGATTTCCTGAATGAATCCTTGCCATCTGGTGTTTGTTTAACACACAATGAAGGTCAAATGGCTACTGATCCTTTTCTCTATAGTCCAGTGACCACAAGTATGAGCGAAATCAATGAGTTTATCGATATGTCTGGAAATGACTCACCATATGATCTGATTGAGTCAATAAAACTGAAGTGACTTATCATTACTCTTTCAAAGGTGGTTTGGATCTAGGGCTACAACTCTTTATGCTTTTTTTTCTTTAGCCAATTTGCTGGATCAAATGTGACTGGTACTTTTTTCAAGATTAATGTTTTGAAGCATTTAATTTTATAGGTATGTATGATTAATAAGAAGGGTCAGAAGGAAAGTGTCTCATAAAGTTGAATGTTTCTCCTATTTTCAAATAGATCCATTAAACATTTGTTTCTGTTGATTGGTGATGGATTAAAAAAATCTTTTCTTCTTCCACTTTTCCTTTTCTATGTATGAGATTGATTACACACCTATTTTATGTAATTATTCCTAGGGGACATATAACTTTTGGTGAAATATGTTTATTAAGCACTATATGTAAACAGCACACGCTTTGGGGAAGTCATGTTTAACTTGAACGTATTATTTTATGTAACATTCTGTTTCCTGCAGGTTGTTTCAGTAATGCACGTCCACAGTGTGGTCCTGGAACTCTTACCCTCTACTGCTGAAGTTGCAGGGCTTTCTGTTAAGTTCTTTTCTAAAGACTAAAATAAAAGATACTTTTCTCACATTAATATTTCTCAGCTGCCATGAAAACAGGGATAGGAGAAGCCAAAAATAGAGGAGCCAGCTGTGGGAGGCTGCTTTTTTATTTTTTTTTCCAGGACAACTCAGAAAAGTCTTTCAAATTCATTCCATAAAGAGTGGTTAATGCAAACACTGCTCCCAGTGCCTGCATGCTATACTTCAGAAGCTGATATTCACTCAACTGTGACATGGCGAATGTTATCTGACTGGTGTAGAGGTAGTGGAAATGTTAAGTTTGTCTCTGGGGTAGATGCATTTGGTATTCTTTACCTGTTCTCTTTTTGAAAAGACTCTCTTTACTGAAGCTGGTTAATTAAAATAAGAGTGGGAGGTTATGAAAAAAATTCTCTTCTTCCTTAAGTAGACTCAATATGTTTTATTCTAGATGCCACACATTTTGTTGGTGTTTTGACTTTTTTCCCATGAGCATAAAAGTATTACATGCTCCCCTGACTATGGAAAAGAAAAAACAAAGACGAATCAGTCATAATCCCAGCGTGCAGAGGCACCGTGTTTAATATATCGGCCTCTTTATTTTTTCTGTCCATTTTTTCTTTACTTAACTGAGATAATACTGTAAATACAATTTTATAACTTGATTTTTTCCCTTAACATTTTATCCAATTATTTTATGTTCATGAAGGCTTTTCATACTCTCATACCCAGGTAGACTGGTCACTCTCTTCTTTGTGTTCCCACTGTGCTGTGATACTATATTCTAACATAGTATCTTTAGTGTTGTGTTTGTATTTTTTTAATTTACCATCTGTAAAACCTTAGAAAGCAAGAACCTACATTTTATATGCCTTTTGCAATGTAAAAAATAAGACTCATGGTTAAATGTACAGACAAGAGCAGATATTCACCTGATAATCAGAATTTCCCATCTACTGGGTATATTAAGAAAAAGGATTGGGGCCAACCCGGTGGCGTAATGGTTAAGTTCACATGCTCTGCTTTGGCGGCCCAGGGTCTCAGGTTCAGATACTGGGTGCGGACCTACGCACCACTTACCAAGCCATGCTGTGGCAGGCATCCCACATATAAAGTAGAGGAAGATGGGCACGGATGTTAGCCCAGGGCCAGTCTTCCTCAGCAAAAAGAGGAGGATTGGCAACGGACGTTAGCTCAAGGCTAATCTTCCTCACAAAAAAAGAAAAAGAATTGATACAACAGAAATGTTGTAAAAGTGTTTCCTATACTTGGTAGGAATTTGGGTTCTATAACATAAAAAGACTGTTAAAACTTCAAGATACTAACATTATATTTGATTGACAGATTAACTGCTTACTGGCTGGGCATGCCTGAGCCCTGAAGTATGAAGTAAATTTGTATGGTTCATTTCTGAGTATAAAATGATTTTAGCTTTTATGACCACTAGCCATCATTTTTTTAAAACTAGCATCATTTATATGTGTATTTATTTTTTCCAGCTTTATTGCGATATTATTGACATAAAACATATATAAGCTTAAGGTGTACAACATGATGATTTGATATATGTGTACATTGCAAAATGCTTACCACAATGAGGTTAGTTAACATGTCCATTCCCTCACATAATTACCCATTTTTTTGTGTGTGGTGGTAACTTTTAAGATCTACTCTGTTAACAACTTTTAAGTATATAATGCAGCATTGTTAATTATAGTGATCATGCTGTACATTAGATTCCCAGAAGTTATTCATCTTATAGCTGGAAGTTTGTGCTCTTTGACCAACATTTCCCCATTTCCCCCACACCCTAGCCCCTGGCGACCACCATTCTACTCTCTGTTTCTATGAGTTCAGCTTTGTTAGATTCCACATATAAGTGAGAACATATAGTATTTATCTTTCTCTGCCTGAATTATTTTACTTAGCGTAGTGCCCTCAAGGTCCATCCATGTTGTCACAAAAGGCAGGATTTCCTTCATTTTTATGAAACTGGCCACCATTTAAAGGGTCAAATACATTCACCAGGCCTCAGAGGCCATTTGGTGGTCAATGCCAGCAAGGTAGGTTGCCAGGCCAACAGGGCTGTGGATGCTCTGCTTATATTTTAAGATAACTCGATTCAGTTGGGGCTTGCAAATCCTAAGAGTATAGAAATGACTTTCAGGTTAATTGCCTTGGATTTTCTCCAGGTGAAAGGTGCAATAGAAATGTCAAAAATGTGAGTACAGTTATTATATTTTCTGTTATCAACCAATAGCTTTGCCTCTTATGACTCATTTATTCAAAAGTTGGCATAAAACTAAGAAGCAGTTCTATATTCAAACTTTAAATAAAAAAGTAAACTTGTGATTTATTCAGCATAAATAAACTTCATCTATGTACATTTTTTCAAATCCATGAATTTTAACTGTATGGCTATTTTGTCTACTGTTCTTTTTGGAAAAAAAAGATATGTGGGTACATATTGTTTTAACAGACGTATGTTGGAATTATGCAAATAACTAGTAATTTTAACTATAGGAAATCTTTATTATGTCTCTACTATGCTTGCTTGTCATATTTTAGGATGTGATTCATTAGATAAAAATATGATTCTTCATCTATTTTCCATGTGTCCTTTTCCTTTGGATAATAAAGCTTGACATTAACAAAAATATGATTCCCCAAAAAAATAACTTGATATCAAACATCTTAGCAAAAATATTTGCCTGAATCATTGGATTCTAGAAATTCTCTATGACCTACAAATGGTATAGTCTAGCTAAAGATACTGTCTTCTTAGAGTTAGTTTCCCATCTTCTTTCACTGCCTTTGGGACCTAGTATAAACTATGAAGAACATTTCCTAGTGTTATGTACATTAAGGAGTTCATAGTTTCCCATAAAAACCAATGACAAGGACAGATAGTTGTTTTTAACTTATGAGATTGAATTTTATTGATACTGATACCTGTTTCCTTAAGCCCACCATGAAGACATCTATGTCTGGAGTATGGGTTATTAGTTTGTCACACTGAAAGCCACAAAGGTTATCAATTACATTTTGGAATACCATTGCTTTGGGTTACCTGTATTCCTCCCTATGAAAATATTTTATTTAAGGTTATATTTTCTCAAAGAATTTCTATGCAAGAGACATCAGAAATACACTTTTTAGTTTGTTATACTATTAGTGTTGTTGTTGTTGTTTTATTATTATTATATTGCCCCTGGGCCAGGCCCAAAAGCTGAAAGTTCCATGGTTTTTCATCCTGGAGGAAATGATCAGTAACAGAGTCTGACTACTTACCCTTAGAGTTCTGTGCAACCTGACTCTAAGTAGTTGCCAATCATTCTATGGTTGGAAAGAGAGAGTGCGGGCATATAAAGCCAGAGTGGTGAATAAGAGACATGTAGTGTGGATAAAGCTAAATATCAACCCAGAATTTTTGCACTGAGTAAATCTGAACTCCTGGAATCACGTGGAAATTATCAGACTCACCTAGTCTAGGATTATTGAGTCTTAATCCATTTCTTTTACATATTTTTAGGACTGAGAAAAGGATAAGAAACTCAGTGGTGCTGAGGAGTATTTGAATACCTTAGGCCTTTAAGGAAATTCTACTGAAATTGACATAACTAAGGTAATATAAATCTTTACTTTTAAAATATGTTTATTTTAAAAAATACAAGATTTGGTGCGTTTTAATGAAATTCTTATTAAAAAGCCCTTTAAGGTAAACTATATATGGTTGAAATATCAGAGCCACCATTCAAGGCTCCTCTGTGTTATAGAGTGAAATTCTTGCTTTATGGATATTGGGAGTGTGGGAACATGACAACCTGAACGAGGATGCACTTTCCCTTTGCTCTGAAATTCCATTTTTTCCTGTTTCTCTGAGTTGTATTAACTTAGTTAATTTCTGTGAATTTCTTAAAGAAAAATATTAAAAATCAACTGTCTGAAGTGCAAAAAAGAATATGTGTGCATGTATTATTGTATTTTCTTATACCCTCCTAGGTAGTGAGTTGACAACCTCATGAGTAATATATCTCTCCTGAAAATCACTTGGCTCAGCTTTTAGACAGAATCTCCCAAGAGCTTTGTTAGACAGGAGGGTAAACCTCATTTTAGGCTGAGACAGAAATGAAGGCTATTCCTCTCTGGAAAAAAAAATCTCATATATATATATATATTTCATATATATATGTATATATCCATCAGTAGCTCTTTGTTTGCCTGATGTTTGCTCAGCTACGGTCCCACCTAATGGGCAAGCAACAAGACAAGCAGAAGGAAATTCTAACAGCACAAAAGGTTTGAGTACGAAGATGGCCAGAGAGGATCAGATAATTAACCTCAAGAAGTTGGGTTCAGTGCCTTTATTGGGGGGATTAGACAGATAAAATAAGGTCAATTCTCTTGTATAGAAGAAGACAGAAGGGTCAAGAACTTAGAAACATGGAGAGAGAAGAGAGGGAAAAAGGACGTGGTGCTACTCTTCATTTCCTGCTATGTGACAAAGGTCAAAATGGTGGCCCTTCTGAACTTTGAAGAGATGATCTTTCTTTATGAGATTAAGTTTCGAAAGTTGCATTCACTGAACTTCCTAAAAGTAGCAATGAACAATTTCAGAATGAACTTCTAAAGCACAAGGGTCCTTGACTCCATGCTGAAAGTTTCCCAGCTGAACTGAGCAGTAGAGAGACACTCTGGATAATCCATTTGGCCAAACCATATGAAGCAACATGGCCTATTTACAGACAACTTTTATGGCTTTAACCTCTCAAAACATCAAAAGATATCAATTACACATAAAAATAACATGAATATTCTCAGCCAAATGTACCAACAGTAGTTATTCAACAATATCTATAAGCTTAAATTTAGAGAGTAAGAGTGACTTTTTCTATTTAATGTAACTGTTTTACCTACAATGCTATAGGTATTATTTTGGGGGGCATGATTTTAGAGTCCAAGCATTTTCTTATAGTAAACACCTTAGTTCTTCCACAGTCCCACAGTGGATCCCACGGACATGGAATCCAAATCAAAATGAAATACAAAGGACAGTAGTGTCTTAACATTTTCTATTTCATGATATTGAGGTTTGTAGTTTCTAACTTAAATTAAAAGACATCAATCATAATTACATGGTGCTGAGCAACAAATTTAAATGTTCTTGCTATGTACAAAAACACAGATAGATTAATATATATAGGTATTTTTGTGGGGGAGAATACAGATTTTATAAGTACTAACACATTCTGATTCTCACATTTCTTTATTGCCTTTTCCATATCGTAGTACTCTTGACTCAGATCCTAAGAATTAGCTATGTTTGTAAGAAAAATTTCAAAAAGTTTGAAAATCCACAGAATTGAAAAAAAACACTCACCAAATTTGAATGGAAAACAATCTTAGGAATTTTACACATCTTTGGATTCTGATGACATCAACAGTTACAAAACAGATTTCTTCCCTGTCTTGTTTGTGCTGCATGCAAACTGAGTTAATATAGTTCATCATTTTTCACTCAGGGAAATTTTATGACTTCATTTTTAGAAATGAACTCAAATGCATGTCTCCCTTGATTGAGTGACTAAGGCAGTGACTTTACCACGGTATATTGCGGAGGAGAAAAAATATCGATGAGTCACAGAAAGTTTTGATGAAAGCACAGATTTTATTCCACTTAGTGATTCACTTGTGACTTTTCTTTCTCTTCGCTTACTTGAAGTGTTTCTTTCCCCCTGACTCAGAGCAAGGAGAGCAGGGGCTGCAAAACTATGAATGTCTCTCTCTTTGCTGTAAAAATGGCACGGAGTTAAGGATTCTAGAAGAGAGGTTTTTCCTAAGTGGGTTACATCACAGAGTTCTCAGGTTCTCCCTTCTTTCAATAATGAAGCTAAGGTAATTATCATGTCTAAAGTCTGAGTTTTTTTCCGAAGATTCTAAGAGATTGATTATGGTAAAATCAGAGAGAGAATTGGGGCTCTGCTCCCACTGATGATCTTGAGGTAATTACTAGGCTTGTTTCTGCGCACAGACCCACCCTCCGTCTCCTCTTCACGGCATTATGCCAGCCTCCCTGCCTCACTGGCAACTCAGGTTGGCTGCTGTCTAGGCTAAGCTGCGGTCTGCGATGTGTGCCTGGTGATGGTGGTAAACAATTCACAACAATCTTATTCAGATCGATGAACAGTTCTCTGCTATTTTGACACGCTCTTACCATATTTTGAAATACATATTGCCTGTCCCATAGTAAATGGTCTACTTCTCTTTTTCCAATAAGATCAGACCTATTAATAAATGATACATAAAATATAGTTTTCCTATTCTGAGAAATAAGAGTTTAAGTAACCAGGATAGGCACATAATTTTTGGTTTTAGGTCACATGGTATGATTATAAGGTGAAAATACTGTATTTAAGAATGTCAGGGGGGAAGTGGGCTTGCAAACACCATAAGATTCTTCTGAGGATTGTGAAGCTGACTTTTGCCCTATAAACAGGAAAAAGATAAAAATGGCCCTGCTTAGTCCACAGGCCATGCTAACAATTACAAAACAGTGTGCATCGAAAACTCATAATATTTTCATTCATTCATGCAACAAATATGCTGTTTTATGTAAATAATATATCATTCTGGAATATATACTTAAAAGCAGATAGGCAAAGTTACTGATATTGTTTGAGGTCACATAAGTTCTTAAGGAAACACAAACACCTAAGAGAAAATGTAATTTAAAAGAGTAAGCTTTATATATATTTGTTGTATGATAGTATTTCTTAATTATAACCATCGCTACAACTTATAAAATCTAACCAAATAACAACATTTTGAGTGGCGTAAAAAATAGCTTCTAGTAATAGATACAGAAATATGCAAATCAACTAAACTCAACTGTATGCTAATTGGCCAACACACCTCTCATTTAACCAACAGTGAGCTATTCCACAAGTGTCTGGAAATCAAATGGTGACTGTGTAGGTGTAATTGCATCTCTAAATTAATTTTCCAGTAATAGACAATCTCTAACAAACAGAAACTTGGAAAATAAACAACCATAAGGGCAGAAAGATATTTTGTGTGAGATTTTAATAAGTACGATGTTTTTTGTGTTTAGATGCTGTGGAATTTCAGCAACCACACAAAGCATAGCAAAAGTAAACTTTGATTAAGGTTTCCTACACACAATGAGCTTTTGGTGTCACTACAAATAAATTGTTCTCTTCTTCACTACTAACCATAGTGCTATAAGGGCGAAACATCTACTGTGTCCATTTTATTAAAAAGCAATTCTATTTTTTCCCACAGTCACTACGTTATCAGTTTGAAGAGTATGTCATGTATTTATTCATATAAATTTACTTATTTTGTGTAAATATATATTTTATATATAATAATATATATACACACATATGTATATTTATTTTTCTGAAGTTTTATTAAAATAACACAAAATTTCCATTAATACACTGTGAAGAAATTATTGGGATACATTAAAATAAATAAGAATAAGTTAAATCATGATTCTTCCATGTGAACATCTGTACCATATTCATAGATCATAGAGCTGAAATGGTTCTTAGAGAGGTTTTAATAAAATCCCTCTATAGATAAGAAAGTGCAATTAAGCAACTTGTCCACTATCACATATTAGCTATATCTACGTTCAAAAAATTATATTTAGTGTTTTTTTTAAACTTTATATGGCACATAAAACACTCAAATGGAATTAGAAACAAATTTCTGATGCTGAAATCCAATATTGTTTCCAAGATGACATATTACTAAAACACTGGACAACTATTGACAAAGCCATGGACTTCTCTCAATTTTTTTTCTAAATTTGTCCATCTCTGAGTTTTATCCTCAAGAGTATCATAGATTTATAAGAATCCATAAATGTATAAACTGTATGTCCTCAAGGCTTGTTTGTTATATCAAAAAATAAAATTTTTACTTCAAAATAAATGAGAAAGTTTTAAGATACAAAGACAATGGCAATCAATCACAGATCAGAGACATGAAAATGTAAATTTTCTTTTTTGTACTAAACTCTTCATGTAAAACTCTTCTGCTTTTCATGTTTTAATCCACAGATCAGAATCCAGAGAGAGCATCAAAATAGCACCGTCAATGTGAATTGTTGAAGAGTTGCTAGCGAAGAAAATAAAACCCATTTTACTAGGGTTAGAATTGTTTAAGAATTTTATTCTCTTGTCCTTTGTTCATAATTTTGAGCACCTCTTTACGAGAAGTTTTTGTGCTGATGAATTTGTTAATTCTATCTTCTTACAGACTGTGCCTTAGAAATTACAATACTGTTGCAGACATTAAAGTTACTGATATTCACTTCATTTATGTATGTTCAGTCACATATAAGCTCACTGAGATACCAATATTGTGAATAAGCATGGCAAGAAATGTGGGCCTTGGTTAAAGATCATGGTAAAATTCTTTTCCTTTGGGTCCACTATGGACGTACACCTGGTACATTAAAAATGTTTGTAGCAATAGTTAACCACTATTGGTTCTTGTGTCATACAGAAATTTGAAAGTATCAAGTGGTTTTTAAATGACACTTGCATAGTGACAAGTGGACTAAAGAACGTATTTACTTTCAAATTGTTTAAATATCAAGGGCAAACTGGTTGGCAGATGACACAACAGATGTTAATTCTAGTCCTCTCTTCTCCCTTCCAACCCAGAATTTTCACAGCAATTGGAGGTCTGAGGGTGCTGGAATAGTTAAATCAATAGTTACACCCTATCTCTAGCATTTAGACATGAATTATTTCTTATAACAGAAATAGCTCTTTTGACAAGAATTGTAAGGAAATTAACATTTATTCAAGTACATATTGGAAACAATTTTTGTCTGTTTTTGTTTTTGGTGAGGATCCCATAGATTTTGACACTGCTTAATATATTGGCTTAAGTATAAAATATTGGCACTTAAATGGTATTCTCATGTTAAGTCTGAAAACATAGTCTCTTTGCTTACACAAATACCTTTAAAAGAGGATAATTAGTGACCAGTGGCTAAGAAGACCTCTGTGTTGAGAGGTTATGCCTAAGCCTCTTGAAGATTCTCCGTGTAAACAAGTCAGACCACATCACTCATTATCCCTCCTTTGTTTACTTGGAAAAGGGTTCAAACTATTTAATGAGAGGATTACCCATACTTCAACTCTATTGAAAAAGATTAATTGATATTTTCCTGTTGGAGGTTTCACCACTTGCATTTGGCTTCCACTTTCCTATTGTTATTGATGCTGTGATCAACAGAGCAAAGTTGCTTAAAGGTTATCCAAATTTCACAGCTTAACATTACTCAAACTCATTATATTTTTTCCTTGTCTCATAGACTTGAGTTCCAAGGACTGTTAACTCGTTGTTCGAAGAGACGATGTTTTAAACTTTGCTTGCCTGAATAGAAAATTTTATGACTAAAATCTGGATATGTTGTACAATTTTGCTGAGTATATTATAGATGAAGTAGAGTACCTACTCAAAATGGAGTATTAAAACATGGAGTCAAATTTCCGTGTAAACCTAAAAATAATGAATTTTTCCACTGTAATATATACAGGAGATTTTGAAACATAATTTCAATCTTACCATCTTCTTGGGAACACAATATAAAAAACAAGATCCCCACCATTTTGAGATACAATTCTGTGATAGGAATCTTTACAAAATTTTCCCCCCAAAATGTGTGTATTATGGACATATGGCTGCATATTTGGATAACACCATTTGCATTTTCAAACTTGCATTTTTTTAAAGCACTAGCTTGGCTTTTGCTGTCAGAATGGCAAACTGCTAGTGTATTCATCTAAAATTCCTAGTTTAACTCTTTGTCACTTTAGCATTTTATGTAATGCTAATATGTTCACCTTTTCTTAAAAAAGTAACCTAATATGTTGGAGGCAGTAAAATAAGAAAGACTTTTCAAACCATAAAGTTTAATAATAGGAGGAGTCACATTAAAGTGTGAAAAAAAAGGATAGTGTCAAAATTTGATCTTAGAAAAAAATGCTTTTGAAAATTACTGGGGGGAAAAAACAGCATGTGAAAATGATTTTGCTTCAGATTAATTCCCTGGAAGGGTTTGCAGTCTTTATGGTTTTCTAGGGTTATTTTGTAAAAGCAGTTTTAGTTCCTGAACATTTAAACATAACACATTGGAATATAGAACAGTAAAAAAAATGATGATGAGAAAATAAAGATAAAACCCCGACATTAGTAACTTATGGAGATTATACTTTCAAGGGAAATGAATTTTCATTTGCTGTATGCTTTCTAACATATTAAATTTTTAAATTTCATCCTTAAATTTCTTTATGTTGCAATGTTAAAAACAAGGCCTTGCCACAGCATTTTAAGACATGCCTACTTCAATGTTCCCTAGCCCCAAGAAGCAATCTTGTTTAAGGAAATCAGGTACCCACTTATGGATAAATAATTTACCTGTCTTACATAATTTATACATATCAAAAATTGTTATCTAAAGAATGTGTTTTGACTTATAGATTAATTTTCATACAAATTACACTTTCAAATCAACATTACCAATACTCTTTTATTTTCAGATAACCACCCCAAAGGCCCATGTTACATCTTCTATATATGTTAAAATATGCACTATTTTAAATTTTGCAATATTGTGCATATATTTGGACATATTGCAGATATATTTGGACATATTGTGGACATATTTGGAATATTTCAGTTTTTCTCTTAATTGACATACTATGTGGCTACTTATATTCCCAAGCCACTTCAATCTGCTTCTTTCAAATTATGTTTTTGCAATGTGTTTATCTAATTATTACTTATTTATTAGTTTCAGCAGAAGTATTTAATTAATTAGCATCTGATACAAAGATAAAAGTAAATACCAGCACGTAAATTATGCTGTTGAATAGGTCCACATTTTTTTGGCCCTAATGCTGGCAAATGCAGTTAACCTTATTGATTTAGTTGAGCACATTAAAATGATATAATAAAAACGATTTTACCACAAGACATTATAATGTGACCACTGTGTCAGCTATTTTGCCTTCAAAACTTAAATGCATAGCCTAACATTGAACATATTGATTCTTTTAAATAGTCATCCTATAATAAATATGACATTATCACTCCAAGTTCGGGCCTTCATGTTAGGTGATTAGAGAGTAGGGATATAATCAGAGGAAGTACTTTGAAAGATAATCTTTCTTTATTCTCTTCCTTTGAAACACACGGAGAGGGGAGCTATGGAAGAGCAATAATTGCTGAACTAGCTGTTACATAATCTGTTCTAAATGATGAAGTACTGATACTTACAAAGTGATCATCTATTCCTTTAAATATCGAGGATTCATTACACATATAAGTCCATTTACCATAGCTGAGATGGTTCTTAGAGCTAATTTAAGAATTTTGAAAAAGTATATAAGAAAATATTTTTAAGGATTATTGACTAAATCGCTGAACACATATATTTTCATTATTCAATATGTGGCAGACAAAATACCAGGAATCAGGTAAACAAAGATGAATTTGAGGGGATTCCAGCTCACAGTCTAAACAAATTGTTATCTACTCACATAGAATTTCAAAAAAATTATTAAGGTCAAAACAGACTGGTTGAACTAGTACAAGTGTCCAGTTATTTCACCACCCAGGAGTTCTTCACCCCAGTTTTAATATTGTTGCCAAGAAATGCAAAAGCACAAGCCACTTTTGGAAGATGACAAAATATGATCATATTCTAATAATATATTTTAAAACCAAATGCACTTAATCCAGCTATTAAAAGGCATAACTTAAACAGAAGGAACACAAGACTTAAACAAAGCAGAAGACAGCTGTCCAGAAATTATCAATTGCTAAAGCACACAGATTGTGATTAAATTTTAATGTGGCTTTTAAGCAAAGATTTTGCTTATCAGAGAGACAGAATCCCAGAGAAAATATTGTTATTGATTTCAGCATTTCAGATGTAACTGATCCTTTAAGTAATTTTTCTTGCTTTCAATACCACTTTTTAAAGCGACTGCTTATACTGGGCCAATCATTAGAGGGTACGTTCATTTAAAATTCTAAGCCAAATGCATAAATTGTTCTCCATTGCTCTCAAAGTCACATCTGTTGAAAACAAAACACAGCATTCAATCCATTGAATAAAAACAAAACATAACTGCAGAATAGCTGGATAGTCAAATCATGTAAATTAAATGGCATTGAAAATGATATTTTTTATTGATTTTTTTCAGGGGACCCAGGCTTTGGAATTAAAATACATTGATTACCTTTTATGTAACCAAATCAACAGTAAGGCACATGGATCTGCTGGAGCATCACACTAGTTTAGAGTCAGGGAATAGGGAATAAGAATAAATTTTGTCTTTGTTTCTTAACAAGTGGAATGCCATGTTGACTCTCTGGATAAAGATACATATCACATCATTTATCAAAACAATTAATTATTAAAAATGAGAAATCATTATAGCCATTTTTTATGTTCTAGTGGACCATAATTATCTAACTGTGTATGAAACTGTTAAGGCCAAAAAAAGCAACTTTAGTTTGGCTCCCTGGATATGAGTCAATACTTGGTATCTAAAAATTGGTTATAAATTTAAGAAATAAGTGTACATTTAGTTGTAGAATTATATGCCTTTATTTATTAATTCAGTAAATATATATTGAATGCCGACTAAGTGCCAGACAGCGAAGCTAGGTACCAGTGTGTATGCATACATATTTTTATATGTTATAATAAATGAGCATATATGGACTTGCATAGAAGGCATGAATATTGATTCTATTTTTCTCCCTAATGCATATGGTCTAGCAGTTTATTAATTAGTCATGTGAAATTAACCAAAAGATCTATATAATGCACTATCTCCTTAAAAGGCTATAAGTTTTCCTACTTTTAGAAATACAGAGCAGACCTTTTAAACCAAATGAGTTTTAATCTGGTAAAAATATGTAATGGCCTAAATTTTAATAACTATCCTGCTTTGGAATTTTTTTAATTCACATTTTATTACCCTAGTTGCACTTCCAACTTTGGATAAGTATTCTCAATTGATCAAATTAATATTGGTCCAATTGGTCATTGGCAACACAGAAAAGCTGAACAGCTAAAAATATTCCTATGTGTCCCAAACATCTGAAGATAGATGTAGATATAGATATAGATATATAGATACAGATATAGATATGAGATAATTGAATTTTTCACTTTTTAACCATGTGACAACTAGACCAACTGTTAGTAAATGAAAGAACACTTTTTGCGTATTCTTATTTGTGTCCTTGATTAACAGAGATCTGAGAAATTACACAATCTTGTATGGGCATACAAAGAGTTAAAAGAATTCAGCTCCTAAACAAACAGTATCTGTGTTCATTTACCCCTATAGTTAGTATTTCTGAGTATTTCAAGATCAGTAAGATGTTTTAATTTATTGACAATTAACTGAATTCTCATTTCCAAACAAATCCTTTTGCTTACTTATTAACCTACACCAATCAAGTCCATAAAACCCTTGGATAGTCCAACATAGCCCACAAGCCATCTCTTGGTTACCTTGCTTGTTTTCTTTGGTTGGGAGGAAGAAGGGGCTGGAGAAAACAAATTTTTAGTGATATCTTCAATTTTGAAAAATAAAATGGCAATCTGGTTTAAATCTTATCAAAAACAAAAATTTTGGTTAATATTCTGTCACTGACATAAATAATTTAATTATTATCAGGGATATTGCATGTTTGGGATTTTCTAGTAATTATAGTGACATAACATAGGCTTTCATTTGGTCTTTCACAGAAAGAAATGGTTCTTCTTTGAACTTTGAAAATGCCAAAGTCAAACTTTTCATGTCGTAAATGTTTACTTCGTTCAATTAGGAACAATACTTATCACTCAGACTAACATTCTTCTAAACATCTTAAACTTCAAAAATATCGTTATAATAATTTGGAAAATCTAAATTATATTTGCTAAAATTCTCCTATGAATCAAATAATGTTGAAAAATACTTGTTTACCTGCATTATAGAAAGCTCTTAATCCAATACAGGGCCAGCTCAGTCTCTGATCTGCAAGGACCTCAGTGTAATAAAGCGTCTCATTCAATGTCTCTGCACTCTCCTATGACCAAGTGGAGGACCGATAATTCTTAACGAGTGATAACAACCACATGGCAGTGGCCAGCCAGCTCATTCTTCATGGCCTGGAAACATCCATCCATTAAAATTCATAACTACTTGCCTAATCTGCTTTTGAATTAAGAACACCAAAATTCCAGTTTCCACATTTCCATAACCAGAAGGAATTCAGACCACCTATTCCTCCAAAATAAAGAGAATCCAGGGAAGTTTCTGTTTTCCTGACCAAGTGTTGAATGTTAAGGAGACAAATTAATGTTCAAAACAGATCAGAGAGTTTAAAGTGCCACCTATTTGGAACTATCAGACATCTCCTCTCTCCTTCTTGCCTGACCAGATATCTTTCAATATAGTAATTATAAAATTCTATGTTTCTGCTTCACTTGTTAAACTCAGGATCCAAATTTCCCTCCTACCAAAATGCAAAAACAACTCATTCACTTCTGCTTTAACCAAGTCAGTCAGTCATTTCTACTATTATTTTAATTAAACTTCAGTCATTTTTGCCATAGGTTTAATTGAAAACAAACACATATACACGTTCTTGATGGTAGTGATGAGTCATAATAAATTAGATAATTTCTTGATCGCTAATTTAAATAAAGCACAAAAGCGGAGACAGACTACCCTCTGTTAAAGAAAACCTCAGCGGGTTATAAATCCTTGCTGTCTGTAGCCCTTGAATTTAATGCTTTATTGAAAAGATGGAGCGTCAAGGTCCAAGTCTATGAGTGTGCTATCGGTGGAGGTAGAAATGAAGTATTGCGTTCTGTCTTCCTAACCACACAATCAGCCTATGCAGGATGAATCGCTTCGCATGATCACATGATCCTCTGGAACCCAAAGGTGAAAATGCAGGAGGTGAAATGAAAGCAATTGCTTGGGGTAGCACCATTACACTTTTTTTCCTCTCTCCTGGTCTTTGTATCTTTCTCTTGAGCTGGTTTTCATTACACGTACTTTAAAAGTTGAAGCCCATGTCATTTTGGTGAGACTTTGCAAACAACAATAATATCTAAAACTATTGAATAGCCTTTATGTGTTATATGCTGAACTGATACTAATTCATTTTTCCCTCAAAACTTAAAAAAGTTTTCATATTGTGACTTCATTCCCAATGCTGGGAAGTAAATCGGGTGCCTGCATTCAGCATGTGACATTTCCAATTTCAACGTTATGTGGTTAATTCTCAAGGGCTGAAATTTATGAGAATCAGCAGAGTAGACTTTGAGCATACACTTGGGAATTAGACGTGTTTGTGTAAGAATCTCTATGCCATTACTTGTTCCACGACCTACAGCAACTCAGTTAGCCTTCCTATGTCTCGGCTCCCTCATGTGAGAAATGGGCAGAAAAATATCTTGCAAGGTTGTTGAGAGAATTTAATGAGATAATATGCTGAAAATGCTTAGTATTGTGTCTATAATGGGGTAAGTACTGACTATTACTAATGTTAATAAAACATGATGGCATGAATGACAGAACTACATGACATTCTATAGTATTTTATCCTAACCCTTTTCACACTTAAAAATCTTTCCATTCATGAGGGAGTCCCCTCCAGGAGAAATGAAACTGATAGCTTGAAAGGAAGTCAGACCCTTCAGAGTGGCCCAGAGCAAAACTGGGATAAAATCAGATATTAGGAAATTAACGTAAAGACAGGTTGCAGTTTTCAAGCTGTCACTTTAGAGTTTAACATGCCCCAATGACATTAGTGCAATTGTTCAGTCAAGAGTTTTAATACATTTTCCCTTGTTTTTCCCCTTTTTTTTCTTTTCTTGTTGGTATGTGGTATTATCTTCCCCCTCAGTGAGAAGACCTCCGTTTGGAAAGCAGATAGAGATTTTTTTTTTTACCAGTCTTATTATGCCCTTCAGGTTTATAGAGGTTCTCTTTTTCCTCTCCCCCAAGATCCATGTTTGCAGATTTTCTACAAACTACTGTAAGAGTTACTAATATCATTTTTGCATGTCTTTCAGGAAGGATTTGAGTGGGCATAATTGTATTTTTTTTTCATTTTGTTACAATGACCTTAATCCTTTTATCTTTCCCTTGTTATAAAGATTTTTGAAAAGCAGCAGGTCTAAGCTTTAACTAAGATTGAATACATCTTTGAAAGCTGATACTTTAGATTGTGCTAAATGGTAGTGATCTTTAAAATTGGATGCGTTGTGTTGTAAATAAGGTTAAAATACAAAGAATCAAGAGTTTTAGGAATCTCAGGGTCTTGTTACATTAATCTCAGGTCAGATACTGTTTTATGAGAGAGCATAGTAGTTTAATGGGCATTTATCGATTCAAATTAAATTATAACTTTGGAGACAGTAACTTGCAAACTTAAAACAGTCATATGATATTATGAATTACATCTTATGCACATTAAGAGATCTTACAGCAAGGAAACCAAAGATAGAAAATATTCGTTCACATTTCAAACCACAATAAGTGTGAATATAGCCTCAATTTAATAAAAATGTATAATGCGACTTTCCTTGGGTTAAATGTCTTACAATTGCTCTTGGAATGGGCACTTGTTTTCCCATTATTGGCCACTTTAATTGACTTATACTCTAGTTTTCTCATTTAAAGATCATTTTATAGTATTGGGTGCTCTTCATCTGAGTAATATGTTCTACTCCTGCCTGGTCTAACAACACAACAGTTTACATATTTCTGAACTTGATCTGAAAACTGATTTAAAAATCCATATGGACAATCCAATTTCTCTGAAAATATATACACACAAGTCTGCTCAGAGGTGGCTAAAATAAAATAAATTTCATTTTAGGAGACAGGAAGGAAGCCGAGACAAGAAAGTGAAGATTCTGAACTAAATGGGTACTTGCTCTGACCAAGATCGAAACCCACCTCTCCCCAGAGAATATTAGAGGAGGGCACGGAAGACAAGCATTGGAAAAGTAGAATGTCTGTGCTTTTCTTTCTGGTGGACTGCATTAAATATTCAGCAAAAGGGGGGATCAGTTTACACTGCTCTTCTTGTTTCTCATGTATCGGCTGACAGGTGCTGTAAACATACATAGACAAACATGGTCCTATGCTTGCAGTGCTCCAGTGACCGAGGGAAGACAGTCTTTAATATCCCAAACTGATCACACTGAGAGCTGAGCTGCCACACTGGGCTCAGATTGGAGAAGAATACATTCTGTTTCCCACTAAACTACAGGAGTTTGCCTTTTGACTTTGATTCTCAAGAAAACCCATTCAGAGAGATGGTTTTGTTCCAGCAACAAGTTACCGAGGTAGAACAATCTTGTTTTGATTCTGAGGACTTGACTGAAACCCTCATTTCTACTTTTGAAATAATAGTAGCAGAAAGAACCCAAGAGGCACCCCCGTCTTCTGAACGTCTTGCTTTGCTGGGGATAAATCACCAATTCACGTCTCCTTAATTTCACTAACGATAGAATCTCAGCAATCAGAGAGAAAGAGCTGACCTTGGCCTCGAGATCAGAACTAGTATTTAAAACATTCACTCATTCATGTTTTAGAGATGTCATGGTAAATAAATTATGACTGTTTATACTGTAGACTAAGAGGCTCCTTTTTCTACACCATAGGCAGCTATTTGGCTGAGATTGTGTCATTCTGTGATACCATCACACACTACCTTTTTTCTCACTTGAATTGTACTTTTGGCTGTCATTTGCGCTTTTGAATAAAGGTTTACATTAGTGGAAGATATCATAATAGCATATCTCCTTTTCCTGAGTTGATATACAAATCAAAAAGAAAGGAGAAGGCCAAGACTCCCTTTGTCCTTGGAAAAATATGCCATCTGCATTTAGCTTATGATATTCGGCTGGGAACGAAATTCTAGCATAAGGAAGTCGTTAATACAACCCTCAAGTTACACTGTAAATTCAAAGTACTTTAAATGCCTTATAATAGTCAAAGCCAGTAAAATCGACCCTGTATATTTTTATTTCATCTCTGTTGGATCATATGATATTTAATAATTGGTTCTGGCACCTCGTTGCAAATTATTATAACTTTGAGATTCAACAGTCCTATTGAACATATGGGCAGCACAGCCTCAGAACATATATATGATACAGCCTCTCGAGAGGACCTTCTGTCTTGTTTTCCTTAGCTTGGAAGGGTCAGGTAAATTTTGTTGTGTCGTCATGTGCTAAGATTCCTCAATCTCTGTTTTGCAGGGTAAATGCTTAATGGGACTGACTTTTTTTTTTTTTTCCGCCTTAACTGTGAACACTTCTTTGCAAAGCCAAAAGAGAAATGCATGCATCTGGGATGCAGTTCATTGGGCTCTTACTAAAGCAGTTATAAAGCTATTCCAGTATCAGTGCACAAGTATTCATCAACCCAGAATAGGTTCTATTACTTAGTGCCATATTGTATCCTGGTTTAGCTGCGAACTACAAGAGATTCTGAAGTCAGGAGACCTTCCCATGCTATTAAAGCATATGACGATTCTTCACTAATCCTGCAGAGGATGGAAAGTTGACAATAAAATACAGTTGACCCCAAGAAAACCTTTCATATAGTTAGACATTCTCCCTTCAGCATTTCATTTTCCCAGATCTACTCACAGTAACACCCTGAGACAATATTAGGAAAAGTACTTCTACATCAACAGCCCATTAAGGTTATTTTCAATGTTCCTGCTGCTTTGCCTCTATATCTAGCCTGTGTGTCTTGATTTGCTCTTGTATTATTTCACATTAATTGCCATATTGTTTATTGCCATATTCAAACATACCATATTATGGGCACAGTGGCAATAATTACATGGTAAGTTGTCCTTAAAAAGAGATGTCAAGATGGATAGAGGTGGGTGGGGTAGGCAGAAGGTTATGATTTATACCTTATGTTGACATTGTGGAACAGAGCTGGTTCAATTTCTTTTGATTTCATTCTAATGCCTAATGCTAATCTCTCTCTGTCATATAATTATTCATTACTAAGACTACTAAGAGAAAAAGTTCACAGAGGTGGGAGGGCAATGGTCAAAGGACTTTTTCAAGCACTGATTTTCCTCTTGCTACTGCAATACTACGTTTTTAAAATCGACATATTGGTGGACAAGAAATAGCCACATGCAATGTCTGTAATCCTAACTCATTTTAAAATTAAATATCCTGTTTTCTTTATGAATTATTTTTTGGACAAAAGCATTTTTATACCTATGTTTATGTGCATGTATAGTTACTCTAAATATGCACAAAAATCATTTTGTGGCTCTGGCATGTGATCCCCTCCATCTCTGTTGTAGTTAAAAAGAAACCCACCTCTCAGTGAGCCATCCTACCCTCCTACACCACACTGGTATTGAGAATCTTCTTCACGGTTACTTTATCACTTGGGCAAGACAGATGCCAAGAATTGTCCCAACCTGGTGAGCGGCAAGTCAGAGTCTTGCTTGATTCTGCCTGACAATCTGGAAGCGGAGATCCTATTCGTATCAGCAGAGTTGAAAGTCTCTTTTACCACAGCCGATTTGCTTCATATCATGGTCCGCTTGCTTGGTATCACGTAAACCAGTAGGTGGAGTGCTTGCTAACAGTAATTGAATATACAGAACTTGAACTTAAAATAAGTGGAAGCCACTTTTCTTGTTATAAACTGCTAAAACCATATTTACACTGAACTCTTTCTATGGATATAATTAGTTGAAAAAATGTTGCAAGGGCAGGGTTGGGATGAATGTGGGACTATAGTGACATGCTAGAACATAGAAGCAGATCATGCCCAAGAAGATCAACACACAGTATGGTATAAACCTATGTAAAGGGACACTTTCTCAAACATTCAACTGAATTTGATTTGGTAAATAGACCTTAGTCCCTCTTTAAAAAATTTGGTATTTATGCTGTCCAAAGGGTAAACTAGCTTTGATTAGCTGTACATAAAAAAGCTTGTGTGATGGAGGATTAATTACACGCATGTGTTAATAATAATCATAGTAAATTCAGCAGCTTTGGAAAGAAAAGTTGTGAGAGATGCCTCCAAAATAAAGTGTAACTTTCCCATAAGAGTGTCTTGTTTTCCTTCAGAAGAAGGTTTTCAAATGTATTTAAAAGCTGCAGCTTGAGACTTGCTAACTACATCACTCTAAATCTATCTATATCACACCTAAAGATGTTAAAGCAACATTTAGAACTCCAAGGAGAAAACAAGCAACAGAATTTAGAAAGCAGGAACCACATGGAAATAAGAAAAAGCTTCAGTCGTTTTTTAAGAATGTGAGTTATATGATGTGAAGTAGATGAAAATGCAAGAGTTTAAAAAAGAATCTCTTGTTCCATATCAGGAATACTTACAGATCTGATTCCATGGCACGTAAGTACTGAAGATCTCTGTGGCTTGGAAATACCATTTCGTCTAAAAGGACTCCAGAGCAAATAATTGCACAGTATGCAATGACAAGCACTACTAAAATAGCGATCACTTCCCCTTTATTTAACTTTTTCATTATAAAAATGGTAAACTCTCTTAAATATAATTTCTGTCAGGACATTGTTGATTTTTTAAAAAATTGTGCCATCGTGTTCTCAGCTCATACTAAATTTTGGACAGATTTGTGTTTCAAATATATGACTTTTTTTCACTTTGGGTTGGAAGTGAGGAATGGAAGAGAAGAGTGAGCAATGTTAACTAAATTAATCAGCCAAAGCTTTATGTGGTAAATAAGTCTTTGAAGCTTTACTCAAACCAAGCAACTGCTTGCCACTCTCTGCCTTTTCAATTAGCATCAATAGCAAAATTGAACCTCCTTCAGGCCAAAAAAAAAAAAAGGGAAGGGGAAAGAATAGTTATTGTTAATTTAAAATAACAAAATATTATATTTTCTATTTCTAATCTGAAGGAAAAAAAGTATGTTCATTTCCATGAAGAATCTTAAATCAAATCGTGGGATTTGGCCAGTAGATAGAGGTGGCAACTCATGACCAGAATATAATTTAGATCTCTTAGCCAAGAAAGAGAACTTTTTGGAATTTATTATTTGCTTATTTTGATTGGAGAAGTAGTATGACTATGGTATATTTTAATTCCAAGGCAAGTTACATGATCATGGGCTAGCCTACAAAAGAATTGTGAAGGAGTTCTATGGGAGAATGAATATCTTTGTCTAAATCTTTCTCCATGTTTATTTCTTTCTTTAGGTTCTACAAGTATCATTGCATACTTAGCATATTTTTATTCCTCTCACTTGAAAAAAAATTGAGTCCACTTGCTTTTTTGTCAGTTGTCATTCATTTTACCTAAAATGTTTTGCTTGCTTTTACCCTTAGATGTTGAACCATGTCATTCTCAGCCAATGTTCATCCCTTGATACTGAGTAGGCAATAGACTTTACTGAGAAAGAGAAAAGTGTTAGCCACTGATCTCACCAAGATTGTATTCTCTCTTAATAGAAGCTGTTGATAGATCCTGAACAGCTCCACACTTCGGGTGTTGACTTGTAGAATGAAATCCTCTGCACACAAGCAGAGCAAAATATTTTGGTGAAAAGTAATTATCAGAAATAGTGACACTAGTAAATTAGTTAACTACATTTCAGCATGAAGCTTGAGTTACCCCTGCCCATTCTTGTTCCAGACCCATCTGAAGTCAGCAATTCAGCTTAATGATGTCACAACATTTGCCAGGCTGTGGGCACTGAAGGGAAGACACAGCATTGCTCCTATTGCATGAGGTTCCCCTCCTTTCTCTCTACGCACAAACAGCCCATCTGTCTCACTCACACGGAAACTGTTATCTTTGAAACATCATTCTATTATTATCATGGTTGTTCTTTAAAATTGGTCCTTAACTTTAGATTGTATTTTGGAAATCAGGTTTTCAAATTCTCCCAACTCTTATTGGCCCATTTAAAATGTTGATTGTAATATGCCCTGGAAGCAGATCGTCTCACTAAAGAACTCAAATACTATATATTTCCATTCACTTACCAGAGGATAACCTTTTGTGAAATACAGATAGCCTACTTTTTTTTTTTAAATCACAACAAAGAATTCAACCCCTCCCAACCTCTAATATTTTTCAAAGTGTGAATTGAAGAGGACTTAGAGACAGATGGGTCTGGATGATCAAGTTACCTGTTATAGCAGCACATCTGCCGGGGCAGTCAATCACTGTGATGGCTCTGACAGGTCGATGGAGCCTGAGCAAGAACGGCTAATGCAGACAGAAGAACGGCTGGGGAAGGGCAGACCTCCTGCCTGTCTCCTGGGTTTGGCTGGTCTGAAAGCTGTACTTGAATTTGCTCTGGTTAAAATTCTGTCTGTCTATTGAGCAATGATATTAGATGAAAGATTTGGGCTCCTAATTTTTTAAAGCCAACATATTGAACACATATGATTGGGGATGATTCGATTAGCACTTTCAAGCTGTCAGTCAATATTTGTATTTAGGGGATGTGGTAGTGAGTGTGGGGTGAATAAAATTAGGAAGAGAAGAGGTGGGAGATAGTTTCAAAACCACATTATTCCCTCAAAGTGTCAAAAGGATGAAACGCATTAAGTACTGGTTCTGAGTTGCCTATTTTTGCGAGCTCAGTATAATAAAAATTAGCATCGACTAGAACAAAGACAACTCTAAGAATTTCGAGAGGCAAAAGTAACTAAATTTATGAAGGCATGCTACTTTATTTTCTCTGTATATTTGATCCTTTCCTCCCACCTTTGATCATAAAGTGAATCATATTTATTAATTCTAATGGGTCCAAATATTTGGCAATATCATGTGCTAGGAAATATGGAGCAAGCAAGTCCAAGATTTCACAAACAATTGAAAAGACGTGTTTCAATTAAGTGCAGCATTAATTGCACCACTTATAAGACACATTTGTAAAAATGCAGATGTTGGAAGACAATAGAACCTAAAATATCTAAATTCCTTCTAATGACTAGCTAATCAGTTATTAAAATTGTCTGACAGGCAGTACCAAAAAAAACAAAATCCTAAATCTCAAAGAAATACCTAAATGGTAGATAATGGCAAGAACTTTGTCGACACCTGTCAGCACCTAGAAAGCAAGTTAAATTTATGTATTTATGTATGTATGTATATATATATTTATTTTTGTGTATATGTATGTATATTTTATATTTATGATTACAATACATATATTTATGTATTTATGGTTGAATACATATATTTCTTTGAGAAGTGAAAGAAAAATATTCCGTAAGATAAGCATTATTATTACTCCACTGTAGAACTACAGTGAGCAAACATTGCTGAAAAAAGGGCAAAATGTTAATACATGCAGAACTGCTGTTAGTAGCGATTTTCTCCACAATGCCAAACTGATGGGGATTCGTGAAAGAGCCATTAAACAGATGCGTTGCTTTTCAATACATTCTTCAAGTATTTTTGCTCCCTCATCCACATTTTTAGTAAATGATGCTAAATGTTTTCAAAATATTACTATATTGGCTTTTTTTACTTGAATTTTTTAAGTGGACTCATATTTAGCAGCAGATGGTTTGAGATACCAGAACTGAAGTGGAGTTAGTTATCTGGGTTCAGACTACAACAAAATCTCATACCTCAGTTTACGGGATAGGAGAGATCAGAGAAATCACCATGATCTTAAAACAAGCTTCAGAACAATCTCAGAAATGGGGCTTTTCCTAAATAAGAATTCTGTCTTATTACAGAAATAAGTTCATATTTCAAGTCTTGCTAATAAAATGTTGAATCCAAATCTTTTAAGCTAGATGGCGTTTTCAGTTATATTTTTACAGGAAAAAAATGTTTGTTTAGAAAAACCACTGTCTGATAATAGCTTTGATACTGATTTAGCTAAAAAATATCCTGGAGATAAATGCATCTATTAGATAACCCGGGATAACATGCAAACTCCTTGCATTAGCTAAAGTTGACATTATCTCATAGAGCTACACTATCGTCAGTAAACAGTCAGTAAATTTTTTCTAGGGAATGGAAAAAATAAAAAGTTTTTGATGTTTTGCTGCCAGTAACCAGGGAATTGTGAATTCATTAGGAACCTCTGCCAATCTTACTCTTTTAAAACATAATTTAATAAAATTTTATTGAGATTTTGCCCAAATATTATTCATTATAATCCATCTATTCATCAACAGCACTGACAAAGCAGGAATAAAAAAATGAGAGTGGGAAGGACTTCAGTTTTAGTGTAGGTCAGAACATCCTGGCAACTGGGATTTGTGTTGCCAGAATCACCCTGCTCTTCAGGGAAATCAACATAAGTGACTTACAGGAATAGAATTCTCTGACTAGATCTGGGGCTGGGAGGAGGAGGGGGAAGATACAACAACAGAAGAACAAAATAAAAACTTAAAACTTCAGCTATTAAAATCATCTGTAAAGTGA